>RDRW01000016.1:682500-878535 GCA_007896445.1 Puccinia hordei | reverse complement strand
TGGTCCATACGGGACCCTACTACCACGAGCTATGTATGGGCTTTGTCCTAAAGATAAGTTAGGTTTTCATTCCTCATACTACCTTTTATTTATTTATTCATTCTTTTTGTTTTTTTAAATTTAATTTTACTATGTTATTTTTTTATTGATGTTTTTATTTATTTTATTTTATTTTATTTTATTTTATTTGTTTGTATTTTATTTTATTTCTATTTTTATTATTATTTTTATTATTTTCTTATTATAATTATTATCATTTATCATTGATTTATCTTTACTTTTGTGCCTCCTACAGACTGGTTTCTGGCACACAAATATTGTATTATGTGGTATGCACCCCCCACTTATTGTCCTATCTTTTATCTCCGCTCAACCAAAATCTTGGCTACTTTAAACTTGTCCACCATTGCAGGCTTTCAAGAACGGGCCGTAAATATTTTCAACTCATGTATGTAAGATTCTATTTGGTTTCCTTAACTCCATCAGATTGGCTGATACCCTCTACTGATGGTGTATATGGACCTTGCTCTACCAGGAAGACTGCTGGCCGAGTTGGTACCACCATAGCTGGCCGCACTGCCAGCATAATTGCCTAGGTTGAGTTCATCCCAGTTAAACTAGGATGCAAACAACCAATTAAAGTAGGTTGACCTCAACCAATGAAATATAAACCAAGGGGGGTCCCTTGGATTTATATTTCATCAGTTTATTTCAACCAAGTTTAAATTGGTTGAGTGCATCCCAGTTTAACTGGGATGACTTCATCCTAGGCAATTATGCTGGCAGTGCCGGTTTGGTACCACCATAGCTGGCCACCATGAATACTGGTCCACTTCCAATTGGACCTCAACAGGACTCCGTTGCTGGTTTCCTTTTTTTTTTTCTTCTTGTTTATAAAAAGGCTGAGTTTTCCCTGCTCTTTCTTCTTTTTTTTTTTTTATCATCAACACCATGTCTGACTCCCTTTCCTCCCCCCATCCCCCTTTAGTACACTCTATCTTGACTGATTATGAGCCCACCAATTCCTTCAACGAGGAGGGGACTCTTATACTAGCTTTGGGTCCCTACAAACCCCTCCCCAGCTCCGAGAAGCAATCCGGCACCTCTTTGATGGGGGGTTCCCCACCCTATTTCCTGCTTCTTCTGATTTCCATCTATCTGGCCCGGGTTCCCCACTTGATCCTATTTCTTCCCACATCCCCGCCTCAATAATTGGCGATAATCTTCAGGAAGTCGGCTCCTTGCTGGGCGAACCTTTGGTGATTGCCAAGCCCGCTTGCAGGTAGCCGCAGCGTCACCGGTTTATCCTCCAATACCAGAAATCAACGGCTGTCCCTGGTCGGATCAGGATGAGCAATATGAGCTCAAAGACAGTGTGTCTTTTTATTTTTATGTATTATTCTTTTTTTTTTTTTTACACATATATATATGTATGACTTTCCACGACGATGCTGATATATTGGTTTTTCGCAACCTCTTTCAGCAATTGGGTCTAAGCCCTTGACTCCTGATCTTGCTGACGCTCCTTTGCATCTTGGCTCCACCAGGCCGACTGACCCACCTGTTGCAAACAACATATTTGATCGTGAGTGTTTCTCTTTTTTTTTTTTTTTTTTTTTTTCTCATTATTATTATTATTATTTTGTCTATTTGTTTCTGACAAAGACCTTCTTCCTGGATCACAACCTAGAGTTTTGGAACGATCACGTCAAGGACTCGTTCCTTTCTTGGTCTGATCACTCCACTGGGGTTAACGCTGGTCCCTCTTTAACTACTGGGATGATCGTCACCGCAACACCCTCGCCGCAAGGATTGGCAAGCCCAAACGCTGCCTCTAATCATCCAGCAGCTACCTCAATATCCTCCTGGCCTAGCTTTGCGGATAACTCAAGCGATCTCACATATGCACCTCCCAAGCCTGCCAAGAAACGATTACGAGTCCAAGCTCGTTCCAATCACGCCCCCAAAACGATGTGAAGAAACCTCAATTGAGAGATGCCCAAGGTTGTTTTGTGTCCGCGCACTCTCCTAGTAAGCTGTTGTTCTATATTTAGCTTCAGCTGAATCAAACTGAATTCGCTTATCGTTTTCTCTCTTTTGTTTTTTTTGTTTTTTTTTTGTTTTTTTTGTTTTTTTTTCTAGGAGCGATCACGCCTACCAAACCTGCTGTTGCAGACCATTATCCTTCAACTGCGGTTGAAACGGCCGCTAATACCTTCCTCAACTCTCTCTCGGCGTCCCCCGAGTTCAGTTTTGGTTTGGCTGGACCGACCCGTTTCAGGCTCATTTCAGCTTAGACTTGCAGCCACCAACTCTTGCTACCTACCCGCTCCCTTGGAACGTCTCTCTCCAGACAATCCTTGAATCTGATTCGGTGCCGTGCCGCTTTTCTTCGCTTATCGGAGACCCTTGACACTTTTATTAGCAACTCGGACCCTTCGCACCATCGCTGGGAAGATGTATGCATCGTCGGTGATGCGTTGTTTGCTGCTCAACAATGTTACGTTGATTCCTCTTGTTTTTAGTAAGTCGGCCCTTCTTTTGATTACCTACCTGTATGCAACTTCCCCTACTAAAAAAATATGGTTTTTTTTCTTTTTTCTTTTTTTTTTTACATATACATCATCGATCCTTGCAGCAAGTCCTATTAGACCCATCTGACAAGAAAAGAAAAAAAACTTGTTTTTTTTTTTTTTTTTTTTTTCTTATACGTCATTGATCCTGCGCCGCAAATCATATTTAGACTAAATCTGACAAGAGAAAAAAAACTTGTTTTTCTTTTTTTTTTTAGGCATTAATAAAAAAACCCGTTTTTTCCGCTTTTACACCTGGTTTTACGCAGCGGCGACGTCCAAAATTGCTGCGCACGCAGTACACCGTTTTCCGCATTACACCCAGTTTTTTATTTAATTTTTTACGGGCGGATTTTCATTTTTTTCAAAGTTTTTAAATTCATTATTATACTTACAGGGGTGTTGTAGTTTGTAGAATTTTATGGTAATAGGGGGTATCAAATATGACCAAATCCACGATTATCTAATCAACGGGTTTCACGAAATCCACGATTATGAACCAGTGGATAAAAATTCCAAATAATGCCATTATTTGCACTAGACGTGTCAAGTATCAACAACAAAAACCCCAATATAATTACAAAAACCACGATCCCCCACATTTCAACCAATCACAACTCAGGATACAAACTTGCAATATACAACCCCAATACAATCAATAATCCTCCACGATTCAACCCCCACCAACAGTAAATCGTTGCCAATACAACTCCACCCAGTCACAAACCCAAACTTGTTCTTCAGTTTTCCTCAAAATTTGGTAAGTTTAGTCAATTATAAACTTGATTGCAGAAAAAACATTAATCGATCATTCCCTGATCCCAGAACGATGCCTATCAAAAAAACGAATAAATTCATCACTGGAAAAGGAAAAGTGATACCAAAGACGTCAGCAAGCAGGAAGAAACCCATCAAGAAGCGAGCACAACATGTCTCTGACGATGATACAACCGGAAAAAACTTCTTCTCACCTAAAGAAGGACGACTTCCTCATAATCATCGACTGGCTCAAAATCCAAAAGAATTACGATTTGTGCTTTGGAACTGGTAAGGCACCGGCGGTTGGAAGGCCAGCCAAAGGGAAGATTAATGGATTCGAGCTTATGGCAATCAATCTGAGAAATCAATCCCTTTCACAAATCAATCTAACGGCCAGGCAGATGAAAGATCGTTTTAACAGCTACAAGGACAAGTACAAGAAAACACATACCCAATCCCTCTCCACTGGCTTTGGACTCACCGATGAAGACCGCTCGGCAGGAATTGTCACCATTGACGAGAAGCTTGAAAAAATGTGTCCACATTTCCATTCTATGCATCAGCTGATGGGTAAGAAACCGTTTGTGACGCCCTTGTACAAAGTCGATGCCCAAAACGGTGATGAGAGCTCTGACTCTTCTGGTCCCGAGGCCATCAACTTGGACGAAAATGTTGATAAAGATGACTCAGATAATGTATCTGTGGATTCCAATAACTCTAGGGCTCCAGTTGTAAGATCGATCAGTTGTTTCATTGTCTTTTTGATAATTGCTAATATATTCAATATTGTTTATACGTGATGACTCAGTCAGCAATCTTGGAACCTTTAGAAACTGGTGAGAATAGGTCTGAAGGAGGCAGGGACGGTGAAGAGGTGTGTGTTTGAATTTCTTTTTATCACTTATGCCATTTCTTCTTCAAACGATTGACCTTGCCACTAAATAATTTAGGAAAGAGTTGGACCAGCCAGTGTTTGTGACAATCCGTCAGATGAAAATGAAGCGGCAATCCTGGTTTGTTATTGGATCAATTAATCACTGTTGTTCGATTGATTAGCTAAAGCCCCATTTCTTCCCATGTTTGACATTAGCAAGGACAGGAAGCAAGTATTCGTCCTAGTGGAATGGTTAAATCATCTAAGCGCTATCGAAGGGCTGTGGATTCCCTCACTGCCCAAGAAAGGGCCCTTGACACAAGTGATTCAGAGGATTACTGTCCATCTGATGCTCGAGAAGATACTCAGTCACCCTGCAAGAAGAAGAAAAACAAATCATGCACCACTTTGACACCTAACGACGCTGCATTGGATTCTCCTGCAAATTCAAGTAAACCGTTGCCAACTCAAACACCCAAGGACAAGCGAAGGGCATCCAACAGTGCCAATATCAATCCTAAGAGCCGATCAACCTCAGGGCCCAGCACACCAATCCTTTTTCTCAATATGAAGAGTATGCGTTGAAGAGGGATGAAGGCCAGTTGGAGATGTAATCCTTGTTCCAATTTTATTAACTGACATGCTTCTTCAACTTATTCTTTATTAGGAAAGTCACAAGTGGCTCGAGACACCCTCAGTTTTGAGATGTTGAAGTTTGAACGACAGGTCAACAACGATAATAAGGGGGTCGAGTTGGAGGAAAGGAAATTCAACCACTCAATTGAACTTGAGGAGAAGAAGTGGGAACATGGAGTTAAATTAGAGGAAAAGAAGTGGGATCAAGGAATAAAATTAGACGAGAGGAAATTAGACTGGGAAAGAGGAGGAGAAGGATAAGGACAGAAGGTTTGAGATGGCCAAGATGGAACGTTTGGCTTGTCAGGAGCACATCGGTAAGAAGTATGACCTGGTGACTCAGTGTGTAGCTCATGGGAAGAGTACAGAAGAGATTGAACGCTTGGCAAATTTATTCAAATAGTCCACCTTTTTTGGCTTTGTTCGCACCAACAAATCATTTGAAACATTGCATGTTACACGTTAGAAAGAAAATAAAAAAAAGCAAACTATCGATTATATTTCAAAGAGTTATCTAAAATAGCATCCATATCTCTAATAGTCCAGTTGCTTTTATTTGGATTATTAATATAGTGACCATCTCTAATAAGCTGAATGGCTTTTTGGGTTTTCTTGGGCAGTTGGCAAGATAACCCCATTCGTGTATGTGAAGAGTTGGGAGCAGTTTTTGAGGGAAGAGTCAGGTGAGAATAAGAAGTGGCTTTCCATGCACACTCAACTATACCATCAAATCCTGCAAAGTTGATGCCACAAGAATCGTCTGGAAACACAAATTCACCTCCAGTGACTTGAAGATTATTCTCAACTAGCTTCCCAGTGTGTTTCTCAATGGGAATCCATAGGACAAAGCTGAAGGTGAAGAATCGGTGTCTTGGTGTGGCGTGTTTGCAAACTGGCCAAGGGTAAACGACAGGTGTGAGGTGAATCCTTTGCGGTGGGCTGAATATTGGGGAGCTAGTCCAGGGGCTTTGAGTCGAATGTGTTGTTTCTGGACCTCACGGAATAGGGGTTTGGATACAGATCGGAAGCACCGGCCAAGAAACTTATCTATTTGTGGAACATCCTTTTGAAGCGCTTCATAACCATGTCGATCTGTAGCAACTTTGGAAGAAATGCCTGTTATACCAATTTGGGATTGTGCCTCGTAACCTTTTCGCCATCCCAGACTGTACATTTCACCTGAGTATGCTGGTCCGTTGGATTTATTGGAATTTTGGAATTTGGCCTGCTGGATGAGATGTTGGCTGAGATTTTGGTATTGTTCTTTGAGTTTTGCATCCATGGTTGAGAATGGTCGGAACTTTACCACAGCAATAACGTTCTTACGAGCTCCATCGGCCCAGCAGATAAAGGACTTGTTGAAGAATCGGATGTTGGCATTTGGATTGGGGTTGGAGATGTGGACTGGGATATGGGACTGGCCAGCAAGATGTACATTGGCCCTTTGACGGCGATGAGATCGAGTGGCGGCTTTGTACTTTTTCCGCTTCCTTTGATTTTTACTGAGATGTGATTGCGGAGCCAGACAAGAACCTTCTGCTTCATTGAACCCTTTGCTTCCACGTATATCTTGTTCTCGATAGTGATCACATCGGCGATAGATTTGACAAATTACGCAACACTTGATTCCATCTGAGACATGTTAGGAGGCACGTTGGGATTGGGATTGGAGTGTTCGTTGCATGTAGGTGGGCGAGGTTGACGGCTGAGTTTGACTTTCTTCAAGGATAAATTGGATGATTCTGAGTCCTTGTCACTACTTTCATTGTCAGTAGAGCCAGCATCTGAGGAGGGGCTATCTGAATCCAAATTGTACGTCGAAACGGAAGGTGACGGCGGCTCCTCGTGGTGAGAATCATCCCCTCCTTGCTCCTCACTAATGTGCTGTGACTGTTCTAGATCAAGAGGAATAGCACACCACCAATGGACGTTACAGTTCGTACTTGATCTTTGAACAGTCAGCGGCACATCAGCTTGGATTGGGGAGGGGGTGGGCCAGGACGCCACTCTTATGTGTTGATTACAGCTGACTTTGCCACGAATGTTGGTTGTATCCTCTTCGGCAATTTCTGAATTACTGTATGTGATATTATTAGTCTTACATGAATTGGCCCCACAGATTACAGCAAGGGTGTTATCCGGCCGCTCAGCAGTCATATTGGCCGAGATAAGGGTATCAAGCCAGCCTGTGGTGATTGTGTTCGACTCGAAAGCCTCCGTCTCGAGCAGCCTAAGAAAGGATTGGCACAAAAACGAGGGATCAGCGCTGTGACACAAATCGCTGTGAAAGTGAGTGATCAACTTACTTGATCAGATATTCGACGGTTGTTCGGAAATCTCCGCGAATGGACAACTCTTTAAGCGCTACGATCATGGCCTTCCGACTTTCGCTACGATCAGCACCGTACGCAAAAATATGACCAAACTGTTCAAGAGGAAATCATCGGGGATGATAATTACAACGGTTAGAACTGAGGGACTCAAGAGTCTATCTGAGAGTGGCTCAGGTAGATTCAATGATGGGAAAAGCACTTACTTGGGAATCTGCAAACTCATGAAGACCACCGGCTGTACCGACGGAGAAAGAAATAACCCCGGTGACGACGTTGAACAGAGCAGTCACGTCCGAAAAGACTGATCGCATTACCGTACTGATCGGCCAAGACCTGGACCTCCAAACGACGAGCGGCACCGGCGAGCTTCATGATGAAAATGGGTGAGCGGGTACCTCACCAAGAACCGCGTTGAAGGACATGGTGAAGTTTTCGGCCTTCTCAACTTTCCGGATACCTTTTCCACCGCCACCTTCCGAAGCCTTAATCATCACAGGATAACCAATTTCTTCCGCCATCCTCAAGCCGACCTCGACATCAGTCACGCAAGCTTTCTTGTAGACTTCGTCGGCGACAGTGAGATAACCCTGGGCAGAGGTCTCGGTTTCCGAGAGTGATGAGCCGGACCAAGCCATCGTGGGAACTTGAGCGGATTGGGCAGCAATTGCCGAAGAGATCTTGTCACCTAAGGATCGCATTGCTGAGCCAGGAGGACTGATACAATAGATGTTTCGTTTCGAAGCTGCCAAAGCGTCCGGCAGTCTTGGATGCTCAGATGCATGTCCCCTGAGTCATGAAAGTTAGCGAACAAATAAGAATCGGAAAGAAGCGAGCAATGAAAGCAAGCAATGAAAGGAGTACCCACCATCCGGCCCAAACCGCATGGACACCCGCACGTTCCGCAAAGTCAACGATAACATCATCGTTCGCATAGAAAGATGCTGACTTGCTGCGTCCGCGCTTCTTAGGTCGGTCATCTGCCACCGGCTTCGTCTGTGTTTGATCTCGCTTCGTGTGATCATCCTTGGGCTTATTGCCCATCGGCAAATCCGGGTCGGGCTGGTTATTCATCCAGACTGTTAAGGAAGAGTTAGTTGAAAAAGAATGTTAAAGAGCGCTTGATTACTGAGAAAGGAACGAATTCGTTTTCTGTTTTGTTTTGGAAAGAGGATTAGAAACAAACAGAGGTCATGGATGATTAAGTTGGCAAAGGCAAATAACAGGGTCGAGATCCCGGCGGGGTGTTGCTTGAAGCCGTGCAGCTGACCAAACGAGTCGGAGGTTCCGTTGGACATTGATTCAATGGAAGCGGTCAGAAAAGTGTTAACAATATTTTTTCGGCACCATGGATGACTTTGAAGTCATCCATGGTGCCAAAAACGATCCCCTCACGATGGTTGCCAGGTTTGAATGTGTCCTGACAATCGGTCTGGGCTATTTCAGCCACATCAGTCAGCTTGGCGATGCTGCCTTTCAAGTCTGGCCAGACTGGCCCAGCTTCAGCTACAACACAAAAGGAACCAAGACATCAGTCCAAGAATGAAAAGGGGGATAAAACAGAGTAACATCCATACTTACTTAGGTCCAAGGGAGTGAGTAACATATTGTTGTCAGCAAATTTTCCGAGAGCCAAAGAGGGTGGAGGATGGGTCGAGTGGCTTACCTGGCATTTGCTCAGCCACAAAGCACATGAGAAAAAGATAAATTGATACAGGGTTTCATGCACCACATGTTGAGCTGGTGGAAGAATAAATAGATTGGTTGTACTGTTTGATTGTTTCTTCCAGGGCTGAATACATGATGTTTTCAGGGACTGTTCCCCCCCCCCCAAAAAAAAACCAAAAGAGTCAGGGCTCATAATCACTCATGAGTATGAATTAAAGATCAAATTGTGCTCACAAATTAGTTTTGAGAAAACCAACCATCTGTAGAGATGTGCGTGCTTACTTAGGCAAGAAAATGTATTTTCCTCCAACACTAAACACCAAAAGGCACCAGTACGTGTAATAAACTTGTTGATTTTATTGGCATTCAAGAAGAGAAGAGAAAAAATATTGGTAATGAAGCAGAGCAATCAAGAAAAATTGGCACTGCAAGGACCCAAAATCAAATGCAAGCGTCAGAAAGCTGGATGTGTATTGTTCTGCAAGTCAATGTTGAATTTGATTCACCTTAGTTGAAGAGTGCAAGCGTTATGGGGCGTAACAGTCCTCGTAATCCATCGTTACTAGATTCAACGTTTTCCAACAAGGCCGGGGCTGCTTCTGGTTCCTCCTCATTGTAAAGTTCATGCCACTGATCCTTGAGGTCAGCTAGAAGATTATGCAGAACAATGCAGGTGATGATCCACTTGACCGTTGCCTTCATCTCACGAGGGTTCCTGATTTGTGATCGAATTTCTCGCAAACTGGCAAATCGACCCTTTAGAATACCAATGGCATGTTCAATCCGTACTCTTGATTGGGCTAGATGGTAATTGAAATCCACATTCTCAGGTATAAGTAAGTCAGAACCTTTGTAGGCTGGAACAGTATGTTGATCACTTGAATAAGCAGAGTCGGCCAGGAGGAATTGGTGTTGGTCAAAGAATTGTTCTGGATTTTGAGCAAGCTTCATATTAGAGAAGACGTAACAATCGTGACAGGATCCTGGGTAGCCTGCAAGGTACGATATGAACTTTTTGTTTATGTCACAAACAAGAGTGACCGAAATAGAGTAACTGTTTTGAAAGCAAACAACACATCAGCTCAGAATTGGTAAAATAGTGGAACCAATGCAAACGATCCAACCGTTTTTTTCGATCCCAGTAGTGGTTACCGTCCACCGGAGGCTTTTGACTCAGTGGAATGGTTGTTCCATCAACAAAGCCAACACATCCAGGGAAGCCTTCATCTTGCATGACCTGAGATGATTCCATACGTTCTTCTTGAGTCGGCCATGATACCAAGTGCGAGCGCATTTGATAAAGAATCTTGATCACCCGACATGTGTAAAGGTTGATTGTTCCATAGCCAACTTGGAAGAGATTCTTGAGTCTGAAAACCGCAGCACCGTTTCCGTTTGATCCAAGACGGCACATAGCAATAGCGAGTTGGACTGATGGCTCTCGTTGAGGATTCTGAGAGGAGTTGTGAAAGATTGGATTTGACTCAATCAGTTGAAGAAGATTGAGGAAACATTGGAACGACATTCGAAAAAGCTGGAGGAAGCATGATTGAGGAAGTTCTTGAATGATTGAAAGGTCATATCGAGGATGGAATCGTGTAGTTGTGCCTCTGGCATTGAGGTATCGTTTCTGGAGTTTTGATCGACAATAACGGTAGAAATCTTCAAGACCTGAGTCTTCGTTATCTGAGTCGAAAATCAATACTGTTGCAGCAGAGTTGGCCGCTTGAAATAGTTGCTTGTGTTGAGAGGGTGCTTGTCGCATGATTGGTTGAGGTGAGGTGTGATGTTTGCTTGGTTTGACAAGAGGAAATGGATTGAACGGTGCAGCGTGAGCTGATGAGAGATGTGATTTAATTGGGTTATTTTGGAAATGAAGGATTTGGATGGAAAACCAGGGTTTTTCATTTTCAAAATCCGTTTGGTTTTTAGCTACCCCTTTTTGAAAACCCGTTGATTAGAAATTGTGGATTTGGCAATTTCTAATCAACGGGTTTTAATGGTGGATTTCGTCATATTTGATACCCCCTAATTTTTATTTTGCAAAACAATTATGCCTTCTATTTTTTTTTGGCCAATCCACCCGGTTTTTTTTTAGGGCATTAATAAAAAAACCCGGTTTTTCCGCGTTTACACCCGGTTTTACGCAGCGGCGACGTCCAAATTGCTGCGCAGTACACCCGGTTTTCCGCATTTACACCCGGTTTTTTTATTTAATTTTTTACGGGCGGATTTTCATTATTTTTCAAAGTTTTGAATTTATTTATTATACTTACAGGGGGTGTAGAATGTTATGGTAATTTTTATTTTGCAAAAAAAACTATGTCTTCTATTTTTTTTGGCCAATCCACCCGGTTTTTTTCTGATTTAATTTTTTGCGGGCGGATTTTCATTATTTCTCAAAGTTATAAATTTATTTATCATACTTAAAGGGGTGTACAATCTTATGGTAGTTTTTATTTTTCAAAAAAACTATGCCTTCTATTTTTTTTGGCCAATCCACCCGGTTTTTTTTTAATTTAATTTTTTGCGGGCGGATTTTCATTATTTTTCAAAGTTTTAAATTCATTTATCATAATTAAAGGGGTTTAGCATTTGATGGTAATTTTTTATTTTGCAAAAAAAAACCATGTCTTCCATTTTTTTGGCCAACCCACCCGGTTTTTTCATAAAAACTCCTCACAGCTTAAGTTTCCAGGATTTCTCAGCATTTTAAACTTTTTTAAAGCACTTTAAGGGGTTTAGAATTTAATGTGACTAACAGTTTTCTTTTTAACTCACTGGTTGGATTTTTATGATTTTTGGACTCAATTTATCTCCAAACACCTTCACGTCTGTCTTTCAAGATATTCAGGGAGTTTTTAAATGGATTCATACACTTTAGAGGGTGAAGAATTCATTGGAAACAAATACTGATTATAAAATTAACTCGTTATCAGATTTCATGACAAAGAAATGGAAATACAATGATACACAGAGGTATGGTACATTGCATGATGCTTTGGAGTGTTACATGTTGTTTATTACATTTGTTATTTATTCATAAATTATCAACTTTTTTACATTTATTATTTATTCATAAATTATTAACTTGCAATTATGTCTCTTGCTTTTGATTTATTTATTTATTTTATTCATTTCATTTATTCCATTTATTTTGTTTTATTTTGTTTTGTTTTGTTTATTTTACTTGTTTTACTTATTTATTTTATTTGTTTTAAATAAAATATTGAATGAGGATGATTGGGGAGGTTGTGTTATTCATAAATCATTAACTTGCAATTATGTCTCCTGCTTTTAATTAATTAATTTATTTTATTCATTTCATTCATTCTTATTTGTTTAATTTTATATTATTTAATTTTGTTTATTTTACTTGTTTTACTTATTTAAAATGCTGCCCTCCATAATTTTATTTTGTTTTGTTTATTTTCCTTGTTTTAATTGTTTATTTTAATTGTTTTAAATAAAATATTTAATGAGGATGATTGGGGAGGTCACGCGCATCAAATGCCGCCCTCCGTAATTTTATTTTGTTTTGTTTATTTTCCTTGTTTTAATTGTTTAATTTAATTGTTTTAAATAAATCATTTAATGAGGATGATTGGGGGGAGTTCACGCGCATCAAATGCCGCCCTCCACGTGCTATTTGCTTAAAAATTAAAAATAAAAAAAAACCGGGTGTAAATGCGGAAAACCGGGTGCACTGCGCAGCCGCAGCTGCGCATAAAACCGGGTGTAAACGCGGAAAAACCGAGTTTTTCTATTAATGCCCTTTTTTTTATTTAATTTTTTGCGGGCGGATTTTCATTATTTTTCAAAATTTTAAATCTATTTATTATACTTACAGGGGTGTAGAATCTTATGTCAGTTTTTATTCTGCAAAAAAACTATGGCTTCTATTTTTTTTGGCCAATCCACCCGGTTTTTTAATAAAAAATCCCCACAGCTTAATTTCCAGGATTTCTCAACATTTTAAATTTCTTTAAAGCAATTTAAGGGGTGTAGAATCTAATGTGACTAACAGTTTTTTTCTAAATCACTGGTTGTCTTTTTATGATTTTTGGACTCAATTTATTTCCAAACACCTTCACGTCTGTCTTTCAAGATATTTAGGGAGTTTTTAAATGGATTCATACACTTTAGAGGGTGAAGAATTCATTCAAAACAAATACGGATTATAAACTTAACTCGTTATCAGATTTCATGACAAAGAAATGGAAAAATAATGATACACAGCGGTATGGTACATTCTATGATGCTTTGGAGTGTTACATGCAAGATAATTATTACACATTACATATGGGTTCAGGAATGTAATTCAGGCGTAGATTCACCATTTTTAAGCATTTCCTAGTTGTTATCAGTAGTGTTCATAACAATTTCTCTTTCTTATACTTATTATTTGTGTGCGCATTCTTAGTCTGTACCAATGTCTCTTTGTTGTTTATTACATTTATTATTTATTAATAAATTATTAACTTGCAATTATGTCTCTTGCTTTTTATTTTATTCATTTCATTTCATTTATTCTATTCATTTTGTTTTGTTTTACTTATTTATTTTATTTGTTTCAAATAAAATTTTGAATGAGGATGATTGGGGAGGTTGCGTTATTCATAAATGATTAACTTGCAATTATGTCTCTTTCTTTTAATTAATTAATTTGTTTTATTCATTTCATTCATTCTTATTCATTTAATTTTATATTATTTAATTTTGTTTATTTTACTTGTTTTACTTATTTAAAATGCCGCCCTCCATAATTTTATTTTATTTTATTTTGTTTATTTTCCTTGTTTTAATTGTTTATTTTATTTGTTTTAAATAAAATATTAAATGAGGATGATTGGGGAGGTCACGCGCATCAAATGCCGCCCTCCACATGCTATTTGCTTAAAAATTAAAAATTAAAAAAAACCGGGTGTAAATGCGGAAAACCGGGTGCACTGCGCAGCCGCAGCTGCGCAGAAAACCGGGTGTAAACGCGGAAAAACCGGCACTGCCAGCATAATTGCCTAGGATGAAGTCATCCCAGTTAAACTGGGATGCACTCAACCAATTTAAACTTGGTTGAAATAAACTGATGAAATATATATCCAAGGGACCCCCCTTGGTTTTATATTTCATTGGTTGAGGCCAACCTACTGTAAATTGGTTGTTTGCATCCTAGTTTAACTGGGATGAACTCAACCTAGGCAATTATGCTGGCAGTGCGGGTTTTTTTATTATTATTACTATTTTTTTTTTATAAAATAAACTTTAGAATCAATCCAAAAAAAAAAAAAAAACATGTCCTTTTGTTTTCTCTCCCCTGTCATCTATCTGCCCAAAAAAATTAGTAAAAAAACCAAAAAAAAAATAATTTTATTTTATTATTTATTAAAAAAATCTGTTTCCTTCCTGAGTGGAAGCATATATCCTGTGTTTCCTCCATTTCTCTGCTCTAGCCTTCTTACTAGATACATTTGCTCTATACCATCTGTTTCCTCCCCCAAAATAAAGCTTATGGCGCACTTTACTGCTTACAAAACCAAACCTGGAAGTCCAAGAGCCTTGTGTAATGAATGCCTGCTCTCCTGAATAGCTCAGAATCTGTAAGAAATCAAGTGAGTCTGTGAACCCCCCGGGTAATTCTCTCAGCCATTCTTGTCCTTTCCTCTCCCTCTTGGGCCTGTTAGTCTCATCAAATACTTCTTGAAACTTGCGGGGAATATAATGTTCAAGCCAGTAGCACTCAGATCCGTGGTCCACTGCAATAGGTGTTGCTGCCCATGCTGCCTCTGCTTCTGAAAGTCTTTTGTCCACTTTACGCTGCTCCTCATCTGTGAGCATAGCTGCTCCCAACTCATTTGCCCAATCTACTGGTTCAGCAACAAACACTTGCCAAGGGTCACCCCCTACTAAAACTGGGTGTGAATCCTCACTGGCCAAGTTTTTTACTTGTGGTAATTCTCCCTCTCTTGAAGTCAGCTTGGTGGTTTTTAGCATAGATTCCAGTTTTTCCAATTGATTGCATTCCACCACCGGGATGTAACACTGCCAGCATAATTGCCTAGGATGAAGTCATCCCAGTTAAACTGGGATGCACTCAACCAATTTAAACTTGGTTGAAATCAACTGATGAAATATAAATCCAAGGGACCCCCCTTGGTTTTATATTTCATTGGTTGAGGTCAACCTACTTCAAATTGGTTTTTTGCATCCTTGTTTAACTGGGATGAACTCAACCTAGGCAATTATGCTGGCAGTGTAATCTTCCGCCAATCCCAATTTTTCATTTGCCAATGTATTAAAAATATCCCAATCAACGACTTGGAAGGAGCAATTCTGCCTAAGAGTTGGAGCTTCTTTATGCCATCCTGGAGTGCTAGGCAAACATATAGGTATGCATACTCTCCTTCCTTCTGAATCAGGAAAGCTTAATACCTCTCCCTTCTGATTGGATAACTCTAGTCTTACGTTATGGTCTGCTAGGAAAGGTCGGCCTAAAACTGTATGTACTGAGCCTCTGACAACAAAAAAGTTAGCCAAGTGGACATAGCCAGGAAGCACACTAATTGGTATTTTTTCTGCTAGTCCCACATTTGGTGTAAAGTGACCCCCAATACCCTTGAGACGCATAAATATCTCCGTAGTGACTAGTCCTAGCTGATCTGCAAGGGTGTCTGGAATTATATTCATCTCTGCCCCTGTATCAATTAAGGTCCTGATTCTTCTCTTGTTGATTGTCATATCTACCATCCCTACAGGACAAGTGTATGTAAGACCTAAATTATCCTCATCTTGAAAAACATCTGTTCCTACTGAGCAGTTGAGTTCTCCATTATTTGCTCCTTTCCCAGGTGTTTCAGATTCTGGTTGGGATTCTTGTAGACCTCTCAAGAAATGTGGGGCAATTTTTACAATTTCCTCCAAAGTGAGAGTGTATGTCTGTTTATAAAACTTGTTGCGGATGGACTTGTCCAATCTAGGGTCTGACTTTTCCTTCCTTTCTGGAGACTCTTCACCAGGTTTTCTTTCCCTTTCAGATACCTGTGTTCTGTGCGGCAAACCCTCTCCTTCCACATTTTCTTCCTCCTCCATCCAGGATCCAGGAAGGCTTTTCCTCTGAGTGCCAGATTTTAAGGCTTCTTGATTTGGTGGGGGTGATTTGCTGGTTGACTCCTGTGATTTGGCAGGCAAGGACTGACTAGTCACTGGAGTGGTTTTCTCCTGAATTCTTTGGGATCTTCTGAGTCCAAAACCTATATTGGTCTGTAAGTCTCCTTCATCAGTGTTTATTTGAGGCGGAACCCATGATCCCCATTCTTCTATCTCTATGACGGCTGAAGTTGATTCTGGAGCCACAGCAGTGGTCTTGCTTTGTTCTTCATGGAACCTTTGTACCATTTGCCGCACCAAGGATTCTTTATCTACTACGATGGGATGTCTATTTGGATAATAATAAACCCCCTGATATCTAAATACCTTCCTCTCTTGAATATCTTGGTTATATATTTCACATTGGGTTATGGTGTGTTTGTCTTTACAGTAGTAACATTCCAGCGGCGTAAAACGAGCTCGCGTGTCTGAAAACCCTGGTCTTGAATCTTCAAATCCTGGTGATGATGGTCGGCTAAGATGTGGAGGTGCCTCTCTAATCTGGTAATCTAGTGCGTTGTTGAGTTTCTTTATTTTCTCCTTCAATTCTTCACTTCGTTAGGTTCTTGAATTGCAACCTTCTTTTTAGGTGACTCTTTTGACACATCTGGGGTTTCATCTTCATCAAAATCAATGATAATCAGTGCCATTTCAACATATTATTTTAAGGTATCCAACTCAGGAATAATATTGCGTCCATCTTTGGTTTTTGTAAGTTTCTTGGCATGGGCTAATTCTTTAGTTACTTCCTTCTTTAGATCAGATGAAAGGGCTCTCCACAAAGGATTTCCACTCTCTGAGTTCAGATGAATGTATTTCATTCTGGTAAAGTAATCCGTCATCTCTTCCAGCTCGCCAATGAACCTTTTGTACTCAATTCGGGTTTTGATACCCTGACTTTCTTGAGCCTTCTGAACCAGCTGAGGTATAGCATCTTCCTTGTATTTTCTAAATGGAATAGCTCTTCCCCATTTCCTAATCATCTGTTTCTTGAGAAGCTCCCAATTTCCAGTCACGTGTCCGTCCATTTGCTCAATAGCTTCACTTATCTTTTTATTGTTTATGATAAGTGGAAGTTGTAAAGCAACATCAATTGCACCAGCGCTTTGAATAGAAGCAAATTTCTCTATTCTCTGTATAAACATCTCTACGTCGACACCGTCAAAATAGACATTTGTTTTCTTAAGGTCTAACATAACACCTTTGCGCTCATCTGGTAATAATATTTTACTTTGCGGCCTGGTATGACTTGATTCCGGGGATGGAATCTCCAAGGAGGGTGAAAGTACGGGAGTCATTAAGAAAGTTTCCTCCCCTGCTCCAATAGTTGTGTGTACACCTTGTGTTCTATCTATGTGCGGTGTTGATGTGGCAAATCTCAAAGTTGTTCTTGGTGCCTGGGCTGGTGTCTCTGGGAGAGGTCTATTCTGAGGTGTCCTGAGTAAGGCTTTTAGCCCTTCCTGCTCCTTACACATTTCCCGCATTTCTTGCATAACTTCTTCCAAGGAAACTTGCAGCTTAGATATCTCCTGTTCCTGCTCCTGGTTAATTACTGAAGGGTTAGTAGTTAGATCCGCCATTGTGGTGTTTGCTCCTGTGACCCTTTCTAGGACTTCTGATTGATCTTGAGTCAAAACGTGAATATCCTTATTGTCTTGGGGGACCTTGTCTATGTATTCGGGCGTTGATAAACGCACGCCAAGCGCGCACGCCAACGCCAACCCGCACGCCAATTTTTTTTGGCGTGCGGGGCCTACACGCCATTTTTTTTTGGCGTGTAGGGTCTACACGCCAAAATAAATTGGCGTGTGAGACCTGCACGCCAAAAATGGCGTGTGGTTCCCACACGCCATTTTTTTTTGGCGTGTGGGCCCCGCACGCCAAATAAAATTGGCGTATGGGCCCCGCACGCCAATTGTTTGGCGTGCGGGTCCCCCCTCGCTCACATAATCGAGTGGGAGGGACCACTCGATTACGTGAGCGAGGCCTGCGGGTCCCCCCTCGCTCACATAATCAAGTGGGAGGGACCACTCGATTACGTGAGCGAGGCCGGCTGACGAGGTTATACAACCTCGTCAGCCGGGAGGACTTCCTCCCGGCACGAGGCTGTATAACCTCGTCAGCCGGGAGGACTTCCTCCCGGCTGACGAGGTTATACAACCTCGTCAGCCAGGAGGAAGTCCTCCTGGCCGATGAGGTTATACAACCTCGTCAGCCAGGAGGAAGTCCTCCTGGCCGATGAGGTTATACAACCTCGTCAGCCAGGAGGAAGTCCTCCTGGCCGATGAGGTTGTATAGCCTCCTTGGCCGGGAGGACTTGGAGGACTTCCTCCTGGCCGACGGGGCTGTATAGCCTCGCCGGCCGGGAGGACTTCCTCCTGGCCGACGAGGTTGTATAACCTCGTCGGCCAGGAGGAAGTCCTCCCGGCCGACGAGGCTATACAACCTCGTTGGCCAGGAGGACTTCCTCCTGGCTGACGAGGTTGTATAACCTCGTCAGCCGGGAGGAAGTCCTCCCGGCTGACGAGGTATACAGCCTCGTGCCGGGAGGAAGTCCTCCCGGCTGACGAGGTTGTATAACCTCGTCGGCCAGGAGGAAGTCCTCCCGGCCGACGAGGTTATACAACCTCGTCGGCCAGGAGGACTTCCTCCTGGCTGACGAGGTTGTATAGCCTTGTCAGCCGGGAGGAAGTCCTCCCGGCTGACAAGGTTATACAGCCTCGTGCTGGGAGGAAGTCCTCCCGGCTGACGAGGTTGTATAACCTCGTCAGCCGACCTCGCTCACGTAATCGAGTGGGCCCTCCCACTCGATTATGTGAGCGAGAGGGGACCCGCACGCCAAACAATTGGCGTGCGGGGCCCACACGCCAATTTTATTTGGCGTGCGGGGCCCACACGCCAAAAACAAATGGCGTGTGGGAACCACACGCCATTTTTGGCGTGTGGGTCTCACACTCCCTTTTTTTTTTGGCGTGTAGACCCTACACGCCAAAAAAAAAATGGTGTGTAGGCCCCGCACGCCAAAAAAAATTGGCGTGCGGGTTGGCGTTGGCGTGCGCCGTTGGCGTGCGTTTATCAATGCCCTATGTATTCACTGATAAACTCCCGTTCCTGTTCTGTCAGACTGGGGTTGTACCAAACCCGCTCCTGTTCCTGGTTTCCCGTCTTGCTGTTATCCACTGTTTGTTGATTTCCTGTTGCTGATGATATTCTTTTGTTGATCTTCTGAATTTTGTTGGCCACTGTTGGGACACCAGATGTGAGAACTCCTTTTGGGACGGGTGGCAGTTCTGCGAGGGGGAAATACCAGTAATAATATTTCAAATATGTAAGAAGATATTACAACTGCTACGGGTGGTTTGAAAGACCTGCCCCTCTATGATACTACACAAGAGCTATCACAACAAATTTATTTATTTTATTTGTTGTGGCAAACTAATGATAGAGAAAACTTATGTGTAGCAGTCTCTATCAGACCTAGATCAAACTTGAATTCAGTGAAAATGGGTTTGGTGGAATTTGTATGGGCAATAGAGCCGGGGTGGTTTACAACAGGATTGAGTCAGATGATAAAAATAAGTCTGAAGTATATATCTTTTATGTGTTTTTATATATATTTATAATTGAGGTGTAGATAAACTAGTAAAAATAATTCTTGACGGAACTGATGTTATATGTGAACTATTCAAAGTGTATTTGCCCTCTTCCTTAACCTTCAGTTAAGAGCACAATGGGTAAAGTCAATTTTTCTTGTTAAGAGCACCAATAGTGATGTTAGCTACTGGACTACTTATATATCCTCTGAGGTATGAAAGATTTTGATGGGTCACTTGATTGAGATCACACTGTGGGACTTACTTGGATTTGTGATGGAAACTCTAAGTGAGATGTGTGTTCTGCTTAGGATTCCTCCTCTGGCATGCTGAAACTGAGGAGAGAAAACCTCCTCCTTTTATAGTAAAACGTGAGGGATTTCTGCTGATGTGACTGCCATAGAGGTGATCATATGATGGTGGTGGTAAGGTATCCATGTGGTGGTTGTGGTATCCATGTGGTTGTGGTATCCATGTGGTGGTGGTATCCATGTGGTGGTGGTATCTATGTGGTGGTGGTATCCATTAAATATACTACAACTATGCACTTGAATCTAATTCTATACTATGTACTATCAATATATATTCCTAAAGTCTGAAATAACAGTTTAATCCAGATATCTTTTAAACAAGGGGAGCTAGCCTAGTGGTTCCAGTGAGTGACTAGGGGTTAAATGACCTGTAGAACCTAATTATGCAATAATACATCTAGAAATATGTCTCCTTCTCAATAGTAAACTGTGACTCTATGTGATTTGATACTTGGAACACGTTTGGCACACCACAGCGGGCCCCCTTATTTCCCCGCGCACATCCCTCGTGCACGGATCTTTTCTGCTGCGCAAAAATCACCCCGCTGGGGCAGAAAGCTTCAACAATTGCGCAAAAAGCCGCAACCTTTTTTGGGGTGGCTGTACATGACTACTTCTCACTACATTAGTCATTAGATGACAGTCTCAACAAGTGACATTCTCACAAGTCCATTTCATTTCCTCTTTGTACATAATCTTATACTATAAACAAGTACATAGCCCCCAATTTTCACCACAGGCAAATCAAGGTCATGAGTGACATACAGGTTGCATGGTCCTGCATGTCACAGAAAAAACTACAGCGCTCTGTGTCATACACAATTTGCAGGACTGCATTTCATGTATGTAACCTGTAGTGGACAGGCCTGGCCACACAGTAACTGCGTATGTGACAGGTTGCCCGTGTGAGCTGCATGTCATGGTCCTGACAGCTTGTCCTGTTTGTGTAACAGGACCTCCATCACATGATATGCGTGCAGGACTATGCAACCTGTAGGCTTCTCATGACCCCGGTTTGCCCGGGGTGTTTGGGGGGAGGGACTTGTAGAAAGACACAGATTGACACCGAGATCCGTGATCCATGTCATGCAACCTCACGGGCCAATGTCAACCCGTTAGGTTGAATGTATTGATACGGTACAAACCTTGCATGGTTTTTTTGGCTCCAGGAGCCTATTTTTTTTTGTAGTTTTATAGTAGATACTCATGTACTTACAGCAAGATTAGGTGCTTGATTACTTCCGTGTGGATAGAAAGCAAGATATAGTTTTGTTGAAGCTATTGCACTCTATGGCGCTCTGCGCGCTCACACTCTGAAAGAATATCATTAGAGTTAACCTAACCGTGTAGCTACTCGACTCTTCAGTTCCATCTTCATTGATCTCACAAGCGAGTATCTTCTTCATCAACTCCTCAATTCCTCAAATTCAACCCGATTATCAAATTGTCATGAGCCGTATTGCGGGCCCGCCCGCACCAGAGCCCGCACCAAATGTAGATAGTCTATTGCGTACATGTCACAGACAGGCCACTTAATAGTCTGTCAGGACGAGGATCCACATCCCTTCCTCATCCTGCAATCTACATTATAGGATCCCAAAATCCCAGAAACCCCAGAACCCCAGTGCCTTCCTCTCCCAAGATCAGACCATAACACAAATCATCAACTGTGACTTGACTAATCCGAGAAGCCTTAACTTGGACAGCCTCTTCTCAACGGTGGGCCGCTACACTACGCTATTTGACCGCTACGTGTTAGCATAGCGGTTTTTTTTTCCCAGAAAATTTGTAGCGTTAGCTGAAATTTCACTCCGCTACACTAACAGTTAGCGTAGCGAAAATTTTTCCGTCCATTTTTTTGTAGCGTTAGCGGGGAAAATTCACCGCTACGCTAACAAGTAGCGTAACTTTTCTGGCGCTAACAGATTTTGAAGTTCTCAGTAGCGTAGCGGCATCATTGCTACGCTACGCTAAATGTTAGCTGTTAGCTGATATTTTTTCCGCTAATTAGCTTTTTGGATTACACGTTAACACTGATTTTGGACAGCTAACAAGACAACTGTTAGCTGTGTAATTCAAATTATATCTCTTGTGAGAATTGATCCTGTGCTCAAAAGGAAGAGGGAGGTTAGCCATGGCGTAGTGGTCAATCTTGACCACTACACCACGGCTATCCTGAGAGTTGGAGGGATTGGTGGGAGTACATCCCATCCATGCAGCTCAGGTTCCATTTTATTTTTATTTTTTTCAAATCCTGGTTGAATTCTCATTTTATTATCAATTCCAGTCTCCTTTGAAAATTTGTCACCTGAATTTTTTTTTCCAATTTTTTTTTCTTCGGTGATAACTTCCTCAATCCTCAATATTTATTCATTTTTTGAGATTTTTTTGAGATTTTCTTTTTTGAGATAAGTTCTTGATTCTCAACCGGCACTCTCACTCAGCTCCTACAATTACTTCAAGTTCAACATCCCAAATCCCTCCCACCAGCTCTCAGGATCACCCCCTTCCCTCTTGGTAAGTCCCCTCCCCTTCTCCTCCACCCACCATTACTTACCACCTTGCTACCCTACCCTGCCACTATCTGCCCAGCTACCCACAACCACTGCTACCCTGGGGCCACCTGCCTTGTAAGCCCCCCCCACCCTGATATCCTGTTTGCTAACCTGATATCTGTTACCTACCAACAGATACCAGCCACCACCCATGCTAGCCTACCGCGTTTGCTACCCTGGGGCACTCACCTGGTAAGTCCCTTCTTTCTCTACCCCCCTCCCTCACGTTGATTGTTCAACGTTGATTGTTCAACGTCTGAATGATCAAACGTTGATCGCTCAATGTTTGATTGTTCAAACGTTGAACGATCAACGTTTGATCGTTCAAACGTTGAACAATCAATGTTTGAACAATCAAACGTTGAATGATCAATGTTTGAACGATCAAACGTTGATTGTTCAATGTTTGAACGATCAAACGTTGATTGCTCAACGTTTGATTGTTCAAACGTTGATTGTTCAATGTTTGATTCACCAGACAAAACTTCAGGTGAACTGGGGGCAGGTGACGTGGAGTAAAACAGGCTGAATCTCTGCCGCAATTCCAGCATGACTCTGTTTCAATTTTGTCATGTGCTCATTCACACCTGAGGAGTTTGAGTAGGGCTGAGTACACTCATCCACCATGGTATGCATTTAGGAACACTCAGCCAGACTGAGTCCCTCAGCTGCGGTCTATTACATACTACATACACACTGGCCATCAACCAGCAGGGGCTTTCAATGGCTGGTCACCAAGCATCCCTGCGCTTGATGTCGATCAGTCAAAAATTCAATTGACTCATACAATGGCCGACTGCAACTTCCTCAGATCTTCAAGTCAACCGTTCAACATCTGATCCATGGCTACCTTCAAAGCTGGAGCACACCATCGTTGCCATCCTCTCCACCTTCTCTGCAGCCTCTCTTTCCTCACTACTACATCGCTTCTCTCTCCCCTCCCTCTTGACCGCTTCATCTCTTCTTCAATACTTAAATATTTATCTCTCGTCTCGTTCTCCCCCGATACGATACATACATATCACTCTCATCACTCTTCGTTTTCTCTTGAACCAGCTCGGTTTATCCATTCCAGGGTTGTCTGTGATCTTGACCTCCTGAGAAATCAATCAGTCATCAGCTCGTTCTTTATTTTTGGTTTTGGTTTTGTTTCAAGACTGCATCAGTACCCTTGTAGTAGTGATAACCGACCTTCAAGAGTCTCTAACCACACCACCTTCCTACTTCTTCCTTACCTTCAATCCATCCCTTCACGCTACCCAACTAACCGTTACATCTGACTTACTCAAAATCGTTGTGGATGTCATCCTAGTCATCCCAATCATGTTAGACAATCAACGACCTACTCATTGAGCGCATATTCTAGAACCAATTCCCTTCCATGATTGTTTGTTATTCTCTTTATCCCTTGAATGTTTCTCACACACTTCACCTCCCTTATCCTGTTTCAACATTCCCCTGCTTCCCTCGTGCTTGAGCTCTCCCAACCATAAGTTGTTTTCTTGTTTGTAGACATGGCTGATACTAGTATGTGAGATCAATCTCATGCAAAGATATCTCACCTTGCCCTAAAATAGAAAACAAATAAAACATGATTTTAATCAAATTAATAAATAAATTTAAAAGACAAAAATACTTGAGAGACAAAAATCAAACAAATAAAAAATGAGATGTTTCTACTAAGAGAATTCATAAAACAATATTACTTGGACAATAAAAAAAAACAATAAAAGAGAAATTATTACTAAAATATTAAATCAATAAAAATCATAAAATCCTTACAAATCCTGAATCTACATGTAATTTAACCTACATTATCCCAATCACAAGTACACTTAATTCCTGCTGTTTGAATATATAAACTTGCAATGAAGTTTGAAGAGGTATGTTTCACAGAACTTTCCCCAAAACAATTTTGCTCCTGCCAAAACCTTTATCAGCTGAAACAGCCACAAGCTTGTCTCTAACAGCTGTTCCACCCACAGGCTGACCAACACCATCAAAAGTGAGTGCTCCCAGTACACATAGTGTGTTTCAAGAGCCTGATCTATTCCCTAGAACAAAACTCATCTGGAAATTGTTAATGATTGGTAAATCACTCTTAATAGTTATAAATCAGCTTCCCAGGCTTCAGAATTAAAAAACCTCAAGCACTCCCAACTAGAAAATTTCCTCCCTGATAATCCTCAGATGCTCAAATGATTATTACTATTAAGTAATTCCTGCCTCTGGAGAATCTGCCCCATTTCCTACTTGTATTTGAACCATACATGTTCACATGCCCCAGTGTGTATCAGGCACTTAGATACATCATTTTCTTTGGTGTGATACCATTGAGGGATTGAAACAACCCTAATTTATCAGGCCCCTCTTGTTTTAGTTACATCAATTTTTTTAATATAATTCTTTCATTTTATCATATTTTTAACCCACAATTCCCCTTATTTTATTGGATATATCCCCAGGAAATTTAGTTCCAGAGTTTTATACAATTATTTTTCCTTGTTTTTCCTAGAATTTTTAACTAGAAGGGTTAATCCTTGGCCTGACAGATTGGATAGGCCTGGCACTGCAAAAAAAACTGGCTCAACTGCCTGCAGTTGACATGTGGAAACTCTAAGGAAGCTGGCGGTGTTACTCCAACCTTTCTCAAAGGGTGAATCAACCAAGCTTCAATGCACAGTCACTGTGCATGTTGCACAGTGACTGCACCCAAACAGCTGCATGTGTAAATGGGTGGAGATACCATGGCAGCTATGTTGGAGCATGCCACATGTCAACTGCTGGCAGTTGCTTGAGTTTTTCTTGCAGTGTGGGCCCCTCAAGAGCACAGTGGTGTTCCACTCCACTACAACATTTTAGAAGCAATAAAAATATCTGCAGGAACATCTGTAGTGTTACAGCTTGAGTTAAAATCTGGTAATTTCTTTCAGCAAGCACTAGTTTCAAATACTTTGTTGTTAAAATAAAAAATAGAATGGTTTTTTTAACTAGCCATAAGAAAAAAATCCTAAGCAGTAGTTTGATGGTGAAATTGAATAACATCTATTGTGAATCCAGAACAACTCTGGTGATGTTCCACTTGCATCATGATGGCCCCTTTTTTGACCTCAGGGAGTCTTATCCCTGTGCATCAAGTCTATGGCTGGATTGAGCTTCATGCCACCTTCCACCTAACCCCTTCAGTTTTTTCCATGCTGAACAGAATTCTGTACCACCAATAATGCAGTGTCTCAATTCCTGAGGTAAGCTACACTTAAATTTCACATTGTTATAACAATCAAACTGCAGAGGTTATTTTCATACGAAATAACATAATTCACTACATAGGATATTTTGGACTGACTTGGAAGTATTTTAAATGGGCTAGTTGGGTTTCTTTACAGAATCTGGAAAACTAATGGTTGATTAATGAAAATTTAGATATGTATTCTTGTGTAGCAGTTTGGCTCCTTGGTAACCAATGATTACCCCTTGATATGATCACGCCTCTGTTTGCTCATTGGGGTGACCCAAAGATTCTGTGTTTTTTTTGTAAGATTTTGAGATCAAATACTTTATTGCAGCTGATTACAAATGCTAATAGTAGTAGATAGCTAGAAAACATTAAAGTGGGTAAGAGAGAAAATTTAAAAGATAAAATAGTACAGAGATTATTAATACAAGTGAGTGATATTAATACATACCTGCTGAGAATCTTTTCATGATTACAACTCAAAAAAAGAAGATCCTGAGATATGAAATGGAGATATTGAAAGTAGCAACAAGCCTGAAGCAAATAGAACATGGTCAATATAAAGCAAGATAATAGAAATAAACACAATGAGAGAAAGGTAAAAGATAGAATTTATCCAGTGTACCTCAACTTGTGCTAATTCAAGCTCCTCCTGAATTTCAAGTCTTCTAGGAAAGCATTTAATTGGATTTGATTTAACAGGTGGTATTTGATAGACAGATGACTAAGGGATATCTGAATGGATAGTGGACAAAAATGATGGTTCTGCAAGGGAAAACCTCCTTCCAACACATTGGCTCCATTAATCATAATGAATGTGATTATGCATTACCCAACTCACCTTCTAGACATGCAGAATGACAGAATGAATTACTAACAGTGTTTGATGGCCCCAGTTGGTAGAGGCTCACTCATAATCTCAGCCCTCAGGCTATAAGGCCAGACTTCCTTGGATGACTTTTGATCATTCAGCCCATCCCATTATTTTTGAAATTTTCAGCACCCCACAAAATACCTGGAATTATTTCTAATCAAAATAATCTAGATAGTATATAAACCACAAGAATGTCAAATTCATTTTCACTTGATTAAAAAATAGGATCATAGATCACTTCCACTCAGTTCAACCAAGTAAAAATGTCAAACTCAAAAAATTAACAAAGAAAACAGCAGCCTCAATAAAAAAACAAAATAAACACCTGTAATTTTGAGGTCATCAAGAAACTGGTTGACAAAGCAGATGCGTTTTTAATAGCTTGTTGGATTTGGAGTCAGGAAATATGAAAGGGCTTGAGGGCTATCAAGAAACTACTGGCCCATCTGGCTATCATCTGGATCCCTATCAACTACCAACTCCATCATCTACTTGCTCTACCTCATCTCATCTCCTATCTATCTCTCACTTGCATCCAACAATTACAACACCAACAAGGCCTTGAAGTTTTGGCTATGAGAGAAAACTTTACTGAAATACTCCTGTGGTCTATGGAGGCTGGTATCAAAGAAATGACCTTTTATGACAAACATGGTCTGCTTTCTCTCTTGATTTTTTTTTCTTTTCAATTGGTTTGAAAAATAACCAAGAAACAAAACTGATTTGGTGCATATTGCTCATTATGGTGATGAAGGATTAATGAAATTACACAAGACCAAACTTATAAATTATCTAGCCACACCACCAATGTTTACCAGTGGGAACAAACACTTCATGTGGGCTTTGATTGAGCCCAAGCTATCCAAAGAAGTCCAGATCCAATCCAAATTTGAAATCTCCTACCATCCAATTGCCAAGGCTTCCTACCCTTCTTCCAAAGGATTTACCACTGTTACAAATAACTCCAACTTATCCCTTGGCTCTAATTCAATTATAGCTATGACATGAAAGCTTGCCACATCCCCCTTTTCTTTTTTTCCTTCCCCCCCTCCCCAATTTTTTTTCATCCACCAAATACCCGGGGGGGAATAGGAGCTCTCCCCTTCTGACTATTTCCAATTGTCCCAGCTGGTCTGTGGCTTCAACCAATAGCCATAAACAACCATCTTGCCACAAAATCCTCAACACCAACAATTGAAGTCAATTAGCAGCCATTGTGGGTAAGTTCTCTGATTTTTATCTTGTTAAACTTCCCTGTTTCAATTGAAACTGACTGCCCCTCCTCTTATTAATACATCTGATAGAAAAGGCATGCACAATGGTATTACACAAATATTCACCCAAGCTCAAATACATGGCCGTCAGTCACACAATCAAGGTGGCCAACCTAGCTAGTATCAATGATTCCCTGGGGGCTTCTATCAGTCATCAATGGTTTCATACCACTGTTTTTCACTTCAGAACTTACCCAGAAATTGTTTTGCATGTCTGGATACAATGTTGTGCAGTAGATAAACTTGTAATCTCCCCATTCCCCCAAGTAAATGTTTCTCTTCTCTCTTCTCTCTTAAGAATTGTCTCTCTTCTCTATTAAGAATAAATGTGTATTATTTCCTGCCTTTATACTGCCTTTAATGAAAGCACTGGCTTTCTCAATTATTGACTAGGCCCAAACACCTTGACAGGGCTGTTGGGTCCCTATCCTGGCCACAGCATGCCTCAAAAATGAAAGTGGATACAAGTGAGTGCACTGGCTTTGTAACAAAATTTTTGCCAGTGATAAGCACATGTGTATATTACCAGAGATGGAATTATGAATGATAAGAGTTGAAACTGTACGTACACCAGAAAAAATTTCAGGTGAACTGGGGGCAGGGGATGTGGAGTAAAACAGGCTGATTCTCTGCTGCAATTCCAGAATGACTCTGAGATTTATTCTTGTACTGTGCTCATTCACACCTGAGGAGATTGAGTAGGGCTGAGTACAATCATCCACCATGGAGGGTTTATAATGTTATATGCATTTAAACACACTCAAAGGCCTGACTGAGTCCCTCAGCAATGGTTGATACACTGGCCATTGGGATCTCAATGTCCAGCCACCAAGCTTCCCTGTGCTTGCCATTGACCTGGGGCTTGCCAATTTCCAGTAAACAATGGCCATTGACCTGGGGCTTGCCTCTGCTCAATGGCCAGTGCAGAATGACCATCAACTGGGGGCTTGCCTCTGGTTGATGGCCAGTCCACAATGACCATTGACCATGGGCTTACTCACATAAAAAATATATGAGTTTACAACCATTGTTCTTGATTGGTGGGCTGCCATCACCCTTTTCACAGAAAATCTTGTGATTTTGTATGTGCAGAACACAAAAACACTGAAACCATGATTACTTAAAAATCACCTCACTCACTACCAATCACTTGCAATTCAACCCTCTCTTCCAAACCACAAAAAAGAATTTTATCTTGATGGTGTGTATGTTTTTTTAAAAAATTACAATCTTCATAATAACTGATTAAATTTGTTGGTTTATGAAAAACCCAGAATAACATTGAATACACCGCTTTGTAGTGTTGAAGTCTTTTTTCTCAAACACTTCAATTCCATTTATTTTTGGTTTTATTTTTAGCCTTAGTTTTTACAATTGTTTACAGATTTGGTGAGACTTGGAACCCAAGAAATTCAGTATTATTTCTTGCCTTTAATTTGAAAATATTGCTGAGTCCACTTTTCAAGAAATGATTTTATTGGATCAATCAGACATCCCTGAAATGCAAACATGTCAATTGATGTCAAACACAATAATGACTACAACAGATTGTACCAATCAATCATGATATTTGAGACACCTACTTCTTTCTCAACTAATCAGTCAGAAATACATGGACTGGTAATCAAGATCAAAGCCAAATCAGAGCTGTGCAACAGGCCAGAAATTTCAAAGATGTGGAATAAATTTGCAAATGGTCTTTCAACTGATGATCTAGACAGGAGCTGAGGTAGTGGACACAAGGGAATGGGTGAGTGGAAGTGGTGGTAGAAGGATGAAGAAAAGATTCCTCCCATTCCTGCTGTCTCAGGTAGACTAAATAAAAAGCATAATTTATTTGAAAATCTAGTGAAATGTATGTAGCAGAGAGAACAGAAATAAACCAATTTAAATAAGTTAACATCAACAGTGAAAATTTCAGCTCAGGAGCTTAATTAAAGAGGGAAATAGGATCTAGATCTTCTTTTCCTTGAGGTGAATTTTGACCTGCATTTAGCTTGAGTTAATTATCACTGATGGCTCAATCTTGACCATTGGATGAATCCAGCAGCTACAACTCCTTCCATCAAGCTCATCTTCCATCCTCCTGCTGGTTCAATCTCCCACATCAGGACAGCCAGAAGTAAATCAACTTGATCATCCTTCCTCTAAGCCAATTTATTGCTTAAGCCATTTTCCTCAACACCCATCACCATACCCTTTCACAGGCCCATACACCCCACATGCTGATTTCCCATCCCCTTCTCCCATAGAAATCATTGCTTGTCTCAATCATGGTTGATTTCTTAAAGGGAATATTTTGCTTGACCTCTGCCCAACTGGCTTTAAAATTCATCAGGAGTCTGTTAGACTTCTTACCAACACCCAAATCTGACTGTTGTTTCTAATCCTTTTTGAAACACAGGAATTGATTTAAATTCTGAATATGCTCCAGCCAAATTGTGTCTACTTTTTCACCTCATCTGCAGACCAGTTTTTTGAATAAGTCAATTTTTGACCCATAAAGTGTACCCAGGTCCTCATCACTTTCAACAAGCTATCTTCATCTGAAGATCCACCCAGAAATTCTTCTTGACCATCTGATTAATGTATTTGGAATATGGATTCCAGCCTCATTGGCACAGCAAGCTGGCATGTATTACAACCTAAAGCTATTTAGCCTAGTAAGAGAAGCTTTCTGGGGAATGTAATTCATATCTAGAGCCAATAGGTAAGGACCAACTGATGGTTGTGGCCCAAGCACTCCTGATTCCTGCATTGCTTGCGCCATCCTTGGCTAGAACTTGCACATGCACAATCAAATGGACCACCAAGAACCTTCCACATTGTGCTGGTAAATTTTCTGCCTCAATTGGCCTGAAACCCATCACCCACAAGAAAAATTCTTGCATTGGTGGGCCTTCCACTCATCTTGCCTCTGTGAATCATTGCCTGGAAGCTCTCAAGCTCAAACTTGGGCAGCTCTCTATATTGCATAGCTTCAGGTTTGACCCTCTACCAGTCCCTAAGGCTGTTTTCAAGAAAACTTTCAAACTCTTATGTAGACTAATCAATCAGGTATCATTGTTTTCTCTCCATAACCTGACCACTGCCTGTAACAGTCACAATTTTATTGATCAAAAATCTTTACTGATCCTCATCATTTGATCTTTGCCATTTACAGTCTAACCCTGAAATAAATATTCAACTGACTTTCAATTTGTCCTTGACCAACAAGAAATGCAACAAGTGCAAAGATGCAACACAGATTTTCCTGCCTCAATGGGAAAAAGATGGAACTGGTGAGAAATCCATCATATCCTTGCCTTTACCCTACAACTGATATCCTCAGAGAGAAGGGTTCAAGATATCTACTGGACTAGGAGAGAAAATAGACAAGACTAATTACAAGCCGCTTATATAATCATGTGATAGTCCTTGTGAAACCTCTCTGAAGGTGGGGGTTTACAATGTTGCTGATGGGTTCAGAAGGTAGACATACACATTTATTGGCCTCTATGGGTGACACCCCCAAGTTTTTATGATTTGGCTTGGCAGCCAAGCTCCATGCAAGTACATTTAGTATACTGGACTGGAATAATCAATGTTTCAGCAGCTAAGAAATGGAAGATAATAAAGCACATCAATAAAAGAAATGAGATATCAGCTAGAGAAATGAAATTTCAATTAGTTTATAGGTTGCTCAACACTTTCCAATTGATAGTTGCCTCTTGGTGCCTCTAGGCAGGAGGATAATTTGGAGAAGCAGAAGATTTGGTGCAGTATGGCAAGGTGGCTTGGTGGGGGTCTGGACGATGAGAGGGGCCTGGAAGTGTTTCAACTTTCACCAGCCTCCCTCTGAAACAGATTTCAAACACAATATCAATCTAGCAAAATTCCTATCAGACAGGAAGAAATCACAAAAAGAGAAAATGGAAACAGTATGTGTAGAGATAATAGTACACTGAAAAAAGTATCTCAAAAATGTTCCCCACATCAAATTTTGTTCAACACTTGCTTTCAAACTGTGGAAAAAATCTAATGCCTGTGTTAATTAAGGAATGATCCCATGGAATGACTCCAGGGAATCCGTATTTGATCTGGTCAGTTGTAGTCATTTTGATTGCAGCAAGCTTCATTGTTTTCTGAATCTATGGTAATGGTAGATGTACCAACAAATGAAAATGTAGATATGTACATGCTTAAGTGGTTCTTTCTGGCACTAAGTTATTTAGGTCAAGCATATGATGTAACTGAGTCTATTGGACCACAGGCTGACCCACTCTATGAAATTTTTTACTGGTCACTGCTTCCCACAAATATTTTTGGAAAATTCATCAATCTAGGGTTTAGATAATCCAGGAAGTACAAGTAAAACTAGTGGTATAAATATATCAGATCATATACCAGTAATTTTCCAGGTGGCTGCATAGAGCAGCATGGCCAATACAAACAAATTCATAAATTTTAGCACTAATCACTATCCTTGAGACAAACAACATATCCTTTCTGGATGTTTTCATTACCAATTGTGAACAAGCTCATCAATTCTCTGTCAAATTGTTTTCCAAACACTTTCCACATGCTCTGCACTTGGAATATCCATAAGAACCTTGTCATCAATGGCATCAAGCTCATTAAAAAGAGAATTCAAGAAACTGACATGATCCACGACTGGGGTACTATTATTCAGCTCAACACTCATAACGTGTTTTATTTTATACTTAGTGTTCTAAAAAAACACTAAATTATCTTTATACTGCCTTCCATTTTTATTACAATTTTAAAGTGTAAGAATCATTAATTCCTTACTGCACACGCCACAATAAGTGGGATAGAGTCCAGTTTGTTGACAGACTCCATCATGCAGCACAGTTGAATTCCATACTATGTGCTCTTGCAGCCTCTTGCATTTCATAATGGTTTTAAAAGACAACCATATCTAGCTTCAGGATAGTGCTAAAAGAAGCTTTCTTGAAGGCTAGAGGTTATTTTAGCCAAGATCCCAGAAGAAAGATATCTCACCCACTTGATACTTATACTGGTTATACTTGAACTTTTGATTTCTGTGGGGGGAAACTTTTGTTTGTGAGAGCCAAGTGGAGGAGATCTCATCATTGGAATCTGTATAAAAGGAGTAGTCCAGGGAGATTTGGGTTTTGCCATAAGAATTAGCAAGGGATTTAGAAATGCAAGTAGTCAGTAAAAATGGGAGAGAGAAATATTTAGCAAGACATGCATTCTTGCATTTTCAGGCCAACACTCCTTGGTTTGTAGACAAGGGTGGCAAGAATTCCTTGCAAGATGATTAGTGACAGCTACTGATGGGCTGGGCCAATTGGAAATAGTTAGTGAGGGGGAACTCCTATTCCCCACTGGTTTTTGGTGGGTGAAAAAAAGGGGAAGGCAAAAAAAGGGGGGGGGAACAGCAAGCTTTTCTGAGACAGCTCTATGTGAATTATATAGTAATGTATACAGAAATAATCTGGTAACAGCAGGATGCTCCATCCAAGCTGCCATTGTAAGTCTGCCTGCTCACACATGTAGCTGTTTTGGAATAGTGACTGTGCAATGAGCACAGTTACTTTGCATTGGAGCTTGGTTTAGTCACCCCTTGAAAAAGGTTGGAGTGGCAGGCACCAGCTTCCTTAGAGATTCCACATGTCAACTGTAAGTAGTTGTTTTTTTTGCCTTTTTTGCCTTTGTTTTTAAAGTGGCATGGGGTGAAGAAAATCTCATCTATGTCATCATACTACAACACATGTTTAATTGACTCTTGGAAGAAATTCTAGTATCTTAATAGAATTGAATAAAATAAAACAAAGTTCTAGCAGATGAGCAACAGGTTGGGCTACCACTACCCCTATTCATTTTTTTCTTCTTTCTCTGCATCCCAAAAAATCAAATCAGTAATCTATATGTACATAGATACATAGATAAGTATCAAGTGAGATGGCCATCATGAGAGTTGGTTTATTGTGCCCCGTGGGGACCCTTTTACTGCCTAGAAGATGAGAAACAAAATAATCTATGTGTGTATATGTGTAGGAAGATATAATGATCACTGATTTTTGCATCTTTAAATATGGAAGTATAAAAAATTCGAAGCAATCAGCCGTACGAACCACTTTCCCCAATTTGTCTAGTGATATTATTAAGGGTTGTTTTGATCATGGTTTTACTGGTGCCATTTGGACTTAGTAGACTGTGTAACGCGAATCTAATATGTACATATTTAAGTTACCTGGATGAAACTGACGAAGTCCGACGTCACTGGCTGTAAACAATCAAGTGGCTTCCTCCCTGCAACGCGCCGGTCGATGCAACGGCACAATGAACGTAAAAAGAAGAGGACTCTATTTGACATGGTGCTAGAGCTACACCGGCCCCTGCTAGTTCCTTAGCTCTTATGAGAGACATAAATGGACATCAAATTGGGAGTGAGCTGATTCTGGGATTCTTGGTGGATCATGTCATGTGACAGACAATAGGAAGATTTTTGCATATTGGGTAAACATCGGACTGGCAAGAATGTCGGTGTCACTGGAAAAATTTTCATAGTGTTCGTGCTGAGTTCCATCCAGGTCATTCAGCAAGAATGTCGCAGCCAGGCCGAGAGTCTCTCTCTGTCTCTCTCACTGCCCCTTGAAAGCATTCTTGCCAAGACATCTTTCCTCCTCTCATGCAAGTTTTGAATGCGTATTTTCCTTTGACGCAGTCAGCCTCGCAAGACGCTCCCCCCTCCCAGCTTATCATGTCTATGTTGCTACTGGTATAACGTCCTCTGCGCTCTTCCATTCACTCTTTTAGCATCTATTGACCAAACATCTTGATTTTCATCCGATTTGCTTTCGTTCAAGCAAACAGCTACTTACTTTATTTATTTCGAATCAATATTTCTTGGACGTTTTATTACTATTGAGACAAACAATATAAATCCCAGGACTCAAATCCAGGTAGCCATCAAGACAAAGAGCAAGGCAGAAGGTATGAAAGTGGACCAGGAAGTAGGAAACAAAGCAGCGGTGGGGTTGGAGGGGGGGGGGGGGGGATATGATCTCTAGATCCTTGGATAAACAAGAGAAAAGTGTTCCTGGGTTCCCTGATCTGGCGAAGATTGTTGATTATCGGAGGTGGAAGCTTGGTTGGTCCCAGAGGCATGTCGATAACCTACAGGATGTGGCGGTCTGAATGGTTTCAACATACCCTCAAGTCGTACTCTGTTGATGCGCATCCGATTGAGCTGAGATTGATAACGTATAATTCCTCTGTCGCTGTTAAGCTTTGTTTCAATTATTTTCATATGCTGGTGTACATTCAAAAACATCGATTGTTCAGTGATGAGGAACTCTTTGATGAGTTGATTCTCATAAACTCGAAAACGCTGGTATACATCCTGGTACATTTCGTTTTGCTCGATTGTGGTGGAGCACATTAACACTTTATCTTTGAAAGTCCAGTCTCTGACACTTTCGTCGGCGTGCGGGTCGAATGCTGGAAAATATCTATTGACTGAGGTTATAAATTCAACTGGTTCAGTCAATGAATGCTGAATGGTGGTAGATCGAATGGTTGGTTGGTTTGCTAGGACAGTGTTAGCTGGTTCTTCGGTGCCATTTATGAAAAAAGCGCCCGTTTGGTTTGGTTCATTGGTTGTTGGGTAGCCTTGGAAGTTGAAAACATTACAATCATGAAGTACAAGCAAAATCAGTGAATATACTGGTATGTTGGGAAAAAACGACCATATGATAGATGTACCTCGTGCCATGGAGATTGCATCCTGATTGGCCACATCCATTAGATCACCTTGCTCTGAAGCTAAATGGAAGATCAATGTGTTAGAATGAAATGTAGATTTTGGGTGCGGATAGGGCTTACAGTTATATTTCAAGATTGTACTGTCAAAGAGATTGGTGGAAGAGTAGAATGGTGGAAAAGTAGAGTGGTGGAGATAGATTGTGGCAATGATAGAGAAGGCGGGTAACTGGCTTTAGGTATTCCTCATGAAGCGCGAGCCTTTCTACAAAGGTTTTAACATTTGCTCACGAGCCTTTGTACAAGCACTTCCGGGTGGCAGCCTTTGTAGGCCCTGTGATGGATCACCGGTGATTACTGTATATCTCATTGGCTCGGGTCCATTAATAACAAATATGTACATGGGACTCCTACCCTAGGGCATGAGTATGTAGATCAGAGCCAGGTCGGTGATGCCGATGAAAAAGAAAACAAGGCAGGGATTGGGCGCCAGCTGTATATTCATATGAGTCTCAAGGCCGGAAACTTTGAGCTAGCCCGACGCCCGTCGGTGCCCGGCCAAAGCTAGCCCAGGGCCCGTCCCCTGGGTATACCCGTCACAAGGGCACCAAAATCGATCTGGACAGACCTGCGGGTGTCAGGAATGGGAGCAGGACACCCGGGAGCCTACAGGCCACGGGTATACCCACCTGCCGGCGGATATTGAACGGTTGCATCTGCTATGGGCTGTGGACCGTGCCCGGCCTACCCGGCCTCATGGTCTGGGCATCCGCAACACCTATACTACCCACAGTTTATCCAGTGGGTTTGCCCGGAGAGCCGGTGGACGTGGTCAAGAGCTATCATAGTGCCAAAGATGTGCGGTTACATATGTAAATATGCCCCAAAAGACTGTTCAGGTTTCACACAAAATAAATATTTAAACATGTACAGGATCATCATAGAGGTGGAGGCATGTTTATTTAATCCTTGATTTTAGCTCTCAAATCTTTTATCAGAGAAACGATGTTGCGTTCATTCAGATGATCCATGGCCAAATACCGCGCATGAGTATTGTTAAAAGCCTTGCCCAAAAAATCCTGTTGAGTTATCAAGATCATTGCCTCTGGTACGATGACATCAACGATGTAACTTTTTTGTTTTTCTTTGGTGAGATTCGAGAACCTTGGGTCCATTTCGAAGTCGATTGGCTGAGGATAAGGTTAATTAGGCCGCAGTCTGAATTAGAAGAAACTTGACTGGGGAAAATAGGAAAAGAACAACCCACTCCATGTTGATGCATGTACCGGGTCCTTAGATACTGCGCAATGCTGAAAATAACAGTTTCTGAGTATTGACCACACATATCCCCCATAATTATTCCATGCGATTCATTGGTGCCTGCGAGGTAATCTTCATGCTTACGTCTAACCGACTCCTCCTGGGTATAAACACCAGCGACAATTGAGTCCAGTTGCGGCATTGCTTTCAGTAGCTTCGGTAAGAGCTGATCAAAAGTTACCTCGGGGGTTTCCAGCTGAGCTATCTGCACATGTGTGATCACGATTGTAAGCATCCGATTTAAAGAATATGGAGGGTATCTACCCCTGCGGAATAGGGACTTACTTTTGCCGTGAAAAATTCGTCTTGAAATACAGTTAAGAAGAACGATCGTGGAAGAAGCATCTGGTAGTCATCGCAAAAGTGAACACAGTAGAGTTTCTCGTGGTTGGTTATGGAATCATCGCAGCTGATAAGTCGAGCAGGCCAGTATTCCTGTGATGTTTCCCAGGCTTTGCAGACAACTGGTTCCCCTGGAAGTAATAATCCTTCTGTCTGCAAATTGCCAGATGACAGTGGTCCTGGATACTGCATCAGGCCTGAATCTCGAGATGAAATTGAGATTGTTCCGGGATCTGACTGGTGAACGACAGGTGATTGTTCCTCGTCCTCCTCGTCCCATGGAAGATCACGTGATGGATCCATGATCACCGAGAGATTTGGTAATGAATACATGAATGACGTCTCATCTGTATGTAAACTAGTCTGGTAAGTCAATGTAGTAGCTGTTGTGCAATCAAATAAAGAGGGTACTGGGGTAATGGATGACATTTTGAGTTCATACGTATAGCTTAAGGATATGGAAGAGAATCCAGAAGGGAAGCTTGCGATGTTAAAGCAGTAAGTACACATCAAGCTCACCAGCGGCATTTCCAATGACTCTCGAAAAATTTGATCCAGGTTGTTTGGCTGTTGCGCAATGCAGGAAGAAAGTGAATAATCAAGGGAAGACTTTCATAAGGCTCCCTTTCTTGACCATATTTCAGTTGAAATAGGAAGGAGAAGTACTGTTGTAAAATAACACCTATTTCAACTGAAATATGGTCAAGAAAGGAAGTGTGTGCCGGCTAATGGCCCAACATAGTGCCTCTGAGGGTCCCCTGTCTCAGTTCGGCCACTTTGGTGGTGCCTCTGTGGCTCGCCTAACACAGCCTCTTGATCGGAGGTTCGGGGTGCCGACCCCGTGTCCCAAAGGGACACTCTCCATAGGAGGACTTCTGCAAGTTAGCCTCTGGGTGTCATTGCTCCAGATGGTACATGGACATGCTGCCGCCACTGGGAATCTGATGGGTTGGTATCAGTATCCCAATCAATTGCGGCCCTGGTACAGCCAATTTTATGGAGCATGGTTTTTTGCAAAAGAGTCCGCATCTTATCAGGCTTGGTCTGAGGCAGATTGGTCCAAGCTGTAGCAATCATTGGGACTAATTAATGAAGAGCTGTGTACATTAGGGTTTTTAGATACCTCCATGCGGCCCTTAAGCATGTTTATTACCTCCCTGAGGGAGATGTTGGCTTAGGACTTGGGTCACCTCTCCAATTATTAACCTAGAGGCGCCCGGACCTTTCCTGGTAGCTGTGCCTCCATCAAATATCAAATCACTCAGAATTCCAGAGCAAAGCCCTTAATATTTTCCCAACCATTACTGGAGTATTGCTTTAGACTCCATGAAGGGAACTTACCTTCATGGAGTAGGGTAATAAGCAACAAAAGAAAGATATATATATATATATATATATATATATACATTCTACTGAGAACATGTAAATGCCCTCTAGTAGGCCCCTTTCTAAGAGTCTAGGAACATGGGATCTTGCACTTGTGCGTATTGAAAGAGAACATCTGCACCCAGGTTACACTTGAAGATACTGAAGAGCAACACTAACAAGTGGATAGTTTTTCCTGGCTGTGGTTCCTTCATGACACAATCAATTGAGCCCTACAATTCTTTAATCAGCCATGATGTTGAATCAAAATGAAACCAATTATAAGAGGGGTGGAAAAAATGTGGACTTACCAGAAGCAGGTGTCCACATTAATTGTACAACTCAAAGGAGAACTCAAATGTATCAAGAACATGACGGATATCCTTAGAGAGTTCAATTCCTCCATTAACTAATTGTAGTTAAAGTTTTTGTTGTTGTACCCCCAAAGATGACCTGAAAGCAGCATTGTAGAATTCCACTTTGACTGATAGTATTCAAAAGTTTTTTTCCTTCCAAGTATAAGAGCCTTTGGACTTGCATATTGGCCTTAGAAGTCTCTTAGATCAGCCATGTAATTTGATTGGAGATGCCAAGCAGTGAGTTCAAAATTTGGATAAGGTTGAGTATCATTAAAGTTGGAGAATCAATCCTAGCTGTGAGGTTGGCTTGGTTGAATGCTTAGTACTGGTAAAAAGTTGGATCAGCATCAAGCCAAACTGGAGCACATCACCCCAAAAATACCTCTTCAAACAGCAGCTGCATTTGGAATTTTCCCTTGGCATTTATAATGCACAAGTGATGAACAAATTGGTGAAGTTCTTGAGCCAAACCCTGCCATAGTTGAACAAAATTTTGAGAATATTTATCTGAACTAGTTTTGCTATCTGCCAAGTCTAACTGCGCACAAAATATATCCAATAAACCAGAAAATTAGCGCCTAAACTTTGATTTTCAATGTTGGATGCCCCCATACCTCCTGCAGTGTTTCCTTGTCTTCTGATGGCTTTCAAGAATCAATCCAAGCTCCTTTCACAGTCAAATTAACCCAAACCCACAGGGGAAGCTTTGATCTTCCAGGGGGTCCTACATCCAATGGCATCTACAGCTGTATGCTTGGATTTTGCATGTCCAAATTCATGAAATCAAAGTTTAGAAGCTGGATTATTTTATGGTTATGAAGACCTTGGTTGTAACGAGGTGTCAGATCAGTGCAGGAGCTTCTTTCTGTTGGTAATTTTCCTCCCTGACAAGGGGTATTATTTTGCATGGATGGTGGAGGATAAATGAAAACATTACATAAGAGGAGGGATTTGGCCATCATCAAGATCTAAACAAGAATAAATTTCATCCAGAGCTGAGATGTGAGTGAGGCTTTTTTTAAAAATGTTCCCACAAAAAATTATAATTCTCAGGGTGTGGGGGCAACATTGCATGTACAAAAGTCTCTCTCTCCAGTTGGTGCAATGCAACCAGTGGAGGACTTCCTGTCAATTCTGGGAGCCTCCCTAGATTACCACAATCCCCTTGTTCCAGAGGAACAGGAGTACCCCAGCATGCCAGGGCACCTTGCAAAGCAAGCCTCTGAAAGAGGAGCTTGCCACTGGACTCCAAATCTTTGCATGATACATTCGGCATTTCTAGCCATTTCACCCAATTCTTAAATGTAAATGCTTGTTGCACAGGCACCTGATTTCCCCTCAAGGTAATAAAAAGATCCCCTAATAGACTAGAATCTTGCCTAGCCTGTATTGTATTTTTTATCTAAGAAATTTGAAAACTACTTGCTATTCCTTGGACATGAGAGTTGGAGCATTTTTTTGAGTAATATCAATTCAAACTCCATAAAAATCTTTATTTGGGAAGAAGACAGTAATATTATTATTGAACCAATACACATACTGTAGTATGCATATAGGAAACAGCATGTAGGAGATGTTTACAGTGTCTGGTACTGGAATTATGCATCATGCATATTCAAGAGGACAAACCAGTTGGAAATCCAAATTTCCAGCTGGCCTGGCATGGGGTTGGTTGCCCAAGGGCTTTTCATGTTTTGATGCAGTAGGGGCTGGATGAAGGCCTTTTCAATGGTCCCACTGGCTGAGGAATGTGGATGGTGAGGGATAGAGGAAAAACAGAGGTGGACTTCACCAACCAAAAAGGTGAAACTGCTCATGCAAAATTTTGGACTTTAGCTGCAAGCCCTCTTTCAGAGGGCCAACAGAATGCCAGTTCTTTGGCCCCTGAAACTAAGCTAGGGAGCCTCCCAGATATCAATAATTTAGACCCAAATGTCTAGATTATTGCAGGGAAATCTAGTTTTTGAGGCTCTAAATTGATTCTGGGAGGCCTGCAGATATTGACAGAAATTCCTGGCTGGTATTAGGTCAATACGGTTTTAACCTGCCTCATGCTGTCACCTAACTGAAGCCGCCTCCGCGGGGGCAACATGTATTTTTCCAACAGTCCCCAATCATGAGCGGAATGCAAACATGTGTTTAATTGTGATCTTGATGAATGGTTGAAGGAACAACCCTGATCAAACAAACATGGGCTGTACCAGTTTTTACTTCTTTGTCATCTTGTATGAGAAAGACGTGCAGCTGGTCATGTATTATTTATTACTATCGGGGTCCCTCCACCCAGACATCTTTTTGTTGATCCCTTACATGCGGATTAGTGCGGTCAAGCACCGCAATACCACAGTGGTACAACTCACTATACTCTCAAAGGTATCAATCCCATTGATCAACTGATTTGCTGACAACCGGCCAAGTTTTTTTCTGTAGCTTCAATCGCAAAGGATTCACTGCTTGGAATCTGGGTCCTAGATCCGTCATGAGTGAGTGCTGAAAATTCTACCTATCCAATAGATCATTCCCACACCCATCAAACTTCGAACACTTTTCCCTCCTCATCAAGTTATCAGCTGTGACAGACATAAATAGTTCTTATTACTTCTTCCAACTCCAAAATGAGTAATCGCCGTGAATCATGCTCCATATGCTTAGACTACTTTGACACAACGAGTGGATTTTGGCTATCTTGCACTGTGGACAAGCCTCATGGCTTTCATCGATCTTGCCTCCAGGTCAGTGTGCCTGTGTTATATTTTATAAGTCTAAAGGATCACTAACTAGCGCTTCCACATTGTTCACTTGACCTCCTGTCCCCTGCATAGGAGTGGTTTGAGGAACAAGAGCTGAGATTTCATCAACCCAGCTGTCCTCTGTGCCGCACAGCGTATCCCAATTATCCCTCTGGATTGAGTGCCCCCAAACCACCACGACATCATCTTGAAAACTACTTGGAAACTCGTCGACGCAACCCACACCAACGCAACCCACATCCACGCGGTCGTCGAACTTACTCTGCTAGCCACCGAAACGCTTATCGCAACCAACGGACGCCATCACCCCCACCAGCTAGCCATTCCAACCTGTTGTTCATTGGTGTAATGATTCCACCTGTAGCCACTAATCCCCCACCTAGATCTGTCTCAACAACCCTGATCAATCAGGCTAATTCAACTCGCTTGCCGGATGTTCCAGCTGATCAGGATAATCCCACTCACCTGCCAACTGAAACAATTCCAGCCACCTCATCTGATAGTAGATTAGTATCATTAACCGAGTCTGGTCCATCTCTTTTAATGGCTAACCCCAATCTGGCCACTACTCACCCGTCTCAAGCAATTCCAAAAGCAATGAAACGAAGATACCAAAAGAAGGGTGTTTGATATTGGCGACAATTCAGCACCTGGAAAGATTAAAATTTAACTCTTTATCTTATTGTTCTGCTTTCTCCTTATATTTGTCATAGTTTATTACGCCATTTCCAGTCTTACCTCTCTCTAGACTCATTTAGATTTGTTGTTGTGACCAATAAATTACTGAAAGCCTGAATGTACATCCATGTCAAACATATGTAAATACTGTCCTTTGATCTTCATAACATCAGAAGATGCCACTGATTGCTTCACCTCCCTCCATGCTTTGTGTATGTATTTCAATCTTTCCAAAACTTCTTCTCCAACTCATGCGGTTGATCTGGAATGGCTATAGACAATTCAGCAGCTGCAACCTCAGACATGAAGAGTAGCATGCTGTTTGTTGGTTGTTGAGCTGAGTTTTGGCTTCCTTTTACCCAATAGCCGGTGTGTACTGGCCATTGATTCGGGCCAAATGCTCAGCATATTCCAACTGCCTCAGGATTAGCGTGTTCTTCTTTCCATTGTGCTCATTTGGGAACGCACACAAAGTAGGTATGAACACACCAAAGAATCTATGGTTGTGTTACTATTATAAGATGGATGATGTGGTTGAGAGATCGCAAGCTTCATAGAGCAAACATCGCAATCCACCCAATGATGCCCAGATCAACCTTGACCTACCGCCAACAAGGAATACCCGCTCAATCATCTCGTCACTATAACAAACAAATGTGCAATTTCCTACCATCTTCTAATTCCCCATTCTGCCAATCCATCTATGATTTTATTAAGTTGCTCATTGGTAACAACTACATCAAAAATGATCATCCAATTCTCTCTATGAATATCAACAAAACAGATTTAAACAATAGTAGTGTTTTTATTGAACCAACCTCCCTTCCATTGAACCCCGCTTATGCTGGCAAGAAAAACAGTATTTCGACAATTTATAAATTATTCTTCACGAAAGACTTAGAACGCCTGAACCTTCAAATTCATACCTTTGATTGGACGTCTCCAGCTTCATCGACTTGGAACGAGACTATGGTTCAGCTAATAGGCAAGCACTGGATGTATGCTCATACTCAAGACGCCTTTTCAGCATATCCGATCAATCCCGAACACGAAAAACCGGAGGTATTATTGGGTGTGATCACTCGGTGGTTTCTTGGAAAAAAAGCCGCTTTAGCCAAAGAAAAAACTCCGGCAGACTTGGAAAAAATGAAACTATCAAAGAAAAAGGGTAGATGGCGTTCAAGCGTACGTAATGATACTGTATTTTTCTCCATGACTCACTTCATCAACTGATTGTCCTCAATGCGTGCATAGCTTGCATCTCATCGCACAACTTCTATCAAGTCACTTGTTGGTGATGACTCCCCTTGTTGCTCCGCTTTTGAAGAGTCACGCTGCCACTCCGATACAGAAACCCTTCCAACAGGAAAGCAACTCAAGCTCAAACTTCCTTGGAGATCGGCTGTCTTTGCTAGCGTTTGCGAAATGGCAGATAGAAAGACTGTTGAACGTTTACGTCAGGAAGCTGGACGTCAATTTTCACCCTCTCAGCTTTTTGAGACTCGAAGGTGTAAGGCCACTAAGAGCGAGGAGCAGGCAATGGTCCCAATGAACTTACCACTCGATTGTTATGACAAAGGATTTCTTAATTCACTTTCGGAGCAGGCTCGACGTGAACTTACAAACAAGCCTGAGTGTGGCCTTGCTATCATTTACTTTCAACTCATACAAGAAAAATTAAACCATCATAATACAACTTAGACCAGGAGAATTTACTTATACAACTTTCTTTGGGCTTTTCTCACCTTCCTCGTCTATTGATCTCCCCTTGTATTCCGTGTAATGTTGATATATCATACAATGGCTTGAATTTAAAACATTTGCAACAACATGATGATGAGTAGAGATTCCCATAGACCGCTGACCAGTCCATGGTCAACCGAATACATTGTCTATGGCTTGATCTAATATTATTGGGAAATGAGTGCAATGTAAGAACAACATCATCAGGACTATTTGAAAAAAAAAAAAAAAAAAAACGACTGACAGAGCAAAGTAGGATGGCCACCCAATCCAACCGCGGCAGTTTGAATTTTGGTTTGGGGTTGGAAGGGCAGGACGCCATTTCACGACCAAGGTGCAGCATCTGCACAATTTTCACCTACGCCAGTATGAATTACCACCTCATCACCAAAATCAAGTGACCTGCCTTCGAAGCCATCATCGGCTGCAGGAGCTCAATCAGTGACCGAGCCACCGTCTTTGACTTCCAGGTTGTCTTCTTTGCAGCTGGACCGGCAAAAGCAAGGTAGGGTGCGGGGACTGATATCCGGACGAGTGGGACTCCCTGGGTGAAGACGGTTGGGGGAATTGATCGTGTTGGATATCATCATCGAGCCCAAGTAGTGTCTCTTCTTCGCCCTCTATATCCTTGGTCATACAAATCTTCCGGATACAGGTTTTGACCAAGCTGAGGAACAGGGGAGACAATGTGTCATCAACTGGGACAGCCGTCCCCGCGGGTGTTGCGAAGTAACAGACGCCGTGGGGTTGTGATAGCCATCGAAACTGACCATCGTCCAAAGTGGTCTTCCAAGCGGAAGAGCCGAGCAGAGGTGTAGGTGAGGGGGGCTGGAGCCAGGGATTACCATTCAGAATCAGTTTGCAATCGACGAGCTTGAGGATCAAGGAGGGCAGGAACTCGAGGCGGTTGTAGGCCAGATTCAAGACCTTCAAGTTCTTCAAGTTACCGATTTCAACTGGGAGCTCGGTGAGATGATTCGAGCGTAGGCTGAGATGTTCGAGGCCTTGGAAGTAGCAGATCCGCTCGAGCTTGGCAAACGGACTCGAAGTCAACTCGTTGTTTGAGAGGAAGAGCGTGAAGGTTGGTTTGGGTAAAAACGTGGCTAATGGCGCCAATTTCGCTCGTGTTATTGGCTGCCGGTTTGCCCCATGATGACTTATCCCACCCGGGTTGACCATCTTTTCAATTACAGCTGTCACTTTCACTTTATCCTGCAGATGCCCTACAACAGTTTTTTGCTCTTCTACAAGCTTTGAAAGATCTGGAATCGTACGAAGACCTTGATTGCTGCGCATTGTTTTTGTCGACGAAGGAGAGGAAAGGTAGGCATATAAATCAGTCAATTGAAGAGATAGCAGCATGAAAAGGAACCAAGGGGGTACTGACTCGAGATCAAGACGGGCATCACCGCGAATGATCGACCGGGAGAAGGCAGACAAAAGGCAATGGTGGCTCTCCACGCTGAGCATGGCCTCAACCTCGCTCTTGGTTTGGACGAGACGAGTACTACTTGTGATGTTTTCAGGCCTGATTCGTTTGGCAGTCAGAGTGTCTAGGCTCCTCGATGGAGAAAAGAATATCCCCGATCGACGAGGTGGGGTCTGAAACGGAGACTTGAAGAGATTCGATTGAGCCGTCTCGGTTCGAAACCGACACTGATTTTTTGGATCAACTTGTTCTTCTTGCGTACATTTGATAGTGACACTGTCCTGATCGAAAACAAGGCACTTTGAAGTTGATGGCTCTGGCTGTGGTCTTGGTGAGTAGGTGACTATTGAGGCTGGAGGGAGCAGACTCCCTGGGTTACTGAGCCACCGTTTGCGCACGCCCCTATCCCTTTCGCCGGCGAGGGATGGAGAGAAAACGTTTGGTGTTTGTTTTGGATGAGAATGGGCAGATTTCTGGCTGGGATTGGAAGGGGGTGGAAAGTCGGCCGATTGGTCGGGAGCATTTGCATGTTCGGCTCGTTTGATATAATAGCTTTCAATCGATAGGCATGATGCCTCATGGATCAGCTCCATTTTCCATGCTAGAGAATCAGAAAATATGTAAGCTATTTCGGTCTTCAAAAGATAAGCATAAAATCTAGCGGTGACAAACGTTCGCTTGGATTCTCCTCATGAACACTCTTATGCTGCCAAAACATTAGTTTACCGGCCCGGTGACCAGTAATCGTACCGTATTCTGTGAACAAGTTGCGATGTCGCCCGTGGATTCGCTCTTGATACGGTAAGAAATTAGTTACACGACAATCAGAAGAAAGTCAGGATGCTGTAGATACTGGGCATCACTTACAATAGCGGCGAAAGATACTGGGTTTGAATGCAGCAAACTCCTCCAGCACCAACTATTGATCTCTGTCAATCCTTTGGGGACCTGTTCAAGATTCCTAGCAGCCTCATCGTTATCTGTGCTAGCTCAATGGGGATTGAAGTCAACTGAGAATTCGGGTGGTTTATTGGATAAGCCGACGAATGGTCAAGAGACCTCATAATTGTCAACCAAAGCAAGTAAGATTAGCTTTTGTCTCCACTATGTTTACTTACCTGAAACCGCAACTCCTTACTCAATCAATGCCTTTAGAAACTTTTCTTGAGCTTAATCGAAAATAGTGATATCATCGATCGGTTGTTGCGGTGGTGGGTGGTGGGTGGGTCAGCCCGAACTTATCAAAGTCCAGTAATCCACCTGGTAGAGAGAATGCCATGTGTCAGTATCTATTCCCCCATCCTGATTCTCTGATTGGGGTTCAAGATACTGATACAGGACATCCAGCAAAACAAGTGGATTGAGGCAGAAGCAAGATTAATCCAACCTTGTTGAGATTCCATCATTAGCTGGTTTCCATGAAAGCCGGTTGATGTACAGCCACCCCAAAAAAGGTTGCGGCTTTTTGCGCATCCGTTGAAACTTTCTGCCGCAGCGGGGTGACTTTTGTACAGCAGAAAAGATCCGTGCGCGAGGGACGTGCGCGGGGACATAAGGGGGCCCGCGGGGCACAATTCAAGTACTACATATACTCGGCCCATCACCCACCACCGGCTTACACACTTTGTAGAGGCGTCTTACACATGATGTGACGCAGTTATTCAATTTTTCCATAGCATGCATAACTATGTATATACAATTTATTATGGCTAGAGTGCGGTATGTGAAATCAATAGCACTTTAAAAAAAAAAAAAAAAAAAAAAAAAAAAAAAAATCACCCACCACCAACACCCCCATCACCCACCACAAACCACCACCACCACCACCACCACCATCACCACCCACCACCCACCACCACCCACCACCACCACCACCACCACCCATCACTAAGTGCATCTGATCAGAAGGATTCGGTTGGGACACTTAGTGGTAGCCAGAGCAGTGGAAGATCAAACTGGTATCAGGAGACTTGGAAACTGCCTCTCTACCTATCACTAAGTGCATCCGATCAGAAGGATTCGGTTGGGACACTTAGTGGTAGCCAGAGCAGTGGAAGATCAAACTGGTATCAGGAGACTTGGAAACTGCCTCTCTACCTATCACTAAGTGCATCCAATCAGAAGGATTCGGTTGGGACACTTAGTGGTAGCCAGAGCAGTGGAAGATCAAACTGGTATCAGGAGACTTGGAAACTGCCTCTCTACCTATCACTAAGTGCATCCGATCAGAAGGATTCGGTTGGAACACTTAGTGATAGCCAGAGCAGTGGAAGATTGAACTGCTACCACCACCGACCACCACCACCAACCACCCCCACCCACCACCACCACCACCACCCATCACTAAGTGCATCCGATCAGAAGGATTTGGTTGGGACACTGAGTGGTAGCCAGAGCAGTGGAAGATCAAACTGGTATCAGGAGACTTGGGAACTACCTCTCTACCTATCACTAAGTGCATCCAATCAGAAGGATTCGGTTGGAACACTTAGTGGTAGCCAGAGCGGTGGAAGATTAAACTGGTACCACCACCGACCACCATCTCCGGCCCCCTCATCGGATATCCATTAGGCCTTTTGGCCAGGCATTCATAGTGCTGGGGCACTATTCACAGTGCCTTTGGCACTATTCATAGTGCTGGGACACTATTCACAGTTCCTTTGGCACTATTCATAGTGCTGGGACACTATTCACAGTGCCTTTGGCACTATTCATAGTACTGGGACACTATTCACAGTGCCTTTGGCACTATTCATAGTGCTGGGACACTATTCACAGTGCCTTTGGCACTATTCATAGTGCTGGGACACTATTCACAGTGCCTTTGGCACTATTCATAGTGCTGGGACACTATTCTCAGTGCCTTTGGCACTATTCATAGTGCTGGGACACTATTCACAGTGCCTTTGGCACTATTCATAGTGCTGGGACACTATTCACAGTGCCTTTGGCACTATTCATAGTGCTGGGACACTATTCACAGTGCCTTTGGCACTATTCATAGTGCTGGGACACTATTCACAGTGCCTTTGGCACTATTCATAGTGCTGTGACACTATTCCCAGTGCCCTTGGCACTATTCTTAGTGCTGTGACACTATTCACAGTGCCTTTGGCACTATTCATAGTACTGGGGCACTATTCACAGTGCCAAAGGCACTATTCATAGTGCTGGGGCACTATTCACAGTGCCAAAGGCACTATTCATAGTGCTGGGGCACTATTCACAGTGCCAAAGGCACTATTCATAGTGCTTGGGCACTATTCACAGTGCCAAAGGCACTAGTCATAGTGCTGGGGCACTATTCACAGTGCCAAAGGCACTATTCATAGTGCTGGGGCACTATTCACAGTGCCAAAGGCACTATTCATAGTGCTGGGGCACTATTCACAGTGCCAAAGGCACTATTCATAGTGCTGGGACACTATTCACAGTGCCAAAGGCACTATTCATAGTGCTGGGGCACTATTCACAGTGCCAAAGGCACTATTCATAGTGCTGGGGCACTATTCACAGTGCCAAAGGCACTATTCATAGTGCTGGGGCACTATTCACAGTGCCAAAGGCACTATTCATAGTGCTGGGGCACTATTCACAGTGCCAAAGGCACTATTCATAGTGCTGGGGCACTATTCACAGTGCCAAAGGCACTATTCATAGTGCTGGGGCACTATTCACAGTGCCAAAGGCACTATTCATAGTGCTGGGGCACTATTCACAGTGCCAAAGGCACTATTCATAGTGCTGGGGCACTATTCACAGTGCCAAAGGCACTATTCATAGTGCTGGGGCACTATTCACAGTGCCAAAGGCACTATTCATAGTGCTGGGGCACTATTCACAGTGCCAAAGGCACTATTCATAGTGCTGGGGCACTATTCACAGTGCCAAAGGCACTATTCATAGTGCTGGGGCACTATTCACAGTGCCAAAGGCACTATTCATAGTGCTGGGGCACTATTCACAGTGCCAAAGGCACTATTCATAGTGCTGGGGCACTATTCACAGTGCCAAAGGCACTATTCATAGTGCTGGGGCACTATTCACATTGCCAAAGGCACTATTCACAGTTCCAAAGGCATGATTCATGGTGCTGGGGCACTAATGCAAACAGCATCAAATTGCCTCTGACAGTATGAACAGTGCCTCTGGCACTGTGAATATTGCCTCTGGCAGTATGAACAGTGCCTCTGGCACTGTGAATATTGCCTCTGGCAGTATGAACAGTGCCTCTGGCACTGTGAATATTGCCTCTGGCAGTATGAACAGTGCCTCTGGCACTGTGAATATTGCCTCTGGCAGTATGAACAGTGCCTCTGGCACTGTGAATATTGCCTCTGGCAGTATGAACAGTGCCTCTGGCACTGTGAATATTGCCTCTGGCAGTATGAACAGTGCCTCTGGCACTGTGAATATTGCCTCTGGCAGTATGAACAGTGCCTCTGGCACTGTGAATATTGCCTCTGGCAGTATGAACAGTGCCTCTGGCACTGTGAATATTGCCTCTGGCAGTATGAACAGTGCCTCTGGCACTGTGAATATTGCCTCTGGCAGTATGAACAGTGCCTCTGGCACTGTGAATATTGCCTCTGGCAGTATGAACAGTGCCTCTGGCACTGTGAATATTGCCTCTGGCAGTATGAAAAGTGCCTCTGGCACTGTGAATATTGCCTCTGGCAGTATGAACAGTGCCTCTGGCACTGTGGATATTGCCTCTGGCAGTATGAACAGTGCCACAGGCACTGTGGATATTGCCTCTGGCAGTATGAACAGCGCCTCTGGCACTGTGGATATTGCCTCTGGCAGTATGAACAGTGCCTCTGGCACTGTCGATATTGCCTCTGGCAGTATGAACAGTGCCTCTGGCACTGTGGATATTGCCTCTGGCAGTATGAACAGTGCCTCTGGCACTGTGGATATTGCCTCTGGCAGTATGAACAGTGCCACAGGCACTGTGGATATTGCCTCTGGCAGTATGAACAGTGCCACAGGCACTGTGGATATTGCCTCTGGCAGTATGAACAGTGCCTCTGGCACTGTGGATATTGCCTCTGGCAGTATGAACAGTGCCTCTGGCACTGTCGATATTGCCTCTGGCAGTATGAACAGTGCCTCTGGCACTGTCGATATTGCCTCTGGCAGTATGAAAAGTGCCTCTGGCACTGTCGATATTGCCTCTGGCAGTATGAACAGTGCCTCTGGCACTGTCGATATTGCCTCTGGCAGTATGAACAGTGCCTCTGGCACTGTGGATATTGCCTCTGGCAGTATGAACAGTGCCTGTGGCACTGTGGATATTGCCTCTGGCAGTATGAAAATGCCTCTGGCACTATGAACAGTGTCAGATATTGAGACAATTGGCCCACATGTCTCCAAAATAATACAAGTCAAATAACCCAATGGTTAAGGACTTGTGTTTATACAAAAAGGGAATAAATTGAACTAAGTAAATTATCTTAAATTTACAAGTTCAATTCCCATAAGACTCATAAATTTTTGTACTTATTTTATATAATATTTATAATTTCAATAAACTAACTAATATTAAGAAATTCCAAATTAAGGAGAGATTAATAACTCTCCATAAATTTACCCTTAATACTACAATTTGATTATGTCTCCTACAAGGAGACTATTATCCTGAATTACACCATGTAATACAAGCTCTTTGAGTTATTACATTTGGGAACATAATTTGTAATATTTAAATGGGCTGATATTTCCTTCTAAAGGGAATTCCCCCCAGATTATTACCATACAAACCTGCTTACCTTACTAAAAATTAGTGAGTGGGGTTTATATTATAATCAAAACAACTTTCTATCTTCTCTTCAAACGTTTTTCCACTCCTAGTCACTAGAATAAATATTCAAGTGACTAGAAGTCCTCTCCTACTCAAAGGGAGCTGTTGAGGCAATTTGCGCAGAGCTACACTTGCAGCCGCGTTCCTTTGTTACACAAAGGTGCCAGCATTTCCACTGTAACAAGTGTAGAATAGCTTTTCTCCACTGGCCTCACCGGCTATAGTGAGACCAATTATATATAGATAATATACTTTATAGTATTATTACCTATATTTACATTCAACCCCGCGTCACATAAGAGACCGGGGCTGACAAACAGTGCCTCTGGCACTGTGAATATTGCCTCTGGCACTGTCAATATTGCCTCTGGCACTATGAACAGTGCCTCTGGCACTGTGTGTTGTAAATCTCAGGTCAATCTAGGGGATGCCAAAACAGTAAACCCCTTTTTTCCAACAATTTAACCCCTGTTGCCCTTGTTTTCAAGAATCATAGATTGCTCTTGACCTTCCTCAAGGTTAATCTTGATCCTACTCTTATCAAGATAAATCTTGATCAAACTTGACCCAACTCTCCTCAAGATTGATTACTCTCAATCAAGATCCACTACTCTTTCAAGTCATTGCCATCATCTAAATGTGTAAAGTTGAAAAAAAATCAATATTATCTGTCACATCACCACAGCTCACTCACTCTTCTGATCCTCTATTCTTTTCTCTCTTCTATTTCTCTATTTATTTCTTTAATAATATTGTTGGTATTCCCATTGACCTGATATTTTCATATACTGTTCTTGGTGTCAACTTACTAATCACTCTTAATCTCTATTATTATTTCAATTCTCTTTATAACAGTTCTTCCTACATCTTCTTCTCATAACAGTTACAAAGCAGAATAAATAAAATCAAGTCCAAGTGGCAAGAACCGCTTCTTTTTCTTTCTGTTTCACTTTCTCTAAATAGATATTCATGTATTCTAACTCACCTTTATCATTTATTCTGGTTTTTGATTGATAGTAATACATCTATTTTATAATACCATTCATCTGGCTTGGAGAAACCTGGATCAATCACTGGTGAAACCATTCATTCAGGTGGGAATATAACTTTTTGTAACACTGGTTCAACAAAAGGAATAAATATCCATCAAGCTGGGGACCATCCAATTGAATTATAAGCTTACATGGAGGTGGATGATTCCCAATTTGGCCAGGGTTATTCACAGCTTTATACTTGACAATATCAGCAAACAAGCTGTGGATAACCCAGCTCAATTCCAAGTAAATGTATGGGGGATTGAGACAGGAATGGAACAACCTGATAACCAGTACATACTGGTAATTGACTGTATTTTTCCCCAGCTGAATGATCAGTAAAAATTCCCTCTTAGCTTGATTCAACTTCAGAATAGATTAACTGGTTATCAACCCAGTCTTTCCTGGCTCAATTTTTACTGTATATTGGTCATTAGCTTATCAGAATTTCAGTTTTATTTGAGCTCTACATCAGTTCTGGAGGAGCTCTAGATTAATCACAGATGATTTACAGATAATTTATGGATGACTTCTGGTTTAGCTCCAGCAAAGTTCCAGATCAGTTTTGGATTAGCTTTGGATCAGTTCTTGTCTTGCTCATTATTTTGCACATTTCTTTAACCAAAGGTCTTCACCACAGGTATATAAAAAGGAATTCACATGTGGCACTCCCTGGGGAGTGGGAATATATCTCCCATGGTGATTGATATGAATTTAAACATCAGACAACTGGGCTATCCTTTCTGCTGCATAAATGTTTGCTGCAGTGAACTGATTCAAGTAATCCAGACAGTGGCTCAGATCTATTATTCCAATTCATAATAAAGAATCTGTGAAACTTCTCCAGCATGGTTTTGTATACATGTCTCAATTCACAGCAGGATGACATTTTCAAAAATCACAAAAAACAACCATGGATTAATTTACATCGGTGAATATTGATTCCAAAAATATCAACCAGAGCAAATAGGGGGATGTTGCAGTGCCGTCTGCTTGTTTGGTTGTTATGGAATCCTGTTCACATACATGGATTATTTTACGTCAGTCCTAGGGGTAGCAGATTAATGAATAATTGACATCCTCATTTTTCTTGTTCTTGGACTCACTTGTACGGTTAAGATGTTATCCTTACATAGTTTGACCTTTGTTTCCATGCCACTCAAGAATTCGGATGCTCCAGTGGCATACCAAATGGCTAACTGGGCCAGGTTGAGTTCAGTTTGCCGTCGCAGAAGGGCTCGATTTCCTCGGAAATGCGAGGTAAGCCATCTCGCCAATCCACCTTCTTCCATGTCCAATCGAAGATGCTTTTCTGTGTTATAAAGTGTCGAATAAACTGTCGCTTTCATTTGGTTTGTTTGAACAATTAAGGCGTCCAAGTCTTCCAATAAGCTTAGCATTGTGGCAAGATAGGTCAAAATCTTCCTGATGAGTCCTTTAAATTCGGTTTGAACTACATCGTTTCTGTGGTGAAGTGTTTTAAACTAAGAGAATTGAGCTATGAGTGATCATTAACGAAAGCTAAATGAAGGTCTTCACACAGTTCACCTCAAGGAAAAGAAGACGTAGATCCCATTTCCCTCTTGAATTAAGCTCCTGAGATGAATGTATCACGCCCGATAGACCATTCGCGAATTGATTCCACATCTTCGCAATTGCTGGCCCGTTCCGCAGCTCTGGTTCGGCTTCGATATTGATTGCCAGTTCATGGATTGCTGACCGATTAGGTGAAAAAGATGTAGATGGTTCGAATATTGTGATTGATCGGTATAATCCATGGTAGCCATCGTCGTATTTGAGATCAAGGTATATGTGTACATTTCTGAGATGTTTGATTGATCGATTCAAATCATTGCTTGAAAAGTGGATTCAGTAATATTTTTAAATTAAAGGTCCAAAAAATGATAACACTGACTTTCTTGGGTTCCAAGTTTCACCAGATCTATAGAAAATCGTAAAGACTAGAGCTAACAATGAAACCAACACTAAGCGGGATCGAAGTGCGCGAGAAAAAAGACTTCGGCACAACGAAGTGATATATTCAATGTTATTCTGGATTTGTGAAAAATGAACAGATTGCATCAGTTATATCATCAAGAATGAAATTTTTCATCAAACATACACACCATAAAGCTAGAATTCTTGTTTATCAGCTGCTGAGAGAGTTATATTACAAGAGTGAGGTGATTCGTAAGCAATCTTGGTTTCAGTTCTGTGAAACAGGTGATGGCAGCCCACCAACCATTTTTGGAACAATGGGTGTACATCCATACATTTACTTATGTCAATACAGGATGATACATAATCATCTCCAGATGAATACATGTGTAATATTTATTTATTCCCCACTACATACAAGTTAACCAGAAAAAATATATAGTCACTTGTATACAAATGACATCAAAAAGTACAAATATGGGGCCTTTAATGTACTTAATTAGCATGTCACTTGTAGGCAAGTGATCATAGATTTTTTGGAATCAAAATTGATTTTATTTTTGATTCCTGAATGACTTTATGTACTGGCATGTGAAATTCAATGCAAAATATTACAAATGCCAAGAAACTGTGGCAAGACTCCATTTAAAAAGCCATGACCCTCTTGTCATCATCAGCTTTGAGTTTGAAAGTAGTGACCTCCCCTGAAAGAAACAGGATTCCCCAAGGGATTTCTAGATACAAACACATATATCAAATAGGCAATTTACAGTATCAAAGGAGCTCAATATGATATAAAGTAATTCATAATCCATCTAGATTTATGCATCATATATAATATACATCCAGTAATGCAAAATCAGTACAGAGAAAATAAAGAAGGGAAGACAGTCCATGTGACAGGTTGAAATGTGTGTAAATGTTAAAATGTAGGAGATAGGAGATTACACCCAGTGACCAGGGGTTGATTTGTTCCAGGAGTTCATTGCTGAACTCAATCCATAATATCTCCTGGTTAGAAAGAATGAAAGGTCACTTTTTACATTTGCTGCCTAGACATACAGGAATAAAAAAATCCCAAATCAGAACCCACTACCTTGTTGGTTTGAAATTAATGTTTCAGACCCACTCATTATCAATCCTTCAGAACTTGCTCCAAACTTCCCAAAAGGGCTTTTAAGACCACAGTTGCCCCAAAACTGTTAAGCCACACTGCTAAGCCACTAATCTGTATCACAAGCCTCTGGGTGGCCTTCAGCTTGAGTGGTTGCAAAATCTAAAAGATAACAAAAAAAATAGTTAATGGAGACATAGTTGGACAAGTTCCTTAAACAGGATAACTATACTATGTTGGTCCTGGACCTGTAAGCTCTGTAAGAATTGGCACAACTAGGATTTTTATTTCTTATTAGTCAAGTGAGACTAACTACAAGACACCTTGATGACCTGTGTAATAAGAGATATTCACCTAATAGCAGTACACTTGTCCAGCCCTAGTGGTATATGGAGAAGAAGAGAAACAAGACTGGAATCAAGCTTCTGGTTCCAGTGGACTGCTGGAATCTGTTATGTAGCAAGATTGCCAGTCAGCTTCTATTGGTTGTACTCTGCCTTGACTTGCTTACCTCCTTTAAAGGGATGGCTAATACAGTTGATAAGGCTGGAGCCTGTTTGGTCTTTGTTTGTGGTCAAATATGCACTGCAGGTAATCTAAGTTACTTCTGATCCGCTGCACAATACCTAGTTATTGCAAGAACAAAGATCATAACTTACTTGTTTGGAAGTTTATCTTCTTTTTTTTTCTGGGGACCTTTGTCTGTTGTTGACTTGGCTAAAAGGAAGGGAGCAGAGAATCAGAACTAGACAGATTCAACCACCTGAGCCACATGCATATGCATGGGCCTGGTGGAGAGGTCACTCACCAGTCTCCCTCAAGGGTTTTGAGTTAAGCCATCTGCACCTCTTGTGTGCCACACTTGCACCCAAGTCTTGACAAGCTCCCAGTCTGCTCTCAATCCCCCATTATATTTTCTTGATAACACTTTGGTTGGTCATTATAAAAGTCTATCACAAGTTCTCTTCTTTCCTCTTAAATGGCTTCTCAAGAACCTAGGGAAGATTCCCACCATCAAAAACAGAATTTCATGTTGTTGTAAACATGTAGAGGCTGTTGCAGCCAAGCTTCAATGCACAGTCACTGTGCATCAAAAGCTATTGTTTAACCATGGATGTAGCTACAATGGGAGCTTGGCTGAAGTTGCCTGCATGTCAACTTCTGGCAGGTTTTTTCTTGTAGTGTCTTGGTCCACCTTGAATCAGGAGCTGTATACATACCATCTCAAACATCATACCTTATAAACCAAATTCCCCTTCCCTCTTTCTCCTAACCTTGTAGGTACAGTAGCCAAGCTCATAGGTACCAGTCCATCTAAGATAAAGTAGAAGTCAGCCACATATTTCTTTCTTATTTGTCTTGGTGTTTAATCTCATCTCCACCAGCATTAGACAGGAAGGCAGCTCTCAGATCAGCACCCTTGGCATAGCTTACATTATTACTAGTGTAGTTGACACTTTCCCTTCCAAGCTCTATTCTTTCCCTTTAGTAGTTCCACACCATGATGTGAATTAGAATGTCTTGAACTTACAGCTAATCCAGGAAAGCTTGTCTTTTGCTTGCCATGAGTGTCACATTTTTCTTTACACCACCAAAAAACAAGCCTGCCACAATGTACAGGCTTGTACCACAAAGTTGTACAGGCCAGGATGCCGGCATGGCCCCAACAGCTTGAGGCAGCCAGGCAGCCAACCATCAGCCAATACCATCTATCATCACAACATTTGCTCCTCAAATCAGCTTGATTGCATCCACATCTTGCAATATTTCCTTCAGCCTTCCAGTATTTATTCTATGTTTCATTTGGAATTGCAAGCCAAATTGACTTTTGGAATTGCAAGCCAAAGTAAACTTTCCACTCCTGGTGAATAGCAGACTCAAAATGAATATCTCAGATTTTCCCAACAAGGAATCTCAGCTAGTCTAAACACAACCATGCTATCAAGTTAAAGGATTTTTGAAGATTGATTGCTAACAGAAACCAGAATGAAAGAAAGGAATCAGTAACATAAAAAAGGTGAAAACCAGGAAGAGAAAAGATATTTACCACAAGCCAATGGATAAGAGTTAACAAAGTACAAGGAATTATAATAGAAAAATGAGAACAAGATATGGAGGAATTTTTTAGCAGTCTGAAGATGAGGGAAAGGATTTTCATCAACAAGAAAGCAGCAGAAAAAGGAAGGAGAACAGAGAGAGAGAGAAAAGTACAAAAAGCCAAAAAACAGTGTGATGTTTTTCAATAAAGAGTTGATCAAGATGATATCTTGAAGCCTGGACAGAAAACTTGAGGAGAGAGACAATCAAAGAGATGAGTAAGATTTCTGTCACAGCAGCAGCTTGAGTTGAAGGACTTTACAGCTTGATTCCAAGGATTTCAATGTGAAGATTGATAACTTGAGTCAAGAAGTTGAATCAAAGGACCTGGTGGATTGAGATTGAGTTGGTTGATTGTTTGGATCTTCTCAAGGAGAATAGCAGCGGTTGAGATCAAAGGAGAGATAAACCCTAACTGGTTGGAGGTTTGTGTTTTTGGAGCTCATCCAGTGTGCATGATTCACTATGCTTGATGTTTGACTGAGAAAAAAACTCAACACAAGGGATATTTGAGGAACCCAAGGTCAAAGCCAGACACAGATCAGCCAAAGCCCAGAGATTCCAACCAATCTGTTGGAAAATCTTAGACCAGACAGCCCCAATGATGGGACCCAAATCTCCCTGTATTATTGCCTTTTTTTCAGTACAGCTAACCACCTACTTTTGAGTAGTTTGCATTTCTTTCTTTTGTGTTGATTAGAGCCACTTACATTGTACTTGACAACTCTTTTATTTCTACAATATGGCTCTCATTGTTGAATTGTATTAAATGTTTGCACACAAATTCTACCAATAGCTCTTTGTTGGAGTGCATGAGTTGGTGTTTTAAGGATTGTAGGTTCAAGGTGAATTTGAAAAGGATGAGATATGCTAAGTCATCTTGAGGAAGATCACTGCTTACTTCAACTAGCTTTTTGATTGCTATCCTTGTGTTGGTGACAAAATGTTCAATTTTGTCCCCTCTGAATATGAGGTAGGTAGAGTGATTGAAGACCCTTGCCCAATTCAATGACTGGGACAAAGAAAATTGTTCTTTGATTGCATTCCAGAGATCTTTTGCCAAGGTTTTTTGGTTTCTGCCATAGCCACATTGTTGTGGGTTACACTTTCTATCTTCAAAATAATTAGTAGCTTGAGTTCCATGTTGTCATCTGAAAACAGTTCTTGATTTGGATGTTTGAGTGCCCTTAATAGTCCCCTGAGTTCTAACAGCACCTCCATCTTATCATTCCAGATGGTGTAGTTGTCTTCTGTTAGCTGGGGTATTGTCTCTAGGGCAGTTTTGAGGATGGCCTGCTGGAGTCCATTGTTTTGTGGACATGCAAGCTGATTCACCTCTGCCATCATATTTCCTTTCCATTGGTGTTCCAATTGTTTTAGAGTCTTTCTTTTAACCACAAAAGATTTGGAATTGGATTTCTTATGACATAAAAGGCACTATGAATAATGAGAGACAAAAGTGAGTGAGGAGTTAAGAAATGGAAAATAGGAGATTGAAGATAGAAGAAATACCCACCTGTGCAGAGGATAGAATCATGGACAAAAGGAAACAGATATGAAGTTAACAATATGAAGATAGAAAAAGAGAGCAGAGACTGAGAAAACAAGATGGTAGTAATTAATATGCTATGAGTTGAGATTAGATTGAGCTGATATTCAAACCAGGAAGATGATGGTTTGATGAGGTGAATTGAGATGAGGTTGAATGGGTTGAGGGTTGATTGGTAGGAAGTTGAGAGTAGTTGATTTTGATGAGAGGGAAGAAGGGAAAGAAAGGAAGTGGTTGAGAGGGTGAGGTAATAGTGAATTGAGTGGAAGGTTGAAGAAAGAGATAGAGACAACAGGTGAGAAGAGGTGATGAGGAAGTTTGTGACAGTTGACATGTCACACAAGAGGGAGCCCAAATTGTAACAAGAAAAAGGTAAACAAAGTTCAAGAATGATCACAAGGAGGATTAAAAAATGGGAGTTTTTTTTGAGTCAAGGAATATGCTTTTTGGATATGAGATTTGGGGGACAAACAGAAATTTATGAAGATAAAAGGAATAAACAGGAATAGGGGCCCCTATTGAGTGATTTGGAGAAAAAGCTTGTTGCTTATGCCTGACACCGGGCTACTGGGAATGTTGAGGATGATGTGGATTGATTGGGACAATTACGCCCTATGCTGGCCTACCCTTGGTGTAGTTTGAGAGAGAGAAGAAGAAAACAAATGGTATGGTTATTTTAGAAAGAATGTCTTTTAGGGGCTCATAACCTGATGGGCCTCAGGACACGGAAAACAGAAAAAGGACATAGGTCTATAGCATTTCATGTGTATAAACAGGGAACTAGGTTTATATACATGAAATGGATAGAGCAGAAAGGGGGCCTATGCGAGACCCTGATGTAACCCAGTTCTGGGTTACCACAACTAACTCTAACAGCAAGACAATCTTTCCTGGATTTTGTATTAAGCCCCACTGGCTGGCAGCGAAGCCGCGCCAGCAGCATGTGAAGCGCTCTCCTCCGCTCAGGGTCCCCCGGACCCTCGCTTTGAGGGGCCTTCTTAAAATCAAGTCTTCCACATATTTAAATATGCATCAAGATAGTATTTATCTTAATTTCTCCCTTGGTATCCCAAGTACACATCGTAAGTAGGATATATTTCTGTTTTATCTTGAAGAGATTTTGACTGAAATAACAAGATCATTTTTCACAGAATACTGCAATCAGCAAGATTTCAGATATCTTCCCGAATAGTGTGTTAGAGGTCACGACAGCTCCATTAGTTAGTATAATATGTTTCATTTTTGGCTAATAATTTTTCACTGATCACACTTCTCTACACTGAAAGTTTTCCACTTAAACATGCCCGTCAAGTATGTGACTTGTAATTGTGTAGAACTGGGATGTAATACTAAACAATTTCGGGAAGGTACTCAATTGCATCAGGGCCAGAAGATGTGCGAGGCTGCTTTCAAAAAACATGCAGAAGAAATCAAAAGGTATCAATCTAATCTTGTGAGTCAATCCCGTAATCCCGTACTAGGAAAAGAGGCAAGACCAATAATTGAGAGATTTACCAACTTCAGTGTGTGGTCGCCAACCCTCTTTCACCAATCGGAAACTCCCTTCGACGAAGTGGCCAAAGCTTGAACTTTCCAAATACTTCACCAACACCTCGTGCCCAGCCATCTCCCAGTGACAGCCAACAAATTGTTGACACATTCAAGTGGTCAACAATATCGTTTTCCTCGGTGCATCGGCATGCTCTAGCAGTACTAATCCAGACAGCTTCAGGATCTCTTCTTGAGGGTCGGAGTGAAAAGGACCTCAATCATACTTTGAAGGCTGAAAGGGAGAAAATCAAAATGTCTTCTCAATACTCACCCTCCGAAATCAATGCTATTTTGAAACAAATCCCCAGCACACTCCAAACTACGCTCAGGAAACTGGGTCTTGATCCCGAAGTAATCTGCTCTGTTTGCTGCCCCAGTTGCTTTGCTCTGTATCCGCTTCCTTCCCAGCAAAAAATGAAAATTAAGCCAGCTGTTAAACCCTCTTCTGAGTCAGCCTTTGAACGCTCTCCTCCAACACTAGCCGCTGAAATCTCTGCTCCAACACCTGCCGTCAAACCTTCTGCTCCAACATCACCACGCACTTGTTCCGCGATTTTTTTTTCACAAAGCAAAACTTACGTCAATTTGTTATCAAAAGATGAAATTGTAAAATGTTCGGAAGCACTCTTCAGAGAAGACGACAAACCTCACCGAATATTTACACACCATTCACTCAAATCTTGGCTTTCACGGGTACTTTGGCGTCCACAGTTTGAAGACCTTCTAGACTCAGCCCTAAACCGATCGCCTTGGTCACCGGACGATAGGATGCATGATGTATGGGACGGCTTGGTTTGGAATACATTTCAAGATCCTGCTACTCCCGGCACCATCTACACTTTGACTAGTGGCAATCTGGTTTTCAGTTTGTATGTTGATTGGTTCAATCCTTATCAGAGCAATCGTAAACACGCTTCAATTGGAGCTGTAACCCTGGTTTGCTTGAACCTTCCTCCATGGGAACGCTACAAAGAAGAAAACATCTATATCTTTGGAATCATTCCTGGACCGGTTGAACCTTCTCTGGACGAAATGAATCATATTCTAAAACCCCTTGTCGACGAATTTATCGCGTTTTGGAAGGGTGTATGGTTCACCAAAACGTTCAGACATCACAATGGACGGTTAATCAAAGCTGTCATTTTTCCATTGATTGCCGACCTTCCCGCCTTACGTAAAACCGCCGGTTTCTCTGGCCACGCTGCAAATTTCTTTTGCTCTTTTTGCATGCTGTCGGTCAAAGATATTAATTTAATCAACCCTCAATTATTTCCACCTCGAGTCCATGAAGATCATATTGCAGCTGCAATAGAATGGAAAGCTGCAAAAACTCATTCAGAACGCGAGAAAATCTTTAACAAGCATGGCGTACGCTACAGCATCCTCAACTTGCTTCCATATTGGCGCCCTGTTGAATATTGCAGCATTGATTTGATGCATGCATTACTTCTTGGAGATATAAAAGACTTTTGCGTGAACTTCTTAAAGCTTCCTGAAGCTGGTGACCTGCTTAAGAAACAAAATGAGAAAAGGAAGAATTGGGCACTACGAAATCAATCGAAGGACGTTTTTTTTATCCTAGATCAGGCCACCGTAACTGAAGGAATCTCTCGACCATTAAAACGCTCCTTGGAAGATGACTCAAAGCCCGAAGATATCGCTTCTGGATCTAAATCTCCGACTGCACTCACTGCAAAGAGACCTAAGAAATCGCTCGACACCACAACTAGTCTAGACAAATCAAAAAGCCAATCGATGCAAATCCGGCAATTGACCAAGTACAATCTGCGACCACGCAGAGCAGAAATTGATTCCCAGATCACTCAGCAGTCCCTTCAACTGCATGATTCCAATTCCGGGCCACTTTTGTCTGAAAAATCATCCGAAGGACATAAGTCTCAAAATGTTTTTCCAATGTCAAAATCGATACCTTTCAAAAATTGCACTTCTGAAGCTTCTTCCTACAGGCCATCCAGTTTACGATTACAAAGCAATAGTCCAGCAGCCAGTGCTCAAGGATCTAGTTCGAAACGTTGCAGCAGATTTTCAAGATCCACAGGTGACACTCCTAGTGATGTCGAGGCTCCAAATATAATGGTCCGTGATTCTCCTGTCGAAACTACCGAGGCTCCCGATAAAATGGTCTGTGATTCTCCGAGCGATACTAGCACCGAAAAAGGACATCCTCGTACTAGTGCCAAGAACAATCCCCCGAGTGATGCCAGCCCCAAAAAACAAAATTGTTCTTCTGTTGCCAAAGGCCTTAATCCTCCTTTGGAAAATGAAGAAAGCCTTTCCAATATCCGCACAACAAAGCAAAAAGGAAAAGTTTCTGTTAAAAAACGACAACCAACTCAAAGTAAAGAGGATAGAAACATTTCAGCTGCCGAAAAAAAAGCGCACCTTGCTGGGGAGAAGAAAAAACGGGAAACTCTCTGGCCGCACTTACTGCCTGAAGAGCTTGAAGCAATCCACATTGCAATTGAAAATACTGAAATCCCTTCCACGATAACCCGCGTTCCGAAACTGATTGGAACATCCGGCAATAGGACGCTCAAGGCTGCCGAGTGGCATGTCCTATTCTGCGTTTATTTCCCCCTTGTCTTGGTACCAATGTGGTTCTTTGGTCATAAAAACCGTGATCATGAAGCCCTTTTGATGAGTACGGCAAGCCTGATTGAAACAACAAATCTTTTAAGCTCTAGGTCAATATCCAACAGCGACGGGGTGAAAGTCCAAGATTTGTTGATCAAATACCGAACCCTTTTGAGCAACCATTGGGTTGGACATGAGACAAAGCCCAATCTTCATATCTCGCAACACTTTCCTCAAGTTATCTCGCGATTCGGACCGCCAGCATCCACCGCCGCTTGGGCCCAGGAACGACTCAACGGTATCTTGGGAAAGATATCCACCAACAATCAATTGTGTAAGATAATTCCTCAAACTTGTGCAAAGCAGCATCTTCAGACCATACTGAACTCTCCAAAATTATGATCCAGCCAATATGAACAAAACAATCCTCACGCAATGGAACATGAAGTCACAATTTCTTTCGTTAATTCAAGGACACGGCGAACTATTCTCCAAAATCCCTCAACCATTAATGAGTATTTTTCGTCATGCAAAATCGGAGATTGCAGGCAAGGAAGATAATCTTCAAGAGGACTACTACCTGAAATGGGTGCAACATGTTCGCCAATCCAGCCATTTAGAAAGCACCGCAATCCTAAATATTTCAAAGCAGGTCACATTGTTTGATTCCATTGAGCTTGATAAAAAGCGTTACAGCATCCTAACCAAACATGCTGGAAATTCAACTATCTGCTGCATTGATAAGTCTAATAATAAAGTATTTGGGCAAATTGAACAAATTTTTACTTCCCACGAATATACTCAACGGTTCTTCTTTGTTATCTTGCCTATGAAGAAGATCCATTCTCTCCCACCTGAAAAAGATCCGTATGCTGCATATCCGAATCTCAATGCGGCTTTTCTATCCTCATCAAAAGACGAAACGGTTGTTTTTGATGATACACAAATTCGAGGACATGCCATTGTTTTGAAAAATAGGCCTGGAACATTTGGGATAGCTACAGAGACTTGTTGTGCTGTAGGTCTAACTTTTGCAGTAAGTCTCTAATCTTTCTCTTTGATTTATTGTTTACATGCCTTAATTTTTTTTTTTTGATGACAGCTTTGAAGCCACGTGAAAGCTTGAGGATATACACAGAAGTTGTGCTGTACCAGATTCATCCTGGGTTTCTTGTTTGAATTCCATTTTCATTCCACATTCTATTTTATGACCTATGGAAGCTGTTCTCATGGAACCTATCTCTACAGAATATCCAAATCTCATGATGTCATTGTGTATCACCTTCTTTGCAGGGAACCCAGTGATTTTACTTCAATTTTCCAAGTCTGATCATTCCAACTGTTGCCATGAAAAACTGTGAAAGATCAATAATCAGTACTTTTAGTGCATTATTTTCTTCAATGAGAAACCAAGTATAGTACAAGGTCTGTGACATGTACATTACTATTGATGAACAGATATGTAGCACATAGAACAAAAACAAAACACAGATGACTATCTCAACAGGGGGAGGAAATTCTAGGTTGCATAGTTGTTTGGGTCTTGGGTTCTTTGGGTCAGTTTTGGTTCTTTTGGTGTTTGTCTTTTCAGTCTTTGGTCTATTTGTCTCTCTGATAGAGATCCTGGAATATTTTATGACTGTTTCTAGTGGAGAGAAAGAAAGAGACTAGGATGTCTAGGGTCCTGGATCCTAAGTTGGTAGATTGCCGGATGAGGAGACTGTCTAGATCTGCAGCCTCTCAAACTATGAGTGTGGGGACAATGTTATGTATGTGAAAGACTTATACATGGAAGACCCCTCTATGGCTCATAACATGGTGCAATATAATTCTTTGGGATACCAAACATATATGTTCATCAAAAATCTCTTTTTTCAGTGGTGGTTTACTCTGGGGAGGATGCAAATCTACTTGAGGGAAGTTTACTAGAATTGATCAGTGGGTCCAAGCTGCAGATTGGGTCAAATCTGATTCAGATAATTTAAGCCCAAAGAGAGGTTTTGCAAATTTAAGGCTGGAGGATCCAGACTATTGAATAGCTAATGAATCAATCAGGGATTACATCACCATTTTCTATGCTGGTGCTAAACAAGGCCTAAGTGTTTGGTTGGAATAGTGGCTTCAGTTGGCTTCACATCACCTGCCACCTGTTCACCTCAATTTTTTCATGGTGATTGTAAAAAGGAATTGGTAAAATTCAACATCCATTTTGATAGTTATACAGAACTTGTCAAGCTCTGAACCAGTTCCATGTGCCTAATTTTGGTTAAGTGATGTTTTGCTTAAACTCACAAACTAAAAAAAGTTGGCAACAAATTTTATTTCAACTTGTGAATCAATAAACTAAAGGTTGTATTTCAGAATGAGTATCAAGAACATGAAATACAATAAAAAAAAGAAAAGATGAAAGGTCAATACCTAAAGGCAAGAACAAAACAAATGAGGTAGAATGGCTCTTTAGAGAAAATGGGGACAAGGAAGCTGAGGAGGACAACTAATATAAGGTAATATTAGCGACGACGTTTGATCAGGAGAGATAAGCGTAAAACTGTTTAATACCTGAGATGGGGAATTTATTGAATGAGATAAGGAGTCGAGGTGGAAAGGAAGGAAAGAAGGAAGGTAAAATGGAATAAGGAAGAGAAGAGTGGATGATGGTGGAAGATGATAAGAGAATGAAGTCAATAGATAAGTAATGCCAAGGAGAGAGAATGATGTGGATAGATAAGTAATCTTGAGGAGAGTTTGAAATATAAGCAACAACTATGTAAGTTGTTTGTTTCCTGGGGATTCAATTTCCCAGAAACAAGTAGCTTAAATATCTTTTTCACCGAGGATCAAGCGAGAGGAATTGGGGGATTCTTGATGACCTGATCAAGAATAATCTTGATTTTAACTAATAAGAATGACATCATAGAGGGTTTGAGAGGTTTGAAAGCAATAGGATTTCAACTGAGTTTAGCGCACGCCTTGAGCGCAACGAGTCGCAGAGGGAAAACTGAGATTCAAATCTCAACACAAATGACTTCATGCTATATTACAGGCCCAATAATGGTGCAATTTCTTTTAACACAATCTCAACTCCACCTTGACATCCAGAGTGAAACCCCTTGTTTCCATTAGGACAGTTCACATTTTTAGCTGACTGCTGCTAGCTTGCTTATGTGACTCTGCTTGCTGGTTTTAAAAATTGGTTACCTCTCCAGCCAAATTGGCTTGAACTTGTAAGTCAACCCATGAAGGGAGCTGTTGATTTCAAAATTTTCCATTCACCTATGATAACCAAGAACTGACATGTGAAAGGCCAGCTTCCAGTTGTCTGTGGAGGCACCTATTAGGTACCTTTCTCCACAACTCACTGGAGGCTTAGAGCTGCTCATGCTTCTCAGAGCTCACCTAAAGAAGACCAGCTACCCCACTCATCTCCATTTTTGTAGCCCAAGTCAGTGCTCCACAATACTTGGCACTCCAAATTGGTGCTAGATTATGTATGTACATATGTAATAATCTCTTGGATTACATACATAAAGGCAAACCCATCCAAGAACTAAATCATGTATTATGTAGCTTATATGTACTTCAATGTGGCAGTAAACCAAGCAAGGCAAAATGACATCCACCTGAAAATCAAGCTGAATTAATAGTTAAGCAAAACATTGGGAGCACTCAATTGAAGGATATGAGTGTATGAGAACAAGTAAATACTGCATTGTAGATCCAAATATCAACCTGTGCAAACAATTGATGATGTCAGTCAAATTCTGAATTTATTATCATTCCAAAATCAATTTACAAAGCTGTGAGCTAGCATTGGGCCAAGGATATAAATTTGATGGTGCTTTGATATGATAGGAGTCTTCAGCTTAATGTTATTATCAGAAAATTTGAAGCATTGATTGCAAAGTTCTAGGAATGTAATGAATCTTTCTGAAAAAGTAGTACACATCTGATTATTCATCAAGGTTTTGACATGAGCCAATGAATTTGATGGTTTATTGATAGGATTAATTTCTCTAATATATTATGATACTCCAGCTCCTATAATGCTACACTCAAAGAGTGAACTGTACATGCCAGCTGGCAGGCACAGGTCAGGTACAAATGTAATTGTCAACTGATTCTGGACTAAGCTGTCACACTCCATTTTTGTGGAGATTTGAAATGAATATGTGTGTGGTGAGAGCTGAACTCACAACCTCAGCTATGCTGAGAGACATACTAGATTTCTGCCTTTACCAATTGGCCTGAGCCCACAAACAGGTGATTTTTTTCCATTCATGTTGCACTTACATTTTTACCATATGACTGCACCCATAGCACACAGTCATTGTGGAATAAATTTCAGTGCAACATGTAATAAAACACATCACCTTTTTTCAGTCTGTGAGGCTACACACACCTGTGACTGCCATGGTGATGGTTGGGAGTGCTCATGATTCAACTAGTGATACATGTCAATATCTGTCACTGATGCTTGTACATAGTGAATGTGAAATGCCACTAGAGGGGGACTACTCTATAAATGGATAATGGGAAAATAAAGTATACTTCAGTGTGAGGCAATATTCAACCCAATCTTGTGAAAATTGTAGTTTACACTATTCATAGTGATGGAGGACTACACTTCCACTTCATATTTGGCTGAGCTGATTTTTTCCAAGTTGAATCAGGTTCATCTTCAACCCAGGCAATGCTGGACATGCTGTTCACAGTCCAAGTGCTGGGGCACTATGCTGACAGTGAGGGCACTAACAGTGCCAGGAGTGCTGGGGCACTATTGACAGTGCCAGAGGCACTATTCATAGTGCTGGGGCACTATTGACAGTGCCAGAGGCACTATTCATAGTGCTGGGGCACTATTGACAGTGCCAGAGGCACTATTCATAGTGCTGGGGCACTATTGACAGTGCCAGAGGCACTATTCATAGTGCTGGGGCACTATTGACAGTGCCAGAGGCACTATTCATATGTGACAGTGCCAGAGGCACTATTCATAGTGCAGTGCCAGAGGCACTATTCATATTGACAGTGCCAGAGGCACTATTCATAGTGCTGGGGCACTATTGACAGTGCCAGAGGCACTATTCATAGTGCTGGGGCACTACATATTGACAGTGCCAGAGGCACTATTCATAGTGCTGGGGCACTATTCACAGTGCCAGAGGCACTATTCATAGTGCTGCAGTGCCAGAGGCACTATTCATAGTGCAGTGCCAGAGGCACTATTCATAGTGCTGGGGCACTATTCACAGTGCCAGAGGCACTATTCATAGTGCTGGGGCACTATTCACAGTGCCAGAGGCACTATTCATAGTGCTGGGGCACTATTCACAGTGCCAGAGGCACTATTCATAGTGCTGGGGCACTATTCACAGTGCCAGAGGCACTATTCATAGTGCTGGGGCACTATTCACAGTGCCAGAGGCACTATTCATAGTGCTGGGGCACTATTCACAGTGCCAGAGGCACTATTCATAGTGCTGGGGCACTATTCACAGTGCCAGAGGCACTATTCATAGTGCTGGGGCACTATTCACAGTGCCAGAGGCACTATTCATAGTGCTGGGGCACTATTCACAGTGCCAGAGGCACTATTCATAGTGCTGGGGCACTATTCACAGTGCCAGAGGCACTATTCATAGTGCTGGGGCACTATTCACAGTGCCAGAGGCACTATTCATAGTGCTGGGGCACTATTCACAGTGCCAGAGGCACTATTCATAGTGCTGGGGCACTATTCACAGTGCCAGAGGCACTATTCATAGTGCTGGGGCACTATTCACAGTGCCAGAGGCACTATTCATAGTGCTGGGGCACTATTCACAGTGCCAGAGGCACTATTCATAGTGCTGGGGCACTATTCACAGTGCCAGAGGCACTATTCATAGTGCTGGGGCACTATTCACAGTGCCAGAGGCACTATTCATAGTGCTGGGGCACTATTCACAGTGCCAGAGGCACTATTCATAGTGCTGGGGCACTATTCACAGTGCCAGAGGCACTATTCATAGTGCTGGGGCACTATTCACAGTGCCAGAGGCACTATTCATAGTGCTGGGGCACTATTCACAGTGCCAGAGGCACTATTCATAGTGCTGGGGCACTATTCACAGTGCCAGAGGCACTATTCATAGTGCTGGGGCACTATTCACAGTGCCAGAGGCACTATTCATAGTGCTGGGGCACTATTCACAGTGCCAGAGGCACTATTCATAGTGCTGGGGCACTATTCACAGTGCCAGAGGCACTATTCATAGTGCTGGGGCACTATTCACAGTGCCAGAGGCACTATTCATAGTGCTGGGGCACTATTCACAGTGCCAGAGGCACTATTCATAGTGCTGGGGCACTATTCACAGTGCCAGAGGCACTATTCATAGTGCTGGGGCACTATTCACAGTGCCAGAGGCACTATTCATAGTGCTGGGGCACTATTCACAGTGCCAGAGGCACTATTCATAGTGCTGGGGCACTATTCACAGTGCCAGAGGCACTATTCATAGTGCTGGGGCACTATTCACAGTGCCAGAGGCACTATTCATAGTGCTGGGGCACTATTCACAGTGCCAGAGGCACTATTCATAGTGCTGGGGCACTATTCACAGTGCCAGAGGCACTATTCATAGTGCTGGGGCACTATTCACAGTGCCAGAGGCACTATTCATAGTGCTGGGGCACTATTCACAGTGCCAGAGGCACTATTCATAGTGCTGGGGCACTATTCACAGTGCCAGAGGCACTATTCATAGTGCTGGGGCACTATTCACAGTGCCAGAGGCACTATTCATAGTGCTGGGGCACTATTCACAGTGCCAGAGGCACTATTCATAGTGCTGGGGCACTATTCACAGTGCCAGAGGCACTATTCATAGTGCTGGGGCACTATTCACAGTGCCAGAGGCACTATTCATAGTGCTGGGGCACTATTCACAGTGCCAGAGGCACTATTCATAGTGCTGGGGCACTATTCACAGTGCCAGAGGCACTATAGTGCCCCAGCACTATTCACAGTGCCAGAGGCACTATTCATAGTGCCCCAGCACTATTCACAGTGCCAGAGGCACTATTCATAGTGCTGGGGCACTATTCACAGTGCCAGAGGCACTATTCATAGTGCCCCAGCACTATTCACAGTGCCAGAGGCACTATTCATAGTGCTGGGGCACTATTCACAGTGCCAGAGGCACTATTCATAGTGCTGGGGCACTATTCACAGTGCCAGAGGCACTATTCATAGTGCTGGGGCACTATTCACAGTGCCAGAGGCACTATTCATAGTGCTGGGGCACTATTCACAGTGCCAGAGGCACTATTCATAGTGCTGGGGCACTATTCACAGTGCCAGAGGCACTATTCATAGTGCTGGGGCACTATTCACAGTGCCAGAGGCACTATTCATAGTGCTGGGGCACTATTCACAGTGCCAGAGGCACTATTCATAGTGCTGGGGCACTATTCACAGTGCCAGAGGCACTATTCATAGTGCTGGGGCACTATTCACAGTGCCAGAGGCACTATTCATAGTGCTGGGGCACTATTCACAGTGCCAGAGGCACTATTCATAGTGCTGGGGCACTATTCACAGTGCCAGAGGCACTATTCATAGTGCTGGGGCACTATTCACAGTGCCAGAGGCACTATTCATAGTGCTGGGGCACTATTCACAGTGCCAGAGGCACTATTCATAGTGCTGGGGCACTATTCACAGTGCCAGAGGCACTATTCATAGTGCTGGGGCACTATTCACAGTGCCAGAGGCACTATTCATAGTGCTGGGGCACTATTCACAGTGCCAGAGGCACTATTCATAGTGCTGGGGCACTATTCACAGTGCCAGAGGCACTATTCATAGTGCTGGGGCACTATTCACAGTGCCAGAGGCACTATTCATAGTGCTGGGGCACTATTCACAGTGCCAGAGGCACTATTCATAGTGCTGGGGCACTATTCACAGTGCCAGAGGCACTATTCATAGTGCTGGGGCACTATTCACAGTGCCAGAGGCACTATTCATAGTGCTGGGGCACTATTCACAGTGCCAGAGGCACTATTCATAGTGCTGGGGCACTATTCACAGTGCCAGAGGCACTATTCATAGTGCTGGGGCACTATTCACAGTGCCAGAGGCACTATTCATAGTGCTGGGGCACTATTCACAGTGCCAGAGGCACTATTCATAGTGCTGGGGCACTATTCACAGTGCCAGAGGCACTATTCATAGTGCTGGGGCACTATTACCAGAGGCACACAGTGCCAGAGGCACTATTCATAGTGCTGGGGCACTATTCACAGTGCCAGAGGCACTATTCATAGTGCTGGGGCACTATTCACAGTGCCAGAGGCACTATTCATAGTGCTGGGGCACTATTCACAGTGCCAGAGGCACTATTCATAGTGCTGGGGCACTATTCACAGTGCCAGAGGCACTATTCATAGTGCTGGGGCACTATTCACAGTGCCAGAGGCACTATTCATAGTGCTGGGGCACTATTCACAGTGCCAGAGGCACTATTCATAGTGCTGGGGCACTATTCACAGTGCCAGAGGCACTATTCATAGTGCTGGGGCACTATTCACAGTGCCAGAGGTACTATTCATAGTGCTGGGGCACTATTCACAGTGCCAGAGGCACTATTCATAGTGCTGGGGCACTATTCACAGTGCCAGAGGCACTATTCATAGTGCTGGGGCACTATTCACAGTGCCAGAGGTACTATTCATAGTGCTGGGGCACTATTCACAGTGCCAGAGGCACTATTCATAGTGCTGGGGCACTATTCACAGTGCCAGAGGTACTATTCATAGTGCTGGGGCACTATTCACAGTGCCAGAGGCACTATTCATAGTGCTGGGGCACTATTCACAGTGCCAGAGGCACTATTCATAGTGCTGGGGCACTATTCACAGTGCCAGAGGCACTATTCATAGTGCTGGGGCACTATTCACAGTGCCAGAGGCACTATTCATAGTGCTGGGGCACTATTCACAGTGCCAGAGGTACTATTCATAGTGCTGGGGCACTATTCACAGTGCCAGAGGCACTATTCATAGTGCTGGGGCACTATTCACAGTGCCAGAGGCACTATTCATAGTGCTGGGGCACTATTCACAGTGCCAGAGGCACTATTCATAGTGCTGGGGCACTATTCACAGTGCCAGAGGCACTATTCATAGTGCTGGGGCACTATTCACAGTGCCAGAGGCACTATTCATAGTGCTGGGGCACTATTCACAGTGCCAGAGGCACTATTCATAGTGCTGGGGCACTATTCACAGTGCCAGAGGCACTATTCATAGTGCTGGGGCACTATTCACAGTGCCAGAGGCACTATTCATAGTGCTGGGGCACTATTCACAGTGCCAGAGGCACTATTCATAGTGCTGGGGCACTATTCACAGTGCCAGAGGCACTATTCATAGTGCTGGGGCACTATTCACAGTGCCAGAGGCACTATTCATAGTGCTGGGGCACTATTCACAGTGCCAGAGGCACTATTCATAGTGCTGGGGCACTATTCACAGTGCCAGAGGCACTATTCATAGTGCTGGGGCACTATTCACAGTGCCAGAGGCACTATTCATAGTGCTGGGGCACTATTCACAGTGCCAGAGGCACTATTCATAGTGCTGGGGCACTATTCACAGTGCCAGAGGCACTATTCATAGTGCTGGGGCACTATTCACAGTGCCAGAGGCACTATTCATAGTGCTGGGGCACTATTCACAGTGCCAGAGGCACTATTCATAGTGCTGGGGCACTATTCACAGTGCCAGAGGCACTATTCATAGTGCTGGGGCACTATTCACAGTGCCAGAGGCACTATTCATAGTGCTGGGGCACTATTCACAGTGCCAGAGGCACTATTCATAGTGCTGGGGCACTATTCACAGTGCCAGAGGCACTATTCATAGTGCTGGGGCACTATTCACAGTGCCAGAGGCACTATTCATAGTGCTGGGGCACTATTCACAGTGCCAGAGGCACTATTCATAGTGCTGGGGCACTATTCACAGTGCCAGAGGTACTATTCATAGTGCTGGGGCACTATTCACAGTGCCAGAGGTACTATTCATAGTGCTGGGGCACTATTCACAGTGCCAGAGGCACTAATCAAGCAAAGACATGATTGTAGGGCTGGTGAGTATCAAGTGTGCTTGTCAATAGTGCTGGGGCACTATTGACAGTGCCAGAGGCACTATTCATAGTGCTGGGGCACTATTGACAGTGCCAGAGGCACTATTCACAGTGCCAGAGGCACTATTCATAGTGCCAGAGGCACTGTTCATAGTGCTGGGGCACTATTGACAGTGCCAGAGGCACTATTCACAGTGCCAGAGGCACTATTCATAGTGCCAGAGGCACTATTCATAGTGCCAGAGGCACTGTTCATAGTGCTGGGGCACTATTGACAGTGCCAGAGGCACTATTCATAGTGCTGGGGCACTATTCACAGTGCCAGAGGCACTATTCATAGTGCTGGGGCACTATTCACAGTGCCAGAGGCACTATTCATAGTGCTGGGGCACTATTCACAGTGCCAGAGGCACTATTCATAGTGCTGGGGCACTATTCACAGTGCCAGAGGCACTATTCATAGTGCTGGGGCACTATTCACAGTGCCAGAGGCACTATTCATAGTGCTGGGGCACTATTCACAGTGCCAGAGGCACTATTCATAGTGCTGGGGCACTATTCACAGTGCCAGAGGCACTATTCATAGTGCTGGGGCACTATTCACAGTGCCAGAGGCACTATTCATAGTGCTGGGGCACTATTCACAGTGCCAGAGGCACTATTCATAGTGCTGGGGCACTATTCACAGTGCCAGAGGCACTATTCATAGTGCTGGGGCACTATTCACAGTGCCAGAGGCACTATTCATAGTGCTGGGGCACTATTCACAGTGCCAGAGGCACTATTCATAGTGCTGGGGCACTATTCACAGTGCCAGAGGCACTATTCATAGTGCTGGGGCACTATTCACAGTGCCAGAGGCACTATTCATAGTGCTGGGGCACTATTCACAGTGCCAGAGGCACTATTCATAGTGCTGGGGCACTATTCACAGTGCCAGAGGCACTATTCATAGTGCTGGGGCACTATTCACAGTGCCAGAGGCACTATTCATAGTGCTGGGGCACTATTCACAGTGCCAGAGGCACTATTCATAGTGCTGGGGCACTATTCACAGTGCCAGAGGCACTATTCATAGTGCTGGGGCACTATTCACAGTGCCAGAGGCACTATTCATAGTGCTGGGGCACTATTCACAGTGCCAGAGGCACTATTCATAGTGCTGGGGCACTATTCACAGTGCCAGAGGCACTATTCATAGTGCTGGGGCACTATTCACAGTGCCAGAGGCACTATTCATAGTGCTGGGGCACTATTCACAGTGCCAGAGGCACTATTCATAGTGCTGGGGCACTATTCACAGTGCCAGAGGCACTATTCATAGTGCTGGGGCACTATTCACAGTGCCAGAGGCACTATTCATAGTGCTGGGGCACTATTCACAGTGCCAGAGGCACTATTCATAGTGCTGGGGCACTATTCACAGTGCCAGAGGCACTATTCATAGTGCTGGGGCACTATTCACAGTGCCAGAGGCACTATTCATAGTGCTGGGGCACTATTCACAGTGCCAGAGGCACTATTCATAGTGCCCCAGCACTATTCACAGTGCCAGAGGCACTATTCATAGTGCTGGGGCACTATTCACAGTGCCAGAGGCACTATTCATAGTGCTGGGGCACTATTCACAGTGCCAGAGGCACTATTCATAGTGCTGGGGCACTATTCACAGTGCCAGAGGCACTATTCATAGTGCTGGGGCACTATTCACAGTGCCAGAGGCACTATTCATAGTGCCCCAGCACTATTCACAGTGCCAGAGGCACTATTCATAGTGCCCCAGCACTATTCACAGTGCCAGAGGCACTAATCAAGCAAAGACATGATTGTAGGGCTGGTGAGTATCAAGTGTGCTAAGGCCTTACAGCTGGAAGAGGTCGTATGTATATCCAGCCCTGCTGCCCTATCATCACTACAATGCCGCCACATCGCCCCTGGCGTAAATATAGACATTATAGTGATATATCACTCATGAATGCAGTGCTAAGTGTGAGCACACCATACTGTTACCATGTTCTCAATTCAAGGTCATTCTGAGCAGAGAAGAGGCGAGAGCACTATCATAGATGCTCTCCTATGATCCTTAGGTGCATTACCTTCCAGTTATAACCAAAATAGGTGCTATGCCTAGGGGGCTCCATCCTTCTGTGCCCATGTTAGAAACACAATGCACCAAGGGTGTGAATAACTCTTGGTTACTCACAGATAGGAGGGGGGGGGGGGGGGGGGGGGGGGTTAGGATAATTACTAACTACAGTTTTGAAATACACAAGGTCTGGTTTTGTACATATTTTGATGTTTTGTCATAATTTCTTTTTAGTTTGTTATTAGTTCATGAAACTTTAAAGAACTAGCAAAGAAAATGGAGGGGTTAATAATACAGGCCTTGCAACCTGTTGGAACTATAAGCAAGGGTAATAGGATGGCCAACAATGGTCAAAGAATCTCTTGGATTCTTTGGGGGTGATTGATGCTTCAATCCCTTGCTTGATTTCTTCAACCATGGCCAAAGAAATCAAGATGGTGTTGTGGTTTTGCCTGCCAAGATAGTCTGTAAGTGCCCAGAGGCTGTGTAGGCTCAACTGGGGCTTGGCTATGTGCCAAGATTTGAACCCCGCAGGCCCTATACTGATCAGGCCATTTGGGCGGTTGCCCAGCAGGACTGGGCCAAGTGCCCAGATGGGCTTGATGTACCATATATGCCCACAGGACAGGTGCCAGGATAGCTCAAGGGAGCAAAGACATTCCTTTCACCTGTGGCCAACCCTAGAACCACTGCTTAAGCAGTGCTATGCTTGTGCTCTCATCCAGCCTACATCCCCCAGATCCCCCAAAAGTCAGGATATCTGAGATCTCCAGATATCATGATCTCCAGCCTAACCCCCCAAAATAAATCTTTAAGTTGATGCACCTACTTTTGCCATGTACATAGCTACACACACACTGCTGTTCCAGCCAAGTCACTGCAGGCTTCCCTGTGCTGGGCACAAAACTACACACACTGGTTAACAGGTGACTACACACAACAATCATACCATTGACTACACATAAACCACCCTTATAATCTCCATATTGTAAAATACCCATGTTGATGCATCACACTTGAAAAACTTCCTTCTGGATTCCTCAAATTACAAGCCCCACCTTTTAATTGTTTGCAAAGACTGGTAAACATTTGGGGAAATCTTTCTTCTGTTTTTGAATGTTATAGTCATAACTAAGATTGTCTTATTTGGTTATACACCATAATGCAGTTGATAAAACACATATTTAATCATGTATATAGTGTTCACCATAGATTGTTTTATATCTTTGTAAACACAACAATAAACAAGAAATTGGGGACAACAGAAGAGAAAAGAAATGCAAGGCCATATTTGGAAGCAAAACAAATTGTTCTAGTCTACACTACAACTTGAGCCTGTTGGTGATATCTTTTGTTGCTGGCTTGAACCAATAAATGAATAAAATCAGTTTATGCTTCATCCAAAGTGACCCAGTTTGCACAATTGCCATCAGTGCTGTTGTGTGCATCATCTTTGAGTCCAGGTGATATATTGTTTTGATCTTCTGGATGTTCAAATGTATCATTGCAATGCTCAAATGTGGAATTCATGGCAACAGGTTTGGTTGGTTGAGCATGTTGGCACCCAGATCACACAGAATTATGGAGGGACTATAAACCAGTGGTGTCTTCTTGGCCATTCAATAATTTTTCGATATCTGGGTTTGATTGGCCTTTGGACATGTCAACATGTTCCAGGCCATGGTATTGAAAAAGTTTTGGAAATTCTTGCTGGAGGATGGGTTTTATGGTGTGTAGGATTTGTATAGGATAAAGATTTGATTTTCAAAAGCTAATTGGATTTGACTTCTTTATAGAAATCAGGGACACTCCATAATGTTGTTCTGGATGGGCCTTGGGTGGATGTGAGCCCAAATCAAACTCCTAAAGTTTATTTAATACTTACAACATGATGGGCAGCCCAGGCCCAAGCAAAATTTTGTGCAGGATTTTTGGTCCAAAAGGAAATAATTGAAAATGCCCACATTTTCTTGCAACAGGTTTCCAAAAATTGAATTCAAGTTTCTTGTCCAATTAATTATTCTTTTGTACAAGGCAGTTTTGTTGATCAGGCCAGTATTTCTATATTTTTAATGCCCAAGCCTCTGTGGTTGAAAACTTATTGTCTATGCCCAAGCCTCTGGTGAAAACTCTTAGCAATATGAATGGAATTTTTGTTTCAATAAGCAGTGATTTTATTCACCAGAAAATATGTAAGGTAATTTCTGAACACCCACATATTCCAGTGACTCCTGGTCATCCCAGATCTTAAAGTAATTACCTATCTGGGATTTCAGGTCATGCATAGTGCTTACCTGTAAGACTTTCTATGTTTTGAGTACAGACTTATCCACTTTGGTGTTATTTATTCCACATTCAATGGATCTTGCTCTTGGTATGTATTTCACATTAATACTCAAGTTATCTTGCTCTTGGTATGTATTCCACATTGAATTTATCCTGCTCTGATTTACCAAGCATGGATAATTTGCCATGATAAATATGAAAATCTGATTGATTCTTTGTAAGATTTATAGAATTTAGAATTTCCCAGTATTAACAATGTTACTAGATCTCAGTGGAATATGTGTATGTTTAAAGCACAAACACCAGGGAAAAAAATGATCACTTGGCTACAAGTGACATAGCAAATTAAAAAGGGGACTTTGTCCTTTCTGATGTCAATTGTAGACAAGTGATCATTGTGGTAGCTCACATTATTTCACATTGCCCTTCATGTGATTTTTTGGAGAGCACAAAATGTTATAGCTGTAATTGATTGAACAACCATAGCCTTTTAGAAGACGTTTATGGAAAGAAAATACTTGCACAATTGATTGGTGTTACTTTCTGTTCTCACTAAAATGGATTGGCCATTGGGACAAAAGGGATCAAAACATTTTGATCAATGATAAATACAGGAAGAAGTTGAAAAATGTTGGCATGAATTACCTGTTCCATTCCCAAGAAAAAATCAATTTCTCAGGCATTGATATGCAGCTGCTGCATCAGATCTGATAATTCAAGTACAACCATGGTTTCCAACCTGAAGAAGCTGGAAGTTGAGTTGAGGGTTAAGCAGAATTATAAAGGAATCACTCCCAAGTATTTCTTTGCTTGTCCCTCAGATATGTAGGAGATAAAAATGGTGCACATTCCTGTCACACTTGGGGAAGGATACAGCTTATTGTCCCACATTCACTGGATGTTCAAGCTGAAGAAGTTGTATTGATTGGTGGTAGTTCAGCAAACACTGGTGATAAGTCCAATGATGATCCCTATATTCTACCCAACACTGAAGGACCAGTCATGCAAGTGGGTCAACAATTGAAGAAATCATCAAAGAAATCCCATTTGGCTGGTATGAAGAGAAAGAGGAAGGTGGTCAAAAATGAATTTTCAAGTGCAGCGGACACATCAAATCAGCATTTCAAAACAAAAAAACATCATCTAATTATCAACAACAAATCCAACTGCAACCAAAGTGAGATGGGATAGAAAAGTGATTTCTTGTTGCTCACTCCTTTCTTGCATGAAATCCACTAGCTACCTTCTTAATCATTCTGTGTGATATAATGCTTTTATTATCTCTCAGTTGGTTCTGTTTGTCTCCCTCACTTCATGGTTTGATTCATTTCTCTTTCTTTGATTTCCCCCAATTTCTCTTGCTTGTTGTTGTTAAAATTCCTTTTAATAGAAGAATTTATAATATTACATACACCATTATTTTTAATTGTATCTATTTAATGTTTTGCACAATTGAAAAAAATCAATCTGAGTGATGACCATTTAATTTGATGGATTTGGGAAATTGAATTGTAATTTGCCTTGAGGCAATAACGCAAGAAGGTTTTTAAGATGTGATGCTATGTGATGGGGATAACAGTTTTGTGTGATGTGTAAGCGTAAAGTTTTCAATTTTAAGGGTTGGTCATGTGTGAGTCGTGTGGTAGGAGGATGACATGGAGCGGGGAGGTTATGTGTGTGCAAGGGTTTTAATTATAAGGGTGTGGAGTGCAGAGGTTATGTGTAGTTGTGTAGTAAGGCGCGCGCGCAGGGAGGTATGTATGTTTATGAGACAAGTTGCAGGGTTATAGCCATCAACTTCGAGATTTTTTTTGGGAGGCAGGCTGGAGATCTGGATTTCCAGAGATCTCAGAGATCCTAAATTTTGGGGGGATATGGGGGGTATAAGGCTGAATGAGAGCGCGCTCAGATTCCTGCGCACTGGTTCTAGGGTTGGCCACAGCCTAGAGGTGATTCCTTTGTTGAAATCCACTTGGCCACTCGATCAACTTTACTTGCTCTTACAGCTAGCCATTTCAAAGGCTCCATTGCCTCAACCCAATCCCCTCATACCCTCGAGCTCATATCCCTCAGTTTCACATTTTTCCATTCTCTAATCAACACCATGTCTCCATCTGAAATACCTTTGCGTCAAACAACACCAGACTCTACCAACACATCCACTTCGGGTAAGATTTGTCCTTTTCATCAACTTAACATGTTCTATTTTTTGACAAGTTGTTTGGAAATTTAACCAGGATCTGATTCAGATGATCAACTTGATCCTCAGTTCGTCATCCGTTCTCAAAAGTCACAGATGAAGGCCCGAAAAAAGAAAGAAAAGGCCCGAAAACATTCGTCCAAGGTCGTCCGTCTCTCGTCGCACTCTGAGCTACCTCATCATGCATCAGCCTTGTCACGGTCGATTATTGATTTCACTAAGGGAATGCTAGGGTGTTCTGCTCATTCGTCAAAACTTCCATCTCCACCGTCAACTGAGGAGCTCCAGGGATGGGAAAATTGGTCAAGTAATCGTCAAGCTGCCATGAATGCTGCAATCGAAGCGCAATCTCACAAAAGCCACGTCAACAATGAATCCGAAAGACGCATGATGATTCGGAACCATTCCAACGACTTGAAGCTAGCGATTGGACCAATTAACTACAACCCAGCTCCTTCAATCAATTCTCAGATTCCAGGCACTTTCCAAACTGCCTGCCACGACGATTTCAAGTCCGAAGGATTTCCCCGCATCACTTTTGATTGGAAAAAACCCAAATTAAACAACTCAGATTGGAACAGCGCCACAGCTAATATTCTTGCGCTGAACTGGAACAAATATTACCTACACGATCGCAAATCTCCGAAGCAGCCTAATGGAAAGGTTAATGCAACCGGAATTATCGAACGTTGGCTCACAACTATGAAAAAAAAATACGCTAAAGAGGTGGTCCAAGCCGAAGAAAATGACGAAAACCAGCAGATGGAAAATGCGAACCTCCGTAGATACAAACAGAAACGCAAAAGAGTAAGTTGTTACCCCTTTTTTTTTCTATATCTCAATTTTACACTAATCAAGATGAACCTAGATTGCAGAGATTCGCTTCAAAACTGCGATCAGTGTGTTTCCTGAAAAGCCAGATTTATGTGTGATTTTCAAAGATATTGATGTTGTTTCAGACTACGAGGATTCGGAGAACATCCACGAAGCTCAAATATCGATCACTCCATCTTGGAGGAGCAAATCTTTAAACTGTTTGATTGCTGAACTCGATACAGCGGCCATTCAACTTGCAAAACCAAGAAACCGTCCTTCCGTACACATGCTTCTGGCGCGTCAATACTCACGGAACCCAACCGAAGAAGAAGAAGAATGGCAACCAATTCCTGAAAAGTTACCCTTTGAAGCTTATAATGATAATTTCTTAGCTGATAAAGCGCCCCTCCAGCTTCGCCAGATGGGCATTCGAGAAAAGCAAAGCACAGACTGCTTTCTGGCAGCATTTCTTAAGCTCAAACAACTCACCACACCCGCTTCGTCTTCTAAGAGTACTGCAATGGAAACTTAGCAACGCATATATTCCAGATGATGTATTGTTATTCTTGTTTTATTGCTGCCAATTATCTATTCTATTAACTCTTCTACTTTTGCGTGCTCTTGTATATATGTGTTTTTCAATCCTATTCAGAATTTTGTCTTTCATATTATATCATTACTTCACTCATCTCATTCTGTATTTTCTATCAGATTTCCTTGCATGTATATGCAACAGGAATGAACTCATTTTTTTCGCCTATACTGCTACCACCAATGCTATTTCTTCTGTTATATCTGCTCTATGTTTAAGCTTTCTTGTATATATACATTTCTTATTCCTGTTTGTACCTTGATCATTTGAGGATTTGTTTCAATGTGCAGCCCTCACCATGTCTTGCAGGGACTCCACAGTTGATTTTACCAAGTTTGCAATGGGATGTATTAACACTGGAAAATTTCCACTTCCACCCAAACCCACAATTCAGGAGATTCATTCTAGGAAAGCCTTAATTGCTCTTTTCTATCCCTATGTTCATCCAATACAATATTAAACTACCAAACAGCCAATTCCAGACTATTATCAAAGTAGCCTATCTATCCCTTTCTCAGGGTACTTGATCATCTGAAATAATTCATCTCTTGGCTCAGATAGCTGACTATCCAGAAATAAATCCTACTTATTGTTTTTCAAATGGAGTCAAAGGAATCAATCTTGTTTGAATTGCCTCAGTTGGAAATTTTACAATATCTCACATAAAACTAATTTCATGTTGTTACCTATGTTGTGACCCATGTTGTGAGCTGGGTCACAGTTCTGCTCAGCCACAGCTTTCTGCTGTGGAGTAGATTCAGTTTCCTCCACCAGATGCTCAGTTGAGAGTCATTATAATCATTGGCATTATCATCACCATTACCACATCACCTATGTTTCCCAAGCCCCAGTCTCCAAATTTCAGTGACAATGATTTTTCTTGAAGTTCGATCTGCTTTTAATCTCTCACTGAAACATGTACATCATTCCATTATAAACTCAATACATCAAAATGTTTGTTTTGGTTTCATTGATTTTGAAATGTATAGGGTGCCTTACCTAATGGGTTATACTATTGGACTGAGGGTATTTTGACTCTGCCAAGGCAGGAGGTGCTTGCAAGTAGAAATGTGAGATGGCAACCCTGCAGGAAGGTTGTGCTAAGCTTGAAATACTCTACATATGTAGGCTTGTGTATTCCCTTTGCTCTATGATTATATAGGTTATTTAATATGCTCTTTTTTGGATTTAAAAAACACCAGAGTTTTCATTCAAGAAATTTGGTGTGAGCCTGTACCTCTAAAGTGACAGCAGGAGACAAGGGTTTTGGGGGACAACTCAATTGATTCCTAAAAGAATAAGGGGAAAACAATTTTTTGTAGAAAAAGGGAGAGGGAGGAGGGAGGAATAAACGTTTATAAGCATTTTAATGGCAATAGTCTTATTTCTCTTAGTAGGATGGCTGTTGCAGAGCTGTGTTGAGTCACCAGCCTCCTCTAGACAATGGTTGTCAGAGGGTAAATCTGGGAGGATAAATCCTAAGCCAGCTGTCATGCTCTGTGATGCCAAGGACTGATATCCTTCTAGCTACACAAGGTGCAAGGCAAAAAATAATATAGAATAAATTATTTTTAGAGATTTTGATATTTTTATTAATATTAAAAGATTATAAATTTAGTTGGGAGGGGCCTGAAAGCAGGGGTGTTTTAGGTGCCCTCCAAAGGTGTTCTTCAATATGCAGAGAAGCTTTATAACCTGTTTACACTGGTGCCTGCAAGCAGGGGTGTTTAAGTGCCCAGTAAAAATATTGGCTAAGAAAGGGCCACAACTCCTAAGGAAATAAGACTTACTGTAGGCTTTAAGAGGAGAAGGGGAGGCTTTCTCAAGGTATACTGGACAGTTTGAAGCTGTTTTAAATGTGGGCTTGATGACTGGAAAGAGTTGGGGTTGAGGAAAAGAGGCTTTGAAGTCTTGAAGACTGATTTACTGGGCAGGACACTAGTAGGCTGGACTGGTGGAATGCTGGTGGTAAATATGATAAAGATGGGGAATCAAAATACAGGGGGAATAAAGGGCCTCTTAAATGAATTTCTGGAGCCCTGATGGCAAAACATCAAGTGTTCTTTTGGCTATGGGAACACTACACGGAAGGATTTATCCTTAGTAGAAATAAATGATGTAATTTATCAAATTATTACATGTACAGGCTGTCAATAATTAATAACACTTGTCAATAATCTTTAGAAAACATCTGAGCGAGCTTCAAGAGCTTTTAGTTTGATGTACAAAATGTATTGATCACTTGATCAGTAAATATTTAAAACAAATAATCAAATTATAGTACAAATGCTTATTTCTATTTAATTTGGTTATTTAATATATAAAGTTCTGTACCATGAGAATTCTTGCCATACATGCATGATGGGCGCTTTTCCAGCTCTCCATTTAATTATTTGACAAGCAACTATCCTGGGAAATGTGTCAGCATTTATCATTTTCCCATCATTTAAAGAGTTTGTAATTTATTTTAATTGTGCAAGTTTCTCTTGAGTTATTTGAAGGTATCTAATGTTTTCTTCCTCCCTTGTTTCATGGCTTTCATTTATTATAATATTAGTCAACTTATGCAGTATGTATTTGTATGAGTTAACAATATTGAAAGACTATAAAACAGCGTGATATTTATGTCAAATGTTATTTAATATTTTATTTATGTATTTAAAGGATAATTACATAGTTTATATAAGTTATTATGCTGTATTTTAATTCTTTCTACATACTAGAATACTCTCATATTTCCACCTAGTAGGTACTTTTAGCACTTATTAGGAGTATTCTTTAAGCTGATTTTATTAATAGAAGGTGTAGGTTTTCTAGGATAATTTGGCTGAGGTACCCTAGTTTACCTTAATTGCTCTATCAGATAATGTAATAATTATATTGTCACTTATCTCATAGGTTAATGAGCTATGATATATTTTAATATTAATTCATTTACCATATATGTTTATGACATTATTACTATGTAATGATGTATGTATTCTAATATGTTATCTTTTTATTAAGTTTATTACAATTTTGTTACATTATTACTTGTGTAATAATGTCTCTTTCTTATGTACTTTTATCTATTTATTAATTATTATTATTTTGTGCTAGTCAGGTTGTCTCTGAACTAGTAGAAAGCTGACACCAACTCTATTTTTTAAGCAAGCAGGAAACAGGGCTGAATTTGCTAAGGTTGTTTTACAGAGAAACCCATGTGTTTTTTTCCAGTGGGAAAACACAAAAAAACACTATGATGATAGATTGAGGAAAGGTAAAAGGGTCAATGCAACAAAGCAGACCAGGAATAGGGAGGTGGGGGCAGAAGGAAGTGGTCTCCTTTGAATGGGATGTGGCTTAAGGGAGAAAGAACAATTTCACTAGTTAGTGGGCAAGCAAATCCTATGTAGAGTTTCTCCAGAGATAAAGAGAAGCAAAATCATTGCTGACCTGACAGTCCAAAATATATTGTGGTGGGTGGTTGATTGACTGAGGAAAGGCTGGTTGCTTCCTGGCCAGCCTTTACATGAAAATTTCACCAGTTGGAATGTTTCAGAAGAAGTATTGTACTATGAAACAATTGGAAAAAATGGTTGGCTATGGTACACACACAGGCATCAAAGTTGCTTGGTAATTCAGGAAAACTATGAAGGAGAAGAGTTATGGAGAATCTTATGAGAGAAACTAAGGTTTAGGCCCGTTTTTGATGTGGAATATGATGTGTGTAATTTTGTATGCAAATTTCATGCAATATGCCCATTACTACCCCCCCCCCCCCCCGCATAATTTTTGAGGGTATTATCTTTGGGTGGTTGGCTGGTCAGCATCATATAGATTTCCATGCCAGCCATTCTCATCATGGACTTGCCAATATGGACTGAGGTACTCAACATTGAAGAAGAAGGTATACATCAGAAGAAACACTCATCCTTTGTATCATCAAAATTCACCCCACCAAGCTCAAATGGTATGTCTTTCCAAGTCTCCCCTTCAACAATTTGGAACTCACCAGTACCATGTACACACAAGCAATGCTCCAAGGCAATCCTTGCCAGTGTCAATCAATCTTCCGCCTCCCAGCCTCAACAATCTACTTTATATGTGAGGAGTTACTGGCAATTCAAATCCAACCGGTCTCCAATCTCCTCACAACAGAGGAGAAACTCTGCATCTTCCTGTATATTGTGGGTCATAAGAACTCAAACCATCAGGCTCAGGACCAATTTCAACATTCAGGTGAAACCATATCAAATTGATTCTCTCTCCCTTGATTTTTTTGGGGGGGCCTTCTACATTAATCAATTTACACCTTGGACATTTTGATATATTCTTCTGAAACATACTGTTGCTCATTGTCCAGCTTGTGGGGAAATATATTGTCAGCCCTCCAACTGATTGCATGCACGGCCACATTAGTCAAACCCAAAGTTCCATCCATTCTTCAAAAAAAATTTAGGAGCACTCAATGGTGTTCACACTCCAGCCTCAGTACCAGCTACCCAAGTGGGGGCAAATTGGCACTGCAAAGTTTTTTATCCCAAAATGTCCTTGATGTATGTGACTTTGGCATGAAATTCACTTATTTGCGTGTTGGTTGGGAAGGAACTGGGGGCTTGATAAACGCACTCCCATGCCAGGGACACACCAGGGGCATTTGGCATGTTTTGACGCCCCCGCCAGCCCAAATTGGCTGGTTTGGCGGGCACGCCAATGCCCGTTGGTGTGTTTCCAGGCACGCCAACGGGTTTGGTGTGCGTGTGAAACACGCCAATGGCAATTGGCGTGCTTTGAAAGCACGCCAATCAACATTGGTGTGCTTCTTGGCGGCCCACCCACATGCCAATGGATATGCAGGTGGGGTCGCACACCCTGGCCTATGTCCTATGGGAGACTTACAGTCTCCCATAGGCCATGGCCTATGTGTATTGGATACAAATAATATACTATGTGTATCTGATACACATCAGCAGCATGTGCAAGTTGCACATGCTGCTGATGTCGGCCAGGAGGGAATCCTCCTGGCCAACAAGGTTGTAAAACCTCCTTGGCCGGGAGGATTTCCTCCCTGCAGACAAGGTTGTATAACCTTGTTGGCCAGGAGGATTTCCTCCCTGCGGACAAGGTTGTATAACCTTGTTGGCCAGGAGGATTTCCTCCCTGCGGACAAGGTTGTATAACCTTGTTGGCCAGGAGGATTTCCTCCCTGCGGACAAGGTTGTATAACCTTGTTGGCCAGGAGTAAATCCTCCTGGACAATGAGGTTGTATAGCCTCATTGGCCAGGAGGATTTCCTCCTGGCCAACAAGGTTATACAACCTCGCCGGCCAGGAGGAAATCCTCCTGGCTGACAAGGTTATAAAACCTTGTCTGCTGGGAGGAAATCCTCCCAGCAGATGAGGTTGTATAGCCTTGTTGGCCAGGAGGATTTCCTCCTGGCCAACAAAGCCCACTCCCATGAGGGTGGGCGTGCAGGACTGTTGGCGTGCCGGCCAAGCATGCCAACTATGTTGGCATGTTTGGCCGGCACACCAAGGATTGGCCATGGGTGGGCCAATCCTTGGCATGCCCGCCAAACATGCCAACCCAAAATGGTGTGCGGGAAAAACACACCATTTTGGGTTGGTGTGCCCCTGGCGTGGGCGTGCGCCAGGGGCGTGCGTTTATCAACACCCAAGGAACTGGGCATGATGTTTGTGTTTTGGATGATTCTTGGTTGATGGATTTTCAAAATTCCGCCAGGATTCTACTATGTGGGTATGGGCTTCATTGGGGGGTTTTGGTACCATATCATGGGACCAGGTACCACTTTCAAGATCAAGCTGCCACTTGGCTAAGGTGAGTTTCTGGTTCCAATGTTTCAGAAATATTCTTTATCCATGTTTCTGTCTCAGGCCTGCAAATAGGGAATACCTTTTCAACCTGAGGCATTCAACCCCGTGGAACATCATTGAGCGGATGTTTGGGGTCTTCAAAACACAAATTCAAAATTCTATCCCAGGCAAGCAACTAAAAGCTTGAGCAAAAGTATGACAAATTCATTGCCTGTGAATTTATGTACAACATCAATATTGTGTGTAATGGGACTTCAGATGAGATATTTGAAGAGGCCAAAACAATCAATCAGAATTGGGCCCAAGATTCCAGCACTAGCAGCATTGATGATGCCTATACTGCGCAGAAACTCCTCAATGACAGGGAGCAGGGGGAGTGAAAAAATTTGTGTGACTCAATTGTGGAGGACATTTCACCAGGAAAAAACAATGATCACTTGTCTACAAGTGACATAGCAAAGTATAAAAGGGCCTTTGTAATTTCTGATGTCACTTGTAGACAAGTGATCATTTTTTCTTCCTGGTGTGTGGAAACAGTCAATTTCCACTTTATACTTCAAGCACAGGCTAATTGATTGCCTTGTTTGCAAATTGTAATTCTTTGGGTTGTACTTTTCAATCTTTTTTGTATTACAACCAGATAATGAAAGATAGAAACAAAACATTTTGTTTTTTAATTTAGCATCATGAGATAAAGGATGTGCAAGAAAAAAAGAATGAAAACAACATGTCTTTGACCCAGACCTGACAAAGCTGTCTCCTTTTGATCAAAGATTTTGTTTATCATGGGTGATTTCCTCAATCTTCTCATGGAGCCACGATTCACCCAGGGATTTTTCCTTGATGCTGGCGAATATCTGTGCATTAATGTTGTTTTGGAAAACCTTGAATGCCTCCAACCCCTTGTTCTGACTGGCCTCTGTGGCATGGACGTCTTGATACAACATCATTTCACATTGGAGATTGCTGCCACTTGATGACTTGGCCGTGTTTTGGTGAGAACTGGCTGCCACCTGACAATTGACTTTTTCCTTTGAGGACTGCTGCAAATAAACAACCAAACCATCAATTGACTGTGCAATAAATTCCTTTTTGAGGTGAAATTGTGAAACATATGGACTCAGACTGAAAGTGGATGGATTTGCATGGTCCAAGTATAAGTTAGTAGTGGGTGAGACATCCAAAGATTTAATTTTTGTCCCATCACAATGGCTCTGGGAGGAATTGGTCAAGTTTCCAGAGGTTCAAGCCTGCAACTGAGAGATCTGTTTGCTAATTGATCAAGCTGAATCCCCAGATGCTGCCACAGATCCAAAGATGATCTCTAACTTGTGCAATTCAGGAAGTGCTATTCCCTGAAACTTCTTGCAATGAGAATGAGACTGTGAGGAACCAAAAAAAAGAGTTACATTGATGCTCAATGACCAAAACAAGGCATTAAGAATGACTTACCTCCAAAAACTTTTCCCAAACCTCATCAGAGGCTGTGACCTTGCAGCTATCCTCATCCCATTCAAACCCACTTGCATCTTTGCAAGCCAAGAAAGTGTTGTAGTCTTTTTTGAAAGACTAGCTGAGCTTTGACTTGATCTTTGTAAATTTGAGCAGATGCTAAACATCAGATAAGTGATTTTGTACTTCCTGAGCAACATATTGATGACTGGAAGTTTGGAAGCCAGAGTTGGATTTCTTGCCCCTGTTGACCTCTTCAACACAGAGTTCTAGCATCATGGCCTGCATTGGGCCAGAACACATTAACCTCTTCCGTTGGCCACCCTTTGGGGTTATCACAACCTGATTTTCTGGTGGACCTTCTTCCATTTTTAGAGAATTTTTGAGGTTATTTGCTTGAGACAAGGCAGTGGTTTGACCACTAGTCTGAGAAGAATTGAGGCTTTGCATGATGTGCCACGTAGTATTTTCTTGGTTTCCAGTAAAACAAAGAGTACCTCAAGGAGGACTGATTTCTGTACTAGGAGGAGTTCTGTTTGTCAATGCTGGAGTTGAAGCCAATCCATTATTTGCTTCAAGTCAAGTTGAATCTTTGGTGTCTGGGATAAATGTATCTGGATGCATTTCTCTTAGGAAGGTGTTGTTTATGGGTTTTGACTTGATTCTGGTATGTTGTCTTTATGAATCCATATACAGTTTAGCCCCAAACAGACCATGATAATATTTCATGGAAAATGGGATATCACACCCATGATATCCTGCATCCAAAACAGGCCTGATTGTTCATGAGGATTCCAAAAATGAAGTCATCACTCATCTATCTCTTAAGTTTCAAAATATATAATTGATATATTGTCTTTTGGGAAATAAAATAGCAAGCTTTTGGCCAGCTGTTCTGGCTCTAAGGCTGACATTTGGGATGTCAACAAAATTTCTCCAGGAGTGTCTCTCCCAATAATTCTAAACTGAGTAAAAATTGAGAATCAACCAGGAATTAAAGTGATTTGAAGTGATGAAGACTCCTCTCAGATTTCTGATGGAGGAAAATCCTTATCAACATTGCTTGTGGAAAGTACTTTTTCAATTATAAGCATGAAATTAAAGATGCAAATAAAATTGCAACAAGAAGAAATAATTTTGTTTATTTTAAAGGATGTTGATTGCCAGATTCCATGTGGTTCTGATTAATTTACTTGGAAATTTTGAAATGGGGGTTCAACACACAACCCACCCATTTTGGTTCCACAACCCACCGGGTGTCGCGCCGCTGGTTGGGGTGGGTTGCAGAACCAATTTTCACCCCTCAAAAGGGGTTTGCAGGTAAAATCCCCTAATATGGGCCGGGGTGGGTTGCACAACTAAAAAGTTTGCTGCAAAAGGGGGTCACAGAACCAATTCCACCAATTTTTGAGAAAAATAGAAAAATGCCCATGACTTCTATGTTACACAGCATATAAACATAAAAATCATACCAGATTGACGGAAATGTGTGGTTCTATTTTTGGACCAACCACCATCATGTAAAAATATATAAAACTTTGATAAATAAGAGACACAAGCCTCAAAGGGGGCATAAAGATTGGGGGCGGTGTAAGTTTTGAGTAACACAGCATATAGTATTTTGATTGCTTAATCTAAACATGTAATATGTATGAATTGATATTTTGATTATTTCTTTTTAAAATTATTATTATATTATGAGGGGGTATCAAATATGACCAAATCCACAATTAAAACCAGTGAATTAGGTTTTTCAACAAAATTTCACTTTTGAGAATTCTGAACCATTTTATATAGATATCCATGGTTTTTAAAAATGGTGGATTTTCAAAACCAGTTGATTAAATAATGGTGGATTTGTTCATATTTGATAACACCTATCACCAGGAAAAATGAATTGTCACTAGACTACAGGTGACATCAGCCTAGGTTCAATGAGCTGCCCATTAGTAGCACAGTTTGCCTCATGTACAGCCCCTTGTAGGGCACAAAGGGGCCATTGTAGCCTAGTTGGAGGGGAATCAGAGCTGGAAAAGAGCTACAGCCATTGCTTCTTGATGTCACCAGACGTCAGGTGACAATTAATTTTTCCTGGTGTATTATTTTTATTATTATTATTATTATTCAATGCACAAATTTGTGGGGGTTTGGGGGTTACAGGGGGTGGGATGGGTATTGTGTCTACAACCCCACTTTGTGAAGGAAAAATTAATTCTGAAACCCACCCCCCTTTTGGGGGATGGTTTTTGTGGGTGAAACCCCCTTTTGTGGAAAATGTTTTAGTTGAATGATCCACCCCTGGCCCACATTAGGGGATTTGACCTGCAAACCCCTTTTGCGGGTCAAAAATTGGTTCAGCAACCCACCCCAACCAGTGGTGCAAAGTCTGGTGGGTTGCAGAAGCAAAATGGGTGGGTTGCGTGTCAAACCAACCCCCTTTGAAACCCCCTTTGAAATATAGAAACATAAAAATATTAATTAGAAAACCTGCAGAGCATAAAGAAGGCTTAAATCCTCTTGTTTCTTGTTTTTTAGTTCACCATTCTTGTTAAATTTCAAGCAATCCATGAATATTTTTCCCAACCTTTGAAGCTCCAAAACTCTTTCTTGTTGTACATTCATTTTCAATTCTATCAAGGGCAAGTTTCTCACTTAAAAAATTAGCCCCTCAAACCAAGGACCCCAGGCAGATTCCTCGTGCAAGCCACTCCCCCCTGTGGAAAGTGGGCTTTGCCACAGCTGGTGAAAATTGAATAGTTTCAAGGTGTGCAGGAAAATTAGCTTATTGTAAATCATGCTGTTTTCACATTTCCCTGAGAATAGACACTTCATTTTAGCTTTAATATTATGCCCAGATTTTTGTTATGAGCCATAGTGGCAACTTTCCTATTTATCTATCCTGTCACATGCATAATGTGGTATGCACACTCATAGTTCAAGAGGATAGAGATCCAGAAAGTTTCCACATCCTGAAATCTACCAACTTATGATCTGGAACCCTGTTTTTCTCTTCCCTAGACTATACCATAAAATATTCCAGGATCTGTATCAGAGACATAGATACCAAAGAAAACAAAGAAACAACACCATTATAACCCATACAACTCCAGAACCTTGTAAAAAAAACTCTGACTCTATCCCAAAAAACCCACCTCTGACTCTGCACACCATATATGAAAACCATAGGACTCCAACAAGAGGACCAAAGATTGGGCTCCCTGACAAGTTTTATGGCACCTGGTGAATTAACATGGAGTCTTATGACATTCCAACCCAGTAAGTTTGCCTGACAGCTGGACTAGAATCATATTTTCCACTTTGTACCTGATTGGCTCATGAGATAGCATTGTACAGACTCAGTGGCTTATCTAATATTTTTGGTGTGGGTAAAAATGAGTTACATCCCAGGTGAACCTGGGATGCATATTTCCCATCCACCAGCTCACCTCCCATCAGTAGTTAATGATCAACATGACCACAGTGGCCATCACCTCACAAAACCCTTTGGTAAACAAGTGATGGGCCCAAAGTGACCCTAAATGCATTTGGATCCCAGCTCCATTCCAGCCTTAATTTGCTGATCAACTCAAAATAAAAAAGTAATCAGTTAAATATAAAAAGAAAAGAAAAAAAATTATATTCATTCTTTTCAGCTCCCTCTGCATTCCTCATAACTTTTCACATATTTTTAAAAGCATCATCAGCCCCTGGAGACCATTTGAGCAAATAGCCAGAGCATCAAAAGCCCATTTTGGCTTTCGAAAATCAAAAAATGGAGTGCCAACAGCTTTTGATAACCCATTGTACATGTATGGTGTATCAAGGACCACTGGGCAGCACCACTGGGCACAGGCCCAAGTCCTGCTTGCCATTTCACAACCAGGGTATGGGTGTATCCGGCTTGATTTTCCCAGCTTGGAGGGCCACATATTTTGGCACACAGCCAAGTTCTTTTGGCTCTGACCATAGCTGTTGGCCAACCAGTACATACAATCCAACAACACCATCAAAAAAAAAGAAAAGTGAGTGGTTTCCTAAATGCTTCTCTGCCTGATGTTTTTTTATTCTTTGGCCTTAATGACACAGGTTATTTTTCCTGCAGGTCATTTCCAATTCCAGGATGGGATAGTGCCATGAAAATGTCACCAAGGATGAAGTACTACTTCTGGCTCAACCTCTTAAGAGGATATACTACAAGCAAGTAGGATAATTCTGCTATAACCAGCAGAGAATCAGGCACTCAAAATTCCAATTGAACAAAGGGCTGGCCAGCAGGAAATTTGAACAACCACCTCTCCATGTGTGGTTTCAGCCCTATTCACCAGTAAGAAGAAACAGTGGGTCAGCTACTCTAACATTAGTGGTGGTGTAGTGTAGTTTAGTGTTATATTTTTTCAGCTGTGCTACCCAAAAGTTACTGTTAGTGCCAAATTTGGTCAGCTAAAACTAAAGAAAAATTCTCAAACAATAAAATAGCTGTTAGCATAGCAGAGCTCATCTGAGATATAAAAATAATAATTCTGAAAAAACTTGTTAGCTATACTTCAGTGGTGCTATCTGTAGAAAAGACTATGATACTTGTTATTTTGGGGCTCATGAAAGTTAAAAATTCAGTAGAGTGGTGAAAAAACCATTACATATTGATTGTTGGAAACTCTTGGACCAATTGTGATTCCATTTATTTTTGCAATCACATAAAATTGTTTAGTTTTATCTTTACAGCTGCCAGATAGGTCCCAAGGCTAAAAGAATCCTCAAAGCTACCATCCTCCACAATTGGTCTTAAAGCTATCATCCTCCACAAATTGGTATTGATGTATCAAAAAACAAAGAAGAGCTTCAAAATCTTTGATAAAGAGCTACTGGCTATTGTGGCCTCTTGCAAGGAATAGCAAAAATACTCAGAAGGAAATCCACACAGACTAAAGGCTATTTTCTACACATATTACTGTAATCTCAAAATCTTTATGACCAAAAAGGAGCTGAAAAGACAACATGACAAATGGGCAGAGATCATAGGCCAATTTGACCTTGAAATTATACATTTGGACCATTTTTTTGGCTTTAAAAACTGACACAAAATTGGTTACAGGCTGATTTGTATTGAAATATGACCCATTTTGGGCATTTTTCAATTGTGGGAGGCTTTATCTGCAATTTTCCTTAGATTTCAGCTAAAACATGGTATTCAAATTGATACAAGAAATCCACAGAGTATGCTATTGAGTGTAATCAAGTTGAAATGAGGAAGGGATTGAGGATGATTATTTTTACAGTCATAAGTTCCATTTTTTGTTGAATTATTTATTTCTTCAATATTATCTCTCACTACAGTTTATATCACCAGCAGTACTGAGAAAATTATAAAACATTTATAGAGATGTATGAGATACTTGTGACTTTCAAATTCTCTTAATTTTTGATGTATCATGAGAAATTGTGATACTCTACAATATAAATCAAGTACAGTTGAAATTTTTTATCTAGTGGTGCATGATCCAAGGATTGTTGGGGAGAAAGCCTCCCAAAATTGACAAGACACCCACATTAGGTCCTGTTTTGATTCAAATCAGCATGTAAAGAGCCTTCTTCAAAATTTTAAACAGAACTATTCAGTGTCTCAGATGTCATGAACCTTGTTGATAAAATTGGATACCATAGTTTGAATAAGTATTACTAGGAATACATGCAGTCTGTGAATATCTTCAGAAACACTACCTAGCCCCTTTTTAGCCCCACAAGAAAAAATTGGAAAAATTTCTCCTTATTATGACAGGGGCCCATTATTCAGGCACTCAGATTATTTTTCACATTAGTTTTTTCATACTGATACTTCCAAAAATTCCAAGGAAGGTGGGGTGGGGAAAGAAAAACCCCCTCTGCCGGCTGATTAATCTGCAGTGCACAAAGCAAATTTTTCAAAACACACACTGGGGTTGGCAAGTTGGTTTGAAGGCCCTCACAGTACACAAATAACTTTCTGCAGTGTGCAAAGTGTCACTGTAGCAATATCTGAGATCAATTTTCCAAAAACTATGATATCTCAAGAGCAACATCTAGCACGCTTTAACACAAACCTAAGAGTGACAAAGAAAAACAATGTGAAAAAACTATTCATATTTTCTTTGAATATTCTTGACTCTGTGTCTGATCTTTTGAGTTTTGTGTCTTAAAAATTTATGTTCAAAAAAATCTAATGAGGAGTCTGGTTTTGGTCTTGCTTGCATGGAATTGCCAAATTTTTGCCAACCTGCAAGAGCAACACCCAGACAAAAGCTGACCACAATCAGAATATTCCATAATTTCAGAGGTGCATGGGGATCCTTGACCAATTTTCTTTTTGACAGGTTTACTGTCTGCTGGCTCTTGCTGCATTCATGGTGCTGTAGTGCTTCAGAAGTGTTGGTGGTGTTGGCATGTTTGTTTGTTGGCCTCGCTCTAGTTGGACCACTAAGTTTTTCAAAACTCTTCAAGATAATATGTGGTGAGTCCGGTTTGTTTTCTCGTTCATTGATGTAGGAAACTTGTTGTATCTGTTTTGAAAATGCAAGAGTCAGAAAGCAAAATACTCCAGGAGAGACCAACAAAAAATGGTAGTTCACTTGCCTTTTGATCCTCTTCACTGTAAACTTCAAGCTGGTCGCACATTGGTTCCATCTCGAGCCCTCTTGCACTAGTGTGAATATTAGCGGTCCGGTAATTATCTACATAAATACATACATATTTATCAGTAAATAAATATTCAGCTCATGCAAGATGCAAAAAAAATCCTTAACCTCGGACTTGCTTTTGTGACTTTTTACTCTTCTCAAGCAATTCTTCGAGGGTCAGAATCTTCTCCTCAGCCTGCAACAAGAGATTGTTTTGAGCTTCAACTTGGTTCGTCAACTTGATCTCTCGATTCTTGCTCTTCAAAAGTGATGATTTGATTCCTTCATAGTCCTCCAGAATTGTCTTAGTGGCCTGTTCATAGTGCTCGGCGAGTTGCTGATTTCTTATTTTACCGTCGACGTTCATCTGATCAATCACCCGTTGTAGCGAAGCAGTCTCCTTCTGATGTTCCTCCTCCAAGTTTTTGATTAGCATGTCTAAGACTCGGATTTTTTCGTTTTTATTCGCAAGTGTTGCCTTCAATTTGAGTGCCAACGGATCTTCTTGAATATTCATATTTGGGCTACGTAATCTACTGCAATATATTGGCTTTGGCTTGGAGAAACCTAAAGTGGATTCCATTTCCCACAGCCAATGACTAGAGAGTTGACTGAAATGGGAAAGGTTTGGTGGTTTGATTTTTGATATCTAGCTGTAAGAGCTGGGCAGAGTGGTATGTACGTTTATCTTTGACCAGTTAATCACATATTTTTCTATCAATGAAAGGTCAGTCTTACCCTTTTTTGTATTCTTATTTTTAGTCCCCGGTTGTGGAAACAGAAAATTCTTAGCCACCCTGACATAGAAGAAACGGTTGGGCCCCGCCTGATCATGCTTGTTCTTCGCAAAGTTGAATCACATCTCGGCCCCTTTTGTTCCTCATGCCCTTTCTGAAAGTTTTATCCCTCGACTTCATTAGTAGATTTATCCTCATTACCACCTCACTACCATAGGAAAATATTATATCTTCAGCTTGGTATCCCTAAAAGCCTTCGTTTCTATCGCGTTGTCATTGCCATTTGCCCTACTCTATAACCAACACAATCATGAAACGTAAAACTTCAGCCGTGTACTACCATTGCCCTCATCTCGACTCTTGCCGAGGAAACAGTCCAATAACATTAAATGTCAAGCCCTGCAAAGAATGCTTAGGACTCACTCGTAGCGCAGTTCGATCACACACCTCGCGTATGGATCTCCATCCTTTCTGTAATGCATCTTGTCCAGTTCATGAAATTGCTCGAAGAGGTGGTGAGTAAACCATGCTCCGGAGTAGGATTGGAGTCTTTTTTCTTGCACCTAACTGACCATTTACATGCGTTCATTGGCAGGTAAACCTCTAGCTGATTTTGAATTTCAAAGAATTCAACCGTACCAGTTAAATACTAAATCGACTCAGCATGACCAACCAGTTCAACCATATCACGGAACACGGGATCTTCTTAATAGGTCGTTTGGAAGCAAGTTGGTTGATGGTGAGGCTATAAAATCAAGTATTCAGCACGGACGTGACTCAGTGGATCCCCCTTACAATTTGTCGCGTCGGTTCTCTTTTGTTGGATTTAGTGTTTTTGGCATGTATATTTTCATGCGATGGCTGTGGTACGACCACGGTAGTATATATATTTGAAACAGGTTCTCATCTTAGAACACTCACTCGGTCGTCTTGATTTGTGCTTGTTGATTTATTTACATCAGTTAGAACCAATCATCTCAAACGGGTGAAACTATCACTTCCAGCTTTTGCCATTTTGTTGTTTTTGTAGCTTGTGTGTACTTGTAGTCTCCAAATTATTATGCAGTAACAAACACACCACGGCTTGTATGAACTCATAGCAAACATGTTATATCTGGCTTGATCTGGTCTTAGCATGCCAAACGGCAAAGACATACGCATTATATGTGAAAGGATATATAAACATGAGTGGACAAAATGAGCAGAACCAATACATGACAACAGAGATGACGAGATTAAATTAGATAAAAGGTTAGTATCTTGAAGATGAGAATATAGACTGATGATCGATTTGAGGCGTGACAAGGAGAGAGAGAACATTAGAAAACGCTTGAAGACAGGCATCAACATTCTTGACTTTATACATGATTTCAAAGATTCTTTTGGAGGGCGTTTTGCTGATCTTTCAATTTGAATTGACTGCTGTCATTGAGTTTGATTTCTAGAACAATAGAAACAAAGAAAAAAGTTAATTTGACTCAATTAACCCACAAGAACAACGGAGTAAACATATACACAAGAGAAGTGAGAATGCAAACCAAGCAACCAATCAACATGTCCTCTAATTCAGGTATCCTTGCAATTTGTACCTTTGGTCCCAAATACATACTAGCTTAGTGCCGACTTTAGTTCTTGTTTTCTTGATCTGGGTGTGAGAAACGTATGGAAATTACCGTGATTGAGTGCAAGACAATTGAATGGATGGATGAGAAGGGGACTTACTTGTAAGGTCTCAAGCCAATGTACATTGTCATCTCCCACAACCAGTTAGCAAACTCGTTTTTATCTTCAACTCGAATGACAAAGGCTTTGGTAAAGATCCCGTGTTCCTCGTTCCATTGCTTGGTAGCCGTCCGGACCCATCTGACTACACCTTTTGGCTCACTATCTTCATCATCAATCTTGCCCGGGGGGTTCATCATACACCCTTCGGTTGACAAGATTCGTTGCTCTAACACTTCACAGGATTTTACAAACACATGTAGCTTTGATTTCTTGAGCGACTTGGAAACGTACATCCGGACTTCAGCGACCGTTTCCTTCCGGTTTAAGCTTACAATCTAATCGTTGTGGGTGTTGGTGAATGATATCGGTAGAAATTTCGTCCAGGAAAGCACAATCGAGTGAAACCACGAGCAAAGATCCCGGCCAAGTTTGGAGATAATCTTCAAGCCAGGCAAGAACGTTGAGATCCAAACCGTTCAAAGCTGTGAGATAAACAAAGGATTCAGCTTTTCACATTTGCGTAAATGATATTTTGGCTGCAGACTGACGTATGAACTTCCGATGGTTATATCGACGTCCGGAATTTCTCGATTGGGAGATGAGGAATGAAAACGGAAAGTAATTGATGTTGATTCCTCAAGCTCTATTCGACCCAACTGTTGCAAAAAATATCAAGACCGAATTTGCTTGCACAAAAACAAATCATGACACATACGTTGATTTGAGAAGATTGGATATCTCCATCGATTGAACTCATGTGCGATGGCAATTGGGGTTTGAAGTAGGCCTCCGTCAATTGAACTGTTTCTCCTTGGTTATTTTTACCATGTTCCCCCATGGGTTGAACGGATAAGATGATCCTAGATAAAACCTCATGTCTAAATGAGAAAGTGATCCCAGGGTATGAGACGACCATTTCGTTGGGGTGCGCCGTATGAGGGGCTGGTGGATATGTTGGACCAAAAAGACCTGATGAGCCAAGAGTTTAAAAGTGAAAATCAGTTATGTTGCCGCATTTGGTATTCAAACCAAGCTGACTTGGGATCACAAACGATGAATAACTCTTAGAGTAGCCCCAGGCTCATTCGGACCAACAGCATGTGAGATTGGCCGGTTTTGATAGTGAACCCATTCTTCCAAAGGAGGACAGGTACCGATTGTTCTTTCGTGTGGTGAGTGATGAGCTTCTATGAGTAATAATCGCTGATTGACCCCTTCGAACAAGAGACGGGTAGGCGAGGAGGTTATTGAAAGAGGATGTATCCTGTTGCCGGTTTCTAGATGATTTCAATACAACCTGTAAGTAATTAGAAGGAGAGCAAAATGAGTCTAACTGATCTAAGGGTGACTCTTACACTTGCTTCCCAACATATCTGGACTTGTTTAAATGTTCCTTGTTCAGATCGGAGTATGATAAGTACGTTCCATAACAGCGAACCTGTTGGGTGAAAGCCAGTTGTTAAACTGTCAGAGTTCATCGAGGTGTGCTTGCCGATGGAAGGAGTTGTGGCTGCTGGAGTAAGCAAGTATGTGTTTATTTCAATATGTACATACAGTCTGAGGATCAGGTAATCAGGATTACATGTGGTGCACACATAAGTACATACATACACAGGTGAGCTGAACACAACTGAACCTGCTCATCTGATGAGTTTTACATTATTTTCAAAGCGGAGTACAGATGGAGATCAAGCTGGAGATGCCTTCACGTCACCTGTCCTCTAGTGAGCTAGGATTTTTCCTGGTGATTGTTCAAACGTTGAACAATCAATGTTTGAACGATCAAACATTGATTGTTCAACGTTTGAGCGATCAAACGTTGATCGCTCAACGTTTGATCATTCAAAAGTTGATTGTTCAACGTTTGAACAATCAAATGACTGTTCAAACATTAACTAACACCTGCTAACTGCCCAGCCTGCCCAGCCTACCCTAGCCTACCCTGCCCTGCCCAGCCTGCCCAGCCTACCCTAGCCTACCCTGCCCTGCCCAGCCTAGCCTACCCTGCCCTGCCCAGCCTACCCTAGCCTACCCTGCCCTGCCCAGCCCAGCCTACCCTGCCCAGCCCAGCCTACCCTGCCCAGCCCAGCCTACCCAGCCCTGCCCAGCCTACCCTAGCCTACCCTGCCCTGCCCTGCCCAGCCCAGCCTACCCTGCCCAGCCCAGCCTACCCTGCCCAGCCCAGCCTACCCTGCCCAGCCCAGCCTACCCTGCCCTGCCCTGCTACCCTTCTCAAGCCTCTTTAAGTCCCCTAATCCCCCCAATTACTATCCCTGGCCAATTGATCAGCTTGCTCTGATCAATTGGCCTTTTTTTTTGGAACCCCCACCTCAGAATCATCAGCTGACCTTATTTTCAACTCCTGCAGGCCTACCACGTCTCATATCTGCCATGGGGAAAAGAGAACTGTATGTATTTCATTATATTAATTGTGATATCAATACTAATCAATGTTTTCTTTTCCCTTTTCCAATTGTTTTTGTTTTGATCCCTGATTCCCTTAATTACTCTTATTGTGTTGGTTTTAATGTTAAATGATGGATTTTGGGACAACACCATTCTGGAATCCTTATTGAATCATCAAAGCCATAACAATAAGAGTATTAAGGCAACCAAGCATCAAAACAAGATGAAGCGTCAAAGGGAAAAGTGTTTGTTATGTAGAGAGGCTTTAGGAATCAAAGAAGGATCTGTATTGTGGCCCAGGGTTATATATAGTCCTCACAACCTCTATCCAACCATCCCTATGAAGAATAACAAACCAACTCGCCCCCCAACTCCATCAGAAATCAGCTTAGCATACAATGAAATCAACACCTATCACTTTATGAAGTCTGGGATTAATATTATTGTTGATCCTCTTGACAAGACTGAGGTGATTGCTATTGTAGAATTCACTCCTTATAAAGACCTCACCCCTTCTCAATTGGAAGATCTCAACTATATTTCCACTTTCCTCGACCAGTCTAAACGTTTCCTGAACTCTGTCTCATCCTGTGCTCGAATTTGGAGTGGGCTCATGTGGGCCATTGGTTGGAGAAAGTCTTATGATGAGCATCAAATAGTTGGCCGGTATATCAAGGCATTTGATGAAACTGAGATGAAAGCATACAATGATCACTATATTAAATCTTCTCGAGTTGGAAATATTATTGGTAATCTCTTCAAAGATCTTGCTCATACTCCCTTTCAACAGAATCAAGATCTTATGAAGAAATATAATATCCCTTCCTTCCCCAATCTTTCTTATGGTGAACTTCCTGAAGACAGCACCTGCACTCCTCACATTACTTTTACTACAAATGGTTTCTTCAATCCCCCACACACCAATACTGAAGATATATCCCAATTTGCGTTTGTTTTATTTCTTCCCACTTGCACTTCTGATTATACCCTGGTAGACTCTTCTAACTATGATATCACATCTGGTCCATTCATTTTTCCTGATCACCGTATTGGTATTGATTTTGATCATCAGCATGGTATTGTTAAAATGATTTGGCAAGCTAATAAGTATACTCATTGTACTATGCCTCATTCCACAAGCTCTTCTTTCACTCGTCTTGGTTTATCTATTCAAATCAATTTTAGTCTTGCTAATACTTGTAGTAAATATTTGAAGGGTTTTTATCAAGATTCTGCTCATTACTTTGCTGATCATTTTTATTATATGTTTCGTAGTATGGCTAGAAGCACATTAACAGCTAGTTCACTTACAATCTTGTTTTTACTTACTATTTTTTCCTCTTTTTGTTTCTGACTTCTAAACTCTTAATTTCCAAGGCTTTTACCATTAAATATTGAATGTGTTATTTTGTGGTTTATTCTTTTATATCTAACCAGTTAATCATAATAAAAATCAATTCAAGAAGGGGAACAGAGCCATGGTATTAGTAATAGTAAGCTTGGGAATTGATTTTAAGAATTAAAACAGGTAATAAAAAATTACCAAATGGAATGTGCCTTGAATAAATATTCAAGCAGGGAAAAAGAGTCCTGGAATTAACAAGCTTGGGAATTGATTTTAAGAATTAAAACCGGTAACCAACAATTACCAAATGGAATGGGCCTTGAATAAATAATTGCAGTGTGTAGATTAGTTTTCTGTCAACAGGGGGAATTGAAGATGATACACTGTTTCTATTTGCAATAAACATCTGACGTGGAGCTCAACTTCAACAGGAGACTTTTTTCAAATCCGAACTTCAGAGTCAACTCTCCAATTAATTTCTTGTTGTTAAACCAAACGTATCTCAATCTAGTCAACCAGCACCAATGCCCAATCAAGATGGAAATATGTCTGATTCATCAGGTGGCCATACCCGCAGATCTTCACAAGTCACCACACCAATAAGGCAATCCGGAATGATTCATCCCTCGCCAGATTCACGCCGGTCAATTGTGCCACCATTTTTATCACAAAGAAGTCACATTTCATCAGCTCCACTGATATCAAATTCCCAATCAAACAAACAACAAGGCCCTGCATCAGAATCTGTATCAAATTCCCAATCAAACAAAAGAAAAGGCCCTACATCAGAATCTTCAATTGAAGAACAAAGCCCTCCACTCCCTGGAACAAAACAGAACAACAATAATCTGAGTCAGCCCTTATCAACCTCCAAAGTTCCAAGCTCACAGGTGATTGATCTTGCTCAAGACTCCGATGACGAAAACACAAAGGCAAAACCCAAACGTAGAAAGAAAAACCCTGAATTTGATGATCCAAAGGATTTTTTTTCCAAACCAACTTGACGTCCAGGTGATGTGTGTAATTCTTGATAGCTAAGTTTTTGAAATGAATGTATACTAATATAACTGTTTAAAAAAGCCTTTAAGTAAAGTGCCATCAACCTATGCCTGCTTGTGGTGCAAGAAGGATGTCAGGGTTTCTTTAAGCAGCTTTTCAATTCTTCGAACTCATCGTGATGGTTCCCGTCAAAAAGGAAGGATTTCTGATGGATGCCCCAATTGTCATCAAGCAATCTCTTCTGGCGCCAAGCTTCCACCAACAGCACTCGAAGAGGAAAGAATCAAACAGACTATGCAATCTGGATTGCTCACCAAACATTTTGCCCCTGTTGAAAAGTTTGACAATCAGGTTCTCAATCAAATAATAACTCTATGGCTGTTACGGCAATCATTACCTTGGAACCGTGTTGAAGACCCCTATCTCCGAGCTGCCTTCTCCTATTGTCAAGCAGGAGCAAATTTGTTTAAACAAAAGTGGGCTGCAACTTCTGGACGAGTGGTATACTTGGATTTACAAGAGGCTATGATATGCCGGTTGAAGGTCAGTGATACCATTGCGCTCAATTACATGTAAAAAAAATATACTTATTTCCCTTTAAACAACATTTCAACAGGATTCTGAGAGCAAGTTTAACTTGATGCACGATGTTTGGACAACAAAAGGAAATTGCTTTGGATTTATTGGAGCTTCTGTCTCTTTTATTGATAAGGATTGGAACTATCTAGTGCTGCATCTGACTCTCAAGCTAGTTGCCTGGCACCATAAGGGAAGCATGCTGGCTGAACCTGTTGTGAACGTATTGAAGAAACATGATTTACATAATAAGATAAGCACCCTTTGATTCATCACTGGTAATCTGCCAAAAACTTATTTATTTTTTGTCCTATAAACACATGCTTTGCCAGACAACTGATTTGGGATCAAATAACAACACAATGGCCAAACCAATGCACTCCAAACTCGTTGCCCTTCCCCAAACCACGGATTTGGATTGGAACTACAAGACAATGCATATCAAGTGCTTTTGTCATAAAATGGCGCTTGTTGTATATGCTGGATTGAAAGAATTGGGCCTTGAAGCTCCTCCTCCACCAAAGCTCAAAAAGTCATTCCTTGGAATTTTCCCTTTTTCCGACACAATGGACCCAATAATTGAAAAGGACAAAGAAGAGCAATACATAGAATTATCGGTTGAAGACAGGGTGGAAGATGAGACAGATGTTGATGAGGATGAGCCAGATCTTGAAACTGACGATGACAACAGTGATGAGGGGACTGAATCTGGATACTTAGACTATGATCAAATCACCTCAAAGAATAAAAATAATCAGAAATCATCTGCAAATAGAAATGATTCTAATGATTTGATTGAGTTAACCAAAGCGGTCAGTTGGATGTTATTTTTTTTTTTTTTTTTTACTAGAAATCAATTACTGAACCTTTCCTTCTTTTTTTTTGATATATAGCTGGACTTTGTAGTACGAAAGATTACCTCATCAAGTGCATGGAGAGCTGAATTTGACCGCCGTGCGAAGGATTACCAGAAGCAAAAAGGGGGAACAAAAGTGAATGGTCTGATTGCTGGTTATGGAATCCGCTGGAACATCAAATATCAAAGCCGAGAGCGGGCCTACAGGGCAAGAGAGGTATTTCATTAAGCTTCAGCTCCAAATAATGTTATGGTACTGATATACATATTGTTAAACTCGGGTTATTGATGCAATTCTCCGTGATGAGTATAGTAAATTCCAAGATCAAATTGTTTGGTCCAGCCGCAAAGAAAATTGCAAGAAGTTTGGCTACTTCAAAGAAATTCAGTTTACCAGCAAGGAATGGATAATGATCAATGAATTGAATCAGGAGTTAGAAGTAAGATATATTCATTCCACAGATCCACTTATATATTTCATACATAATGCTCATTTTTTTGATAGCCGTTTAACCGTTTGACCAAGGAGATGGAGGGAAATGGTCCTACAGGTGCTTTTGTATTGCCAAACTACTATCAAACCATCTCTGATTTAAAGAAGAAAGAGTCAGGATGCAATCGAGGGCATCCATTACATCCAATGTATGTGAAAATGATACAAAAGCTTGAGGTCTACCAAGAAGAGGCGCTTGAATGTGAAACACTCGTAATGGCCACCGTTCTTCACCCAATGTTTTGCATCAAAATCTTCTCTCATTGCTGGCCTGAAAAAGCAGAGGAAGCCAAAGCAACTTTGGACCGCCTTTTTGCTAAACGAAGGGATTTGTTGAACAAGAAGAAAAAATCAAACATTAACATCTTGGACGAGAATACTTCAAATGTTGAAAAGGATAATACATTTGATTTGTTCAACACTCCTGAAACATCGGATGAAAGCAAAGAGCTAGAAGTATATGTCAAGAACATGGATTGCTTAACTGGTCCAGATGGAAAGGATCCCAATAGTATTTTGAGGTGGTGGAAGGTATAGCTTCTATTTGTTCTCAGCTTTGTCCACTTGTGTTTGTTAGCTCATATTGATTTTAACAATGCTACTTAAAATTTTCAGGTTCATTCATCAACATATCCAGTTCTTTCATCATTAGCCAGGGACTACTTGGCCAGCTCAGCATCATCTTGTGCTGCAGAGCGTACATTTTCTTCTGCTGCCGATGTTTGCTCAAGTGGCCGAGGAAGCTTGAACCCACGGACAATTGAGAGGTGTGTTAGTAGTCACATGTGGTTGAAAGACGGTATACAGGTGGCTGGAAAGTTTGCACAAGCTCAAGGCATTGTTAACAACTATACAAATTTTTCCCAAAAAAATAATGAAAATAAATAAATAAACAAAATTCTTATCGCTCTTGTTCATTGGTCTCAATATTTCTTCCTTGTTTCATGGATTAAAGAAAAAAAAAAAAAAATGTATATACAAATAGTTTGCACAATAATTGCTATCTGACCTCCTTCATATTGTCATTATCCTTATTCCCTAGTTTTTTTTTTTTTTTTCTTTACTCCTTAATATTGATTTATGAGAGCCTCTTCTGGTTCACTATGGGTGAGTGGTATAGCTGAGCAGGGCGCTACGCTAACATGTAGCATAGCTGAAAAGAGCGCTACGCTAACAGTTAGCGTAGCTGACAAGAGCGCTACGCTAACAGTTAGCGTAGCGTTTGTTCCAGCTAACACCGCTACAAGTCAGCTAACAGGTAATTCCTGTAGCGTTAACTTTTTTTTTTTTGAAGTCGCTAACGCTACGCTACAGCTATTTTTTTTTTTGACAAAATTTTTGTAGCGTTAGCTGAAAAAAAAAACCGCTAACAGTAACTTTGTGTTAGCGTAGCAACAAAAGCTAACATTACGCTACGCTACAGCTATTGTTAGCGTAGCGGGCCCACTGTTGCTCTTCTGGCTTCCAACTTGGTGAATAATGCACCTTTAGCATTTCTTAATCTTCACTCATCAATCAAACCAACTCTTTCTCTCATATTAGTCACATTGTCGTAGATCTTGCTCTCACTGCTTTTACTCCTGATAGCTTTCTGTTACCTGTACATTCAGGGTTTGTTCTTTCTTCTCTTTTCTTTGTCTACACTTCTTGAACTCAAACTAATCCCCAATTCTTAGTTTCACTATCCTTCCTTGTCTTCTTTCTCCATCTTGCTGCTCATCTCAGATTATCTATATCTGCTTCGGGGTTGGTCTTTCTTTCTCTTTTTATTATCTTGTCATTCTCATTATCATCATCATCTTTACTCATTTTCTATTTTGTTAGTTTCTGGTCTTTGGATTCTTTGAAATACATTTATAGGATCTTTAGCAATCGATCATCAGTCCTTGAGCTGTATTCAGTGAAAAGAACAATCGGAAATACTCACCTGCCTGGCCAAAAGGCCCAATCAATATCCAACGACGGCACCGGAGACGGTGGTTGGTGGCGGTGGTTGGTGGTGGTGGTTGGTGGTGGTGGTCGGTGGTGGTGGTGGTCGGTGGCGGTGGTTAGTGGTGGTGGGTGGGGGGGGTGGTGGCTGGTGGTGGCTGGTGGTGGGTGGGGTGGGTGGTGGTGGTTTGTGGCGGGTGGTGGGGGTGGTGGTGGCGGGTGATGGGCTGAGCATATGTAGTACTTGAATTGTGCCCCGCGGGCCCCCTTATTTCCCCGCGCACGTCCCTTGTGCACGGATCTTTTCTGCTGCGCAAAAGTCACCCCGCTGCGGCGGAAAGTTTCAAGGATTGCGCAAAAAGCCGCAACCTTTTTTGGGGTGGCTGTATATAGCCTAAGGCCATCTCCACCGCGTGGAGCTATCCGGGTTGCTAAATCAACTGTGCCGGGGCTCCTCGCCGGAGTCATAGCATCCCGAGGCTGGGTTGCTACACACCGCAAGCTACAATATATCACAGCTTGAGGGGGTGAAAGGCTTTGGGTGTGCCCGGTTGTGTGTGGTTTAAAGTGACTGCTGTGTGATACCTGGCCAGTGGGTTGCTATTGAGTTGCTATAGGAGTGCCAGATGTGGCACTCCTATAGCAACGCAGGTATGGGTTTCTGGGGTATAGCAACCCCGGTGGAGTTGCTACATCGGGGTTGGGTTGCTATATTTCTCTGAGATAGCTCATGTATCGATTTCTCAATTGTATAAGTTGTACAAAGGTCAAGGTTTTTTCTTCTTCTTCAAACTGACGGAAATGTATCGATTCCAGGCAGTCCTTAACCCTGACAAATCTTAATAGTTACTGGATGATAGACCGTGAAGATGTAGGAATCCTGCAGGCCGACACTGAATCTAATTTTATGAACAGCTCTCGATCTAGTGAGCAGGAAATTTTTAGCTTCAGTCCTTTTACTCGCGCGACTGAGACTAGTCCGCTCTCTTGATCAGCCGGGTCGTGAATTCAACATGAGCGAACGATTGCAGTATCGGCTCCCTCATCGACCTGATATCATCAGCCTACTTCCCCTGGCTCCGGCTATTCAAGCGGCCCCAACCGCCTCGGCCTTGTCGCGTATTGATCAGGAACCAGCTCATCAACCTTTCAAAGATATATCTTCCGACCCTCGACTGTCCTCCTGGACTCGCTCGATACATGTTTTCCCTGCGGCCTACCCTCGTTCAATTGCTGGATCAGCTGTTCATCAGGCCGTTCTTCCTACACACCTGAGCTCAAAAGATGCTTTGACGATGGTACAAGAGATTAGGTCTCGAAACGCAAACGCCCAAAAAACGATGATCGACCTGAGTACAGTTGATAACCAACCGCAGTTGTTCATTGTAGCCGCTCGATATTTTAACCATTCGGAATCTCTAGAAACTCAGAGCAATCATACTAGAAATGGAGAGGAGCCTATCACTTTTGTCTTAAGTCATGCAAATGGATTTCACAAGGAGGTGAAGTCTCGAACTCATTCTTTTTTAAGTTTCTCAGAATCATAACTAAATCAAGGGCCCATTATTTGTTTCGATCGATTTAGACTTGGGAGCCGATGTTGGCCCATCTACTCCTATCTCCAGCGGGTCGAAAGATTAAAGAAATCTGGGCGCTTGATTGCGTTAATCAAGCCGACAGTGGGCTCTTAAACCGTCCCAATCTTGGTTTGACTTGTGAGTTCCTAAATGATCCTACGTTTAAGTCCAAACTTAGAACAGATTGCAGGTTTCAGGAGATATGCAAAGCTAATTATGGCTGTTTTGTTTAGTTGATTGGGCAGATAACACTCGTGATTTACTGAATTTTGTGCTATCATACCTGCCTGATCAACATTTGTCTGGCTCTAGTCTGCCTATAGTTTTACCTCCTCTTGAGTGCCCGGATCGACAACTCCTCCAGCTTGATAAGTCGCCTGGTTTGGATACCTGTGGTCCGATGCGGTGGCGTGGTCGAAGACTGGGGCTCGTGGGACACTCCTTGGGTGGCTGTGCCTCCATGTTGGCAGCTACATCGATCCCAGAACTCTTTACAGAGGTTATACTCGTCGAACCAACCGTCAGACCAAAGCATCATGATGGGATTCCAAGTGAGGACAGACTCGCCAGTTCTGCAGTGGTCCGACAAAATCAATGGGAGAGTCGAGCGATTGCCTTGAAAAAATTCCAACGAAATAAACAGTTTTTTGGTCGCTGGGATCCTCTTGTCTTGAAGAGATACGTTGAACATGCCCTGGAATCTGATCAGTTGGTAAAATTAAAGTGCAACAAACTTCATGAAGCATCCGTATTCACTCAGCCTCATGGACGTGTATCTGAAGCGTATTTCAGATTTATGAATTTATTCGACAAAAACATGACAGGAAAGCGGAGCATCTCCCCGGGTAACGATCATCTTCCGTTTCGATTTTTATTTATACTTGGAAATCAAGCCAAATCAGTCGTACCGGAAGAAGCTGTCTGTAAATTTGGCTTTGTCAGAATCAATCAATCTGGTCACCTAATCGTTCAAGAGAATCCGCTCGAGTTGGCTGCCTTAATCTCCAAACATTTAACCGAATCAAAATCTCTTTTGCCTATTGTTAGGCTGCCCGCTCCTGCTCTGCATAAACTCTGATTACCAGTTCATATCTGTCAGTAGAACTACTTTCTCTCACCGGTCAACCAGTTCATATCTGTCAGTAGAACTACTTTCTCTCACCGGTCAATCCTTTAGACTGGTGGCCCCAACTATAACACAGTATTATCATTAATAATCCTTAGAACGGTTTATTTCGTACTTGTTTTTTTTTTTTTAATTTGAATTCAGACGAAATTGACGCGACCACTTAATTGCTCAAGAGAATAGAAGTCAGGGGTTTTTTCTAGCAAATAAATAAATAATCCCGGAGGGATTGTTGATTCAAACCAATCAAACTACTGGTTCAGTTTCCTAATTATCAAACAGCCGAATGCGTTTTTCTTCAAATTATATGTTGATCTTGGATCAAGATGGACTTGTGTATAACATCTCAACAACTATTCATTTAATGCTTCTAGTTCAGGCCAATCTATCCCTTAAGATGGATCATAAATCTACCTGTAAAACTGAGTATATAAATACATAATTTATCCTTCCTGTAAAAAGCTCATAAAAACATATTTATATCAAGGGGGTTAATAAGGGTACCCAATTTTTCTGTGTCTATACCTGGTTTTTCTGGGTAAATGTTTTCCCCCCAACCTGTGATTATACCTGGTTTCTAGTGGTCCAATTGGGGATTGATAACCACACGCCCCTGGCCGCACACCCATAAAAAAAAAGGTGTGCCCGCACACCCTTTTTTTGACAGGCATATGGGCTGCACACCCTTTTTTGGGTGTCAGCAGGCCTGTAGATGGGTGTGCAAACTGCACACCCATCTACAGGTGTGCAACACCAACAGTGGGCCCGCTACGCTAACAATAGCTGTAGCATAGCGTAATGTTAGCTTTTGCCACTACGCTAACACAAAGTTACTGTTAGCTGAAGATTTTTTCAGCTAACGGTAAAACAAATTTGTTAAAAAAGAAAATAGTGGGTAGTGTAGCATTAGCAAAATCAAAAAAAAAATTTAACGCTACAGAAATTTCCTGTCAGCTGGAACAAACGCTACGCTAACTGTTAGCCTAGTGGTCTTTTCAGCTACGCTAACTGTTAGCGTAGTGCTCTTTTCAGCTACACTAACTGTTAGCGTAGTGCTCTTGTCAGCTACACTAACTGTTAGCGTAGCGCTCTTATCAGCTACACTAACTGTTAGCGTAGAATTCTTTTCAGCTACACTAACTGTTAGCGTAGTGCCCTTTTGCAGTGCACTAACTGTTAGTTTAGGGCTACAGTAACTGTTAGTTTAGCGCTATACTTGTGGGAGTATAGCAATCATTTCTTTTCTTGAGGCATTGATTCTTTCAAATCAGTATTTTCATGAATCCTGTTGAAGCATTGATTTTCGAGCTTTACTTGCTTCCTTTGAGTTAAATAAGCATTTCTTCTCATTCTCTGATGGGCATTCTGATTACTGTTCTGGGCAATTTCCATATGAGCAAGATGTGTTATTCAATTGGAATTTGTCCAGGCAGTAACCATATTTCCCCAAGCAATGAAAGATATGAATATCCAAACATTGGAAAGAGGAAAAATGGAAAAGAAACAAACAATTTTTTTTGAAAAAAAAAAAAAATAACAATAGAAATTGAAAAAAAAAGCTGTTTTTGATTGTCGTAGTTGCACAAGTACAGGAGTTAAAACAGAACTTTGATTGATTTACTTGTGAAAGTTGAGATTTTTCATTGCTTGACTTGCACAAGTACAGGATCCTAATTGGGCAGAGTGGACCAGCTTTGACCTCAGACAGTGGAATTTCTCACTCCTGCTATACTATAAGTAACTGCTACATCCCTAATCAGTTTCACCCTCATTGTTGAGTAGGATTTGTAATGAGGGTGACATTGATTAGGTATGTTGCAGTCACTTATAGTATAGCAGGAGTGATAAATTCCAGCATTTGCTGCCAGCTACACTGTTTGAGTGTATGAACAAGAGACAGGAAATAATTGTCCCATTGGCAATAACACTCAATGGAATAAAGCAGCTTAGCTACTATCATCCAGCACCTTGCCCGGTTCCAAGTGTTGATGACTGGGTCCAAGGTCTGCTTACACCACCAAGGATTAGCCCTGTCTGGATTTGAAAGCACCCTTCGGCCTAGGGAGTCCTGGATGGATTTCACAGAGGATGTAAGTAGGCTGAATTCCCCATTAGGATTAACTAAAGACAAGATCCTGCCAGCAGGTAACTTATCTGATGCGCGAAGTACTTTGTCTTCAGACAATGCCAACCAGGGCGTTGATCAATGCACGCCAATTTCTTTTGGCGTGCGGGTCCCAGAAATTGTTTGGCGTGCGCTCCCCCCCTCGCTCACATAATCGAATAGGAGGGCCAATTCGATTACGTGAGCGAGGGGAGGACTTCCTCCCGGCTGACGAGGCTGTATAGCCTTGCCGGTGTGGTAATCCATACCTTTTCACATACAAACATCAACAACTTACATTTCCTCTCACATATACTTCATTGTTATTACATAATCAGATTCTACATACAAAACTACCCCTAGTCACTCACTCAAAGTACCCCTGATTTCCCTTTGGTTCAGAAGTTATTGGCATTCTTAGAATATTACCACTTATAACCACATAACTTTACCAATACTACAACCCCATAGGATATTATACAAGGTATTGATTTATAAATATACAGTACATAAATAAAACACAGATATTACATACTTTTCTTTAGTTTATATCCTCTTTGGTATTAAGTTGTACAGCACAGTCATTTATATTACATAGTTACATCTTCTGCCTTTATCATCCTCTTTGGTTACTAGTCACATTACATTCCTTATATACATAGTTACTAGCTACATTGGCTCATCTTTCTTACACTATCACTACTCTCTTTTGGTTGTATACCTCTGAACACATTTCCCCTTTCTCTTTACTGCCAGGATCAGCCATCTTGTGCCCTTTTGTATAAGTAGAACTCCCCTTAGTTCTATGGATAAATCATGCACTCCCCTTTTATTAAAGTACAGTTTACATTTACCTTTACCTTGAAACCTTTTACATTTACTTTTGCATCAACCTTTACACAAATAACAATCATAACACATACCCTATACTCTTTCTCAGTGCTTTTCTCACTCCTCTCAAGGTCCCTGCCTCAGATTGATTAAACAACCTAAGTTCCCATTAGTAGCAGCAGTCTAAGGATTAGTAGAAATATAGCCACACCTCTTTTCTTTCTTTTTCTTAGTGAAACCCTTTCCCCTCAGCATTAGTCAAGAAGGGCAGCCTCATCAGCACCTGTAGCTTCAACATCTTCTACTTACTAGATTTGTTGTCTATTTCCCCTTCAAGCTCTTTCCTGATCCTTTAGGAGTTCCACACCGGCCGGGAGGACTTCCTCCTGGCTGACAAGGTTGTATAACCTTGTCGGCCAGGAGGAAGTCCTCCCGGCCAACAAGGCTATACAACCTCGCCGGCCAGGAGGACTTCCTCCTGGCTGACAAGGTTGTATAACCTCTTCAGCCGGGAGGAAGTCCTCCTGGCTGACGAGGTTGTATAACCTCGTCAGCCGGGAGGGCTTCCTCCTGGCCGACAAGGTTATACAACCTTGTCAGCCAGGAGGAAGTCCTCCTTTCCGACGAGGTCGTATAACCTTGTCAGCCAGGAGGAAGCCCTCCCGGCCGACAAGGCTATACAACCTCGTCAGCCAGGAGGACTTCCTCCTGGATGACAAGGTTGTATAACCTCGTCAGCTGGGAGGAAGTCCTCCCGGCTTACAGCCTTGTCAGCCAGGAGGAAGTCCTCCCCTGGCTCACGTAATTGAATTGGCCGTCCAATTCGATTATTTGAGCGAGGGGGGGACCTGCACGCCAAACAATTGGCATGCGGGGCCTACAGGCCAATTTTGTTTGGCGTGCGGGGCCCACACGCCAAAACAAATTGGCGTGTGGGACCCACACGCCATTTGTTTGGCGTCCGCTCCCACACGCCAATTTTTTTTGGCGTGTAGGGCCCGCACGCCAAAAAAAATTGGTGTGTAGCCCCCGCACGCCAAAAAAATTTGGCGTGCGGGTTGGCGTTGGCGTACACTGTTGGCGTGCATTTATCAACACCCTGCCAACCATACCGGGGGGAGAAAATGAAACAACTTCGCCGGACGACAAGGGGAAAGACAAATTAGGATTGCTTGATGGTTGAAGTGTAACAAACTAGAAATTGTAAGTACATAGATTTTCTAGATCTAAGTTATAACTGTGAATTAGTTGTAGAAATTCTATTTGTTCTTTCTCTTTCGAGAAGATTCCTTCCAAGATCTTTAAGTTGCTTCTAGTAGTTTCTGTCATTTCCTTCTGTAGTCTATTAAATGTGTAAACATGCCAGAGGGAATTTCCTCATGGCAAAATCTTGGTTCACTGTTGTTATTCCACTTCATTTCTCTAAGTAATCAATACACCTATTACACCTTTAAAAACCCTATAAATAGTAATTACCCGAGAAGTTATAAGGTTCAGAAATTCTGCTAGCTCATCTATAGTTTTCTGCAATCCTATATATTCTCAGGCCTTACAATTATTTTTCCATCTTCCTTTCCTCCTTATTACTATTTCAATCTTGGATCCCCCCAATTCTCCCTTCATCAGTCCCATCGACTCTCGAATTCCCCTTGAAAGGAAAGTAGCGCAATTATTTGAACAGCTTTCCTCCCTCAAAATTAAAAACTCAAACCACCAGGTTGACCTGGAATTGTTATTTTCCAAATTGAAGAAGATCAAATTATCCTTTGACAATTTATCTGAAGACATCAAGGACATCAACTCTATGAAAATTCTTTACTTGGATTTCATGCAACTCCGCCTCAATTTTAACAATGAAGTTAACCGGATTCAACACTCCATCAATGGTATCCTCCAATCCATTGAGAACAATAGATTGGCAATACAACAAAATTTGACTCAATTGATCAATATGGCTCGCTCTCCGGTTGAAACCTCTCAAGAATTTCCCAAATTACAATACGCTCATTTCACTGGAAACACCAAGGAAACGAAGAGTTTTGTTTACTTTATCCAAGAAAAGCTTCAAGAAAAAGGGCATTGCTTTCCTTCCAAAAAATCAAAAATCAACTGGATTGTTAGACACTTTTGACATCCTCACGGCAATTTAGGCAAAAATTGTCCATCCTACGACTGGTGGATGGCTTTGCTATTTGAAAACGCTTGTTCTCAGAATCTTCAAACGGAATCAGCTTTGGCAGAAGACCCCTATGTTTTGGAAGTACTCACCTTGGCAAAGGCGTTTTTGTCTCATTAACAAGCACGACGTTGAAGAAGCAAAGAAACGTCTCTACGCTTTCAGACAAGGAAACCAAGAAATTGAGGAGTTCAATGCCCTCTTCAACTCACTTGTTTACGCAGTTGATTTAACGGAAGAATTGCGTTGTGACGCCTATGAACAGGCATTGCATCCAAAGATTTTGAAGATCACCGTTGTACGAAGTGATTGGAAGGGCGCGACCACTCTCAAAGCAAAACAATCCTTGGCCGTTTCAGCCGCAGAAGCTCAAGACAAAATTTCAGCTATTGAATCCGGCTCTCTCCCTTCGATTCATAAAAGATCCACTCAAAGCCGCCCAACCCAACTCCTTGTAAAAATCACTTCCATGTCACGTCTGTGACACTCTCTATTCCCTGCACTCTCAATCAACTCACTCGACCATCTCCTCTCTTCTCCTCTTCATTCCCTCACCTCACTGCAATCCTCAACTCGAATCATCAACTCCACTCTCACTCAATCTTCAACACTCAAATCCCTCTCAACTCAACCATTACTCAATCCCAATCCATTCCCTTCTCTTCCTTCTTTTCCTTCTTATTCTCATTCTTATTCATCAACTCAACACGTCCTGCCTGGTGAGATTACACTCATACAAACCTGCCTTATTCAAACTTTCAACTGATCTTGTTCTTCCTAGTTCCTGTCCTGTCTCATTCTTTCCCCACTAGCTCTATACTTATCCCTCGCCTAGTCCCAATTCAATATTGACCCACATGTTGGTTATTGTTTTCTTTCTATCTCTCAAAGTGTTTCCTTTTCTAACTTGATTTCTCTCTAAGTGTGTCGGCTCTTTTTCCAGTAATAAATCATCAATTAAAAGTCTTTTACTCCTCCTCTTCCTCCGCCTCAACCTGTTCGAATCCCAGACGGAGTGGTCCCGATGGACTTGGACTCTATTTCTTCCAATGCAGATTTCACTTTTACCAAGTTTTGGACCTTGTGTGTTCAACACGGCCTTTGTCAACGATGCGGCCGCCGTTTTGACGATTCTCACAAGAAGTTGCGCGGATGCACCTTACCAGAAGACGATCATATGAACATCAAGCAGAAGCTCAAGCTTTTCCAACAATTGACCATGACTCAACAGCGAAGCATTTCTCAAGTTAATGTTTCCCAATCCATCCCGACTTTGACTCCCTTACCCACCACTTCTTCAGTTTCGGCTCAACAATCCTCTTCAATTCAAGCCCCAAAGACCGGTTTGGATTTGATTGACCGTCCGGTGGACAAGGTGGTGTTGGATCAGATCCCACCCCTTAATTTGGCAGATTATTGTCTTGACCAGGCGATCGAAGAGATGGAGGTTGATGGCATGGCTTCATGTGAGTCCAAAAATCCCTTTTATTCTAAAAGAATAGGAATAACTAGAAGATTGATTTCTTCATTAGAACATACTTTATGAGATAGAAGAAGAAACACAAATATAGTAATAATGAGTTATTACCTAGAAGCAGAGCGAGAATAAAGGAATTTTGTTTTATGTTTTCTTTTCTGGTTTTTATCGAGGGATGAGTTGAAAGACTTGAGAGCAAAATTGAGAGGAAAAGAAACTACAGAGAAAGATTAGCATCAAGTACTCATGTTGTATTGAGACAACATGCTCTTACTTGTGCCTTGTCGATTGAGTCTAAACAATTCCTTAAACGACAGCTTCTTTACAATATGATATTGCGACAGTCTGATAATAAAGACATGTTGTTTGTTAGCAAGCTGTTGCTAATCTATTTCTGATAATCTTGTCTACAAGCTGGGCTTACGTTGGTGCTGTTTCCTAGCTTATTAGCTTTAGCTTTAGGTTTCTATACGAGTCGATGTCCTCCGTATCTGCATGAGAGATGTATCTCAGTTAGTTCTTACCCCAGCATGTTCTATTAGATCTCTTCTAGCTTACCGTTGGTTATGCTTGACGAGATCCTTTCTAGGAGTGCGGATGGGGTTCTGAGTCCGAGTCGGTCTGCTAAGGGTTTTGGCTTGACTGGATCTGTTTCTGTGTATTCTTTGAGTCAACCGATACAAAGTATCAGCGTTGTCTCATAAGATCTGGGTTAGGGTTTTGGTCTAAGCTGCAAGCGGGCTTACCTCTTCTTGCAGCTGGGTCTAATCTCAGCAGCTTGCTTGGAGGGCCTAGCTGCGAGTCTGGGGCTTTATTCTTACATATTCTACCTCGTTTCCTTCACCTTGTTAAGGAAATAGTGCTTGATGCCGGGATTCTCTAGGTGCTGCAAAAGCGCACTTACGGCAAACAAGACGTCTGGTCGAGTTAGAACACTTACGTAGTTGAGAGACCCCACCAGCGCCCTATAGTTGACATTGAGTTTAGCTAGCGCTTCTATCTTGTCCACCGTGGCCTTCTTCATAGGCTCCCTTGGATTGAGAGGACACGACGCAACATGTTCCCTTTCAAGGCCAAATTCGGTAAGCTTTTGGTCGATGTATTGCGTTTGATTGATTCGGAGGCCTTCACTTGTCCTTTGGATATTCATACCGAGTAAGAATTCCGCTTCCCCAGGATATTTAATTTCAAAGTCCTTTTCCATCTCAGTTCTGAAAATTTTGGGTTCACGGCTGACAATCACTATGTTGTCGACGTGTGCGAAGAGCCAAGTAGCCGGTTTGCCTCCCGAATCCCGTCTCCAAAAGACACAAGGATCTGACAAAGACGTGCTAAATCCTGATGGTCTCCACGTATCCGGTCAGTCGCTTGTACCAGGCTAGCGGAGCCTGCTTCAACCCGCATAATGATGAAACATTAAGTGTGGACTGTTTGACCGCGTGAGGCGACCAACGAGCCTATTCCTGCAACGTGGGCATACAGAAAGAAGCTCGGAGCAGCCAATGAGGTTCTTGAGTACAAAGCACAAATATGCACGCAGGGTTTTCGACAAGTTCACGGGAGACACTTTGAGGCAACGTACGCGCCGACGGGTAAAGCAGCTTCCCTACGTCTCCTTTTGTCATTTGCCGTCAACAACGATTTGACGATACACCAGCTGGACGTGTGTAGTGCGTTTCTGACGTGCCCATTGGAGGAGGAAGTAACCATGCTGCCCCCTCAAGGATTTGATTGTCCCATCAACTTGGTTCTCAAACTGCAAAAAGCCAACTATGCGGCCGTGCAGGTGTTTCGGTATCTGGCCGGGACGAAACATGTAGGACTTCAGTTTGTCAAAGGCGAGTTCAAACTACGAGTGTTTGCAGATGCCGATTGGGGCAACTGCCTAGGCACTTGACGTTCAACCACCGGCTTTGTAGTTGTAGTGGGATCGCACCTGGTCAACTGGAAATCCAGCAAGCAGCTGACTGTCTCGCTGTCAACCGCGGAGGCGGAGTACAAAGCATTATCAGATCTAGGGAGTGACGTAGGATGGTTTGCTAGTCTCATTAATGAGCTCGAGCTGGTGTCCAAAGTGAAGGAGGTAACAGTGATGATCGACAACAGAGGAGCGATTGACCTTGCCAATAGCGAAACATCTCAAAATAGCTTTTGGACAAAACATATGGACATCCGACTGCACTTTGTCAGGGAACCCATTGCTCATCAACTCATCAAGCTGCAATATGTCAACTCCACGGCAAACGCGGCAGACTTTCTCACCAAAGCACTTGGGCACTTGGTCATCAGACGCTCTCTATCAAAGATAGGAGTGCTTCAAGGCCAGGTAGCTGCTTCTCATCTGACAACAAGAAGCATGGCAGGCTGTAAGATTATAGCTCAGACAGACTCGCAGCAAGAGCCTCCAAGGAAGCTGCCGAGATTAGACCCAGCTGCATGGAAGGGTAAGCCCTCCTGCAGTCCAGACCTAAAACCTAAACCTAGATGGTTATAGATGAAGCTGATGAAAAGTATTGCTTAACTCAGCAGATCCAGACAGACCAGAACCAATCAGATCATCGGGACCACTCGCCGATAGAATTGGAACAAGATCCTCAAGCACACTCTTAGGAAGAATCTTGACTAGCACAACTACAGGTAAGCTAGACAAGTCCTAAAGTGTTGCAATCAGAAATAAAGAGACTAACATGAACCAATGCTCATGCAGACGCAGAAACAGTTAACTCGTATAGGACCGTAAAGCAAAGACCAATACGTTAGTAGTCAGAACAACTAACGTAAGCCAAGCCTGGTCTCCAGATCTAAAGATTAGCAGGCTATAGTTCCGCTAACCAGACTTGCTTCATTTGTATAAGACAGACAGATCACTGCTGTTCTTCAACTTCCCTTTATCTGTCTTTCACTCAACAACTTCATCCCACTTGACTCAACAGCATATTTCTCTTTACATCCTCTTTCTTAAAACTTTCCTTCTCATTATCACTCAACGAACTCCTCAGACAAGGCCCGACACTCAAACTGCTTCTAGGTAACAAATCAACCACTTTGTTATAGAAAGATTACATGTTTTCATTTCTATTAGCCCGTTAGTTACACTGTCTAATCAAGAGAAATATTACTTCTAGTTGTTTGCAATCTTTCATCCTTCAATGCTAAGAGTATTATCTCCACAACTCGTGTTGATCATTCCTCTTTCGCGTTTGTCTAGAGTGGTGAAGAGTTTTTTGTCAGCGGCCATGTGTGATGATGATCCCGAGTCCAGGATGAACAGATAGGGTTTAAGGGTAGAAAAAGCTGAAAAACTGCTGGCGTTTGAGCCTTGAGTCTTCTGTCCTTGATAAGGGCGATAAGGTGGGCGCAGCTCGGGGTGAAGCATCCAGCAAAGATCCTCGGGGTGTGGAGCTCTGTGGTTATGTTTTCCAGCAGAACAGAATGTTCCTTCTCGCAAGAGCATTGACACGGTACTTGCTTCTTGTTTGGTGTTATTAGCAAGTTTAAGATTGTTGCGATGAATTTCTAGGTGATTGAGGAACACCTCTGGAGTAATGTCTTCTCCATTTTTAGAGTGCATGATAGCCTGTTTAATGTTATCCAAGCTTTCCGGTAATCTTCTTAGCAGATGGTAAGTAATGAGATCCGGTGGAAAAATGATACTGACTTCTTCCATCTTGGTTAGACTGCCACGGACTTCGGTGATAAACTTGTCAATACGACTCGATTCGAATGTGATGCTGAGAAACTGGTTATACACCGTAGCGTGATTTGAGGGCTCGGAGGAAGCAAAACGTTTGATGATTGCTTGCCAGAGTAATTGAAAATCTTCAGAATTTAAGGAGTTGACCACATTCGAGTGAGTGCCAGCCGTTATTTTGGATAGAATTATTGCACCAAGCAGTGTATTATCTTCTTCTTTTAAGGGAGGAGTACCGTCGTACATCTGATCCTTTACTTTTCCTAACTTGAAAAGGCTGGTGATTCGAGTTTTCCAGCTAGAAACGTTTTCTTTGGTTAGGATAGGGATCGAATTGATAGTAGCCTTCATAACAGTTGAATTGATTGAGTCCATTATTGTAGAGGAGCGTCTGATTATTGATGATTATGATAGCGTAATTGATAGCTTGATTTCAACTGTTAATTGTATTATAAAATCACTGTAGAATTATTGCTCAAAAACCAGACTCGATAGTGAAGCAAAGTTAGAATACACATTGTAGAAAGTAAAAAGAAAAAGAAAAGAAGTAGATTGATTGTACCACTTGGACTTATTTTAATAGTTTTATTTTTAACTGTTATGAGAAGAAGATGTGTGAAGAATGAAAGAACTATCAAAGAGAATTGTGATAAGAATAGGAATATGAAAATAAAGATGATTAGTAAGTCAACAGCAAGAACAGAATGAAAAGATCACGTCAATGAGAGTACCAACAATGTTATTCTTATTTATAGAGATTATTTTTATATTGTTAATTACTAATGCAAAGGAATAGATAGAAGAGTCTGAGAGTAATAGAGAAGTGGAAGAAAAGAGAAAAGGAAGAAATAATGAAGGTGAGTGATTCATGTTGAGATGGAAGCTAATATTGGATATTGTTTTTACTTTACGCATTTAGATTCTTGCTGTGATTAGGAGATCTTGATTGAGATGAAATGATCTTGATCTTGAAGAGAGTCGAGTCGAGCGAGTCGAGTATGAGTCAAGTTATTGAGGAGAAGAAATCTTGAGGAGATCTTGAGGAGATTTGAGTTGAGTGAAGTCAAGTTTGATTGGACAAGAGCGCACGGACGGTGAGGGTTACATTGTTGGACAAAAAGGGTTTCCAGTATTGACGTCATCTGGATTGACCTGAGATTTACAACAAGTGTAGACCAGAGCATTTGGCGCACCAGGCCTTTTTGCGTCACCATTTGCTGTAATGTCCCATTTGGAGACACTTGAAGCATTGAGGGGGTCTTGTTTTGAAGCAATCTGTCCGATGAAAATTGTAGTTTGGGAAAATTCCAGACTTTTCCACTCGGTAGGCTAGTTCCTTGTCCAGAAAAGACAGGATTAGAGACCCTGCTTTCTTAGCTGATGGTTCATTAGACCCCATCCATCTAACACGCGCCATGTCTGAGGCTTGGAAGTTGTTTTTGGAAGCAAGGGTTTCAACACAGGACTTCTTGGAAATGTCAAAGGTTTTTGGAATGCCGTGCACCATGAAAGAGTAAGTGCTGGGGGAGGCCTCCAAATCAGGGTGGACCTCCTTCAACCATAGGTGTTTGTTGGCCATGAGCCATTTCTGATGGGCGCGATTCTTGATGTAAAACAACACGTCCCCGGACAGGAGCATGCTGGCGCATCAAATAGCAACGCCTTTGCCATCCACTTTAGCATCAAGTTTGAGCAAAGCCTTGTTGGCTTTCTGCACCAACGCGCCGCGTGGAATGTCCTTAAGGGTGGTGTTCAGCGGGTTTGAGTGTATTACCACCCTCTTTGGCTTCAGAGATGTCATCACGGCTTTTTCAGGCGGGCGAACACTAGATGCAGCAACACCGTGTTTGCTGGAAGTGACAGAGGCAAATTTCTTCTTGCTTTGAGCTGGAGCTACAAGTCCATATTTTATGTGTGTTTCCAACAATGAGAGTTTGTTGATGACAGAGGTGAGCTGATTGTTGTTTGCTTCTAACCTGCGCATCATGCGTTTGGAGTTGGCTGAGACGTTGAGTATGACATCAACTAATTTGGTGCTGATTTGGACTTTCCAGATGTGTATTGATTAGAATTGTCAGATAGGAGGCTGACCAAAAGGATGTGATGACTGGAGGAAGGTGGTGACGCGTCAGATCTTGAGGGTAGTGCCGGTTTGACATTCTCAATTCGCTGGACATCATTGAGCATCACGTCGTCATATGTGAGTGTGAGATTGGGGGGGCGGAGAGGGGGGAGCATGGCTGCTCAGAGGAGGGGGGGAAAGGAAGTTTTCTGATTAGTAGGGGGAATGGGGGTGTGGTGGTGTGAAAAGTGGATGATGTTGCGGTTGCGGACAGAAAACTGAGTACAAACCTTGCATGGTTTGTTTGGCATGCAAAGGGCATTCCCTTAGTTATATGTAGATGTAGCAACTGGCCCAATATCAGCATGGTTGGATCAGATTCCTGAGATGACATGAATCAAGTAGAGAGAATGGAATATTTTGTGAATAGACATAATCACTCTGTAAATACAAGGTTATTTATAGTACACAAGTGTATACCCCCAATTTGGGGGACTGGGGAGGGGCTTGTAGAAAAGTGGGCTTGATGAGAGGGGTGAATGAATTTTTATTTGTGGAAATATAAGGACAAAGATAAAATTACATGTTGAAATCAAAAAGCAATGAAATTATGAAGCAAAAAAAAAAAAAAGGATGAGAAACTAAAATTATTATACAACTATGGCCTTGGGACACTTGAAAGAACCTCTTTGGAAAAAATATTTGATGTTTCATATGAAGGGAGGCAAAAGTCAGGTTGAGGGACTCTAGTACGGCTGTACTTACTTTTTGACAATGCAACATAGAGTTTTCCATGACTAAAGAAAGGATCATGAAGTACAATACCTACATTTCCAATTGTCTGACCTTCAGATTTGTTTATAGTTAGTGAGAAAGCCAGATTTATGGGGAATTGTTTCCATATGAGCTTGAAAGGCAATCCAGACTCATCAGGGTCTGAGATGAAGGGAATGCGTGGGATTGCCACCAAGTTGTTGACTCAATTTTTTGAAATTACCTTTGCATAAATAACATTTGGGCCCAGGTTTTCCCCAATCAGTCTGGTCCCATTACAAAGTCCCATTGTTTGATCAAGGTTCCTCAGCATTATGATTGGGACACCCCTTTTCAATTTCAGAATGTGAGGTGGAAAGCCTGAAATTGTTAGACTATTTATGTATTCCTGCAAGTATAGGTTTTGGGGGTCATCTTCCACTGAATCATAGCTTGTGTAAGTCCTGCCTTCTGATGGAATATCTTGCAAGAGCCTAGAATGTATATGGTTGACTGAAATATTCTTGCAGCAAAGAATAGCCCGGTCCAAAAGGTAATCATGATGGGAGAAAGACCTGGAAATATCTGGAAATACTTGGGTAATGAGACAATCCAAATTTTCCTTGTGGCATCCACCATGGATTAGCATTGAGGCAGGCAGCTGTATCTTGTTAGTAAATCAGTGATACCTTCTCTGTTCCCAACAGATAGTAAAAAATGCTGAAATTGAGGATCCCCAGCTGCACGCATGTTGATGGACATACAAACTATGTTCTGGGAAGAGTGTCTCCAGAAGTGAGAGTTGACAATACTAGAATTAAAACTTTGAGGATGTGATCCCTTCCTCACAACTGGCAAAACCTGATGGAAGTCTCCTCCTAGGACCATTACCTTTCCACAAAATGGTAGATCTGAGTCCATCAAGTCTTGGAGTAATCTATCAACTAATTCAAGTGCATGCCTATGTGTCACTGGGGCTTCATCCCATATTATCAACTTTGATTTCTTGGGGACATCTGCTTGTTGTGAGATTTTGGCAATAGAAGAAACTAAATGGTGCAATAGCCTTGGAGGAATTCCAAAGGTGAGATTGGCAGTCCTTACTTCTGGCATTTTAATGGCAGAAATCCCTGCAAGATAGAAACAAAACTTAGTTGGAATATGTATTTTAAAATTGTCATGAAATTGATTCTTACCACTACCAGAACATGCAGTATATAGCAATCCTTTGAGTTGATCTTACATGTGCAAGTAAGCAATTGTATAGGAAAGATTTTCCAGAGCCACCAGGCCCATCAATTAAAAAAAAACATTGTGGATGTTCTGAATTGCAGGCATGGGGAATTTGATCAAAGGCCAACCTCTAGAACAAGTGAAACAAAATTGAAAAAAAAGCAAAAAAAAAGAAAGCAAAAAAGAAAAATCAATCACATATTTAAGTTCCTAATGTTGCCCTTGGCATTAGAAATTGAATAGGGAATTTCCTCCTTGGTGTTAGCCACTGAACAACATTGTCAAGAGTTGTTTGGCTTGCAAAGGGCATTCCCTTATATTAGTTATATGTAGATAACTAAACGAATGGCCTTTGCAAGCCAAACAAACCGTGAAAACGTTGTACAGTGTCTAACGCCGAGGGCAGCATGACCTTTTAATTTTCTAACGCCAAGGGCAATATTAAAGAAACTTAATTGAATTATTATTTTTTTGCTTTTTTTTGGGCATTAATATAAAAAACCCGGTTTTTCCGTGTTTACACCCGGTTTTACGCAGTGGCAATGTCCAAATTGCTGCGCAGTACACCTGGTTTTCCGCATTTAAACATGGTTTTTGTATTTATTTTTTTGTGGGCAGATTTTAATTGTTTTTCAAGATTTTAAATTTATTTATTACACTATTAGGGGTGTAGACTTTTATGGTAATTTCAATGTTGTTAAAAAACCATGTCTTCTATTTTTTTCGCCAATCCACCCGGTTGTTTCATAAAAAATCCCCACAGCTTAATCTCCAGGATTTCTCAACATTTTAAACTTTTTTAAAACACTTTAAGGGGTGTAGAATTCAATTGTCTTTCAAGATATTCAGGGAGTTTTTAAATGGATTCATACACTTTAGAGGGTGAAGAATTCATTGGAAACAAATACTGATTATAAAATTAACTTGTTATCAGATTCCATGACAAAGACATGGAAATATAATGATACACGGAGGTATGGTACATTGTATGATAATTTGGAGTGTTACATGTAACATACTTATTACACATTACCCATGGGTTCAGGAATGGAAGTGTGCACTTTTATCAAGTCCTGTTTCTTATGGGAAGTAACCCTTAGTGTGGGTTTACACGTGGAAAGAGTATGTTTTGCATTTACTAGTGATTGGTGTACCCTTGTCAGCCTGCTACTAATTCAGAGACATCCTGACCATACCAAATTATACCAATATACAACTCATATTCTTAGTCTCAAAAGAATTCACACCTTATGTCTTTTGTTTCAAAAGAAATTATTAAAACAAAAAAAAACAACAGAGAATCTAAATATAACTTCTAAAGTACAAAGAAAACTTAAAATATTATTTCATATTCTGAATCTACATGTAAATTAAATTTCTCTCTGTTATGCTTATTATCTGTGTGTGCATTCTTAGTCTGTACTAATGTCTCTTTGTTTTCAATTACATTTATTATTTATTCATAAATTATTAAATTGCAATTATGTCTCTTGCTTTTTATCTTATTTATTTCTTTTATTCATTTCATTTCATTATTCTATTTGTTTTATTTTCTTTTTTTTTTTACTTATTTATTTTATTTTTTTTAAATAGGGGGTATCAAATATGACCAAATCCACAATTAAAACCAGTGAATTAGGTTTTTCCACAAAACTTCACTCTTGAGAATTCTGAACTATTTTATAGAGATACCAATGGTTTTTAAAAATGGTGGATTTTCAAAACCAGTTGATTAGTTAATGGTGGATTTGGTCATATTTGATACCCCCTAATAAAATGTTGAATGAGGATGATTGGGGAGGTCACGCACATCAAATGCCGGCCTCCATATGCTATTTGCATGAAAATTAAAAATTAAAAAAAACTGGGTGCCCGCTGTGGTGATCCATTCCACTTCATTACTATATTTTAAAGATTACTTATCATTCATAAACCCCAAATACTTACACATATACACATATAAATCCCAAACCTTACACATATTCACCATTATTATTGCATAATACCCTCAAATTCCTCATGGTTCAAGAGTTACAGGCAAACCAAGAATAATCCAGCAAGTTACAGTGTAAGGCAAGTTAAAGCATACAAGTACATATTATAAGTAGATATATTACACAACCAAGATACATAATACATATTATATAAAATACATAGACACTACATAACATACACTGCACATGACTAGGCTTTATTCAGTAACATTTACATCATATCTACTGTACATAAACTCTACCTTCCCACTACTCATCTGTCACTAGCATGACTATTTATACAAGTTACTTTCCCACTACTCATCTGTCATGCTCTTCCTTTTCCCACCAGCTACATGTCATAGCCTTGTTGTTCCTCCTCCTTCTCAGATATATATAAGGACAGCTGTTCCTCCCTCTTGTTCCCTTATGGACCCTCTGACTTACTATATGGAACCCCTGACTTACTATATGGACCCCCAGCTTACTAAATTATCCCCAACATATACCAGCATTCTTGATACCATATACTAGTATACATATATAGTAGAGTCCCCATCAACCTATAAAATATATAAATATAAATATCAGCTTAAACTCAATGTAAGAAGATTTCTCCCTCTCTTCCTTGGCCCACCTTGACTCCTGAAGCTACAACCCTTGCCCCATATTACACTTATATTACATATACTTTATACAACTTATCCCCCCTTTCTCCATTCCTCTCACCTGGTGTGTGTGGTAAGCAAGCACTTTAGTATTAGTCTCCTAAGAATAGATATAAATCAGCCACACCTTTTATTTTATTCTTAGTGTTACACTCATCCCCATTAGCATTAGTCAGGAAGGCAGCCTGGGTGCCCGCTGTGGTGATCCATTCCACTTCATTACTATATTTTAAAGATTACTTATCATTCATAAACCCCAAATACTTACACATATACACATATAAATCCCAAACCTTACACATATTCACCATTATTATTGCATAATACCCTCAAATTCCTCATGGTTCAAGAGTTACAGGCAAACCAAGAATAATCCAGCAAGTTACAGTGTAAGGCAAGTTAAAGTATACAAGTACATATTATAAGTAGATATATTACACAACCAAGATACATAATACATATTATATAAAATACATAGACACTACATAACATACACTGCACATGACTAGGCTTTATTCAGTAACATTTACATCATATCTACTGGGATTGTATGGATCAAATTTGGACAACCAGTGATCACCGCTAATTTTGTCAAAACCTCGGGTGATGGTTACAACTGTATTGGAGCCAAAATGGACAACAGCTATTGCTGTGCACCTAGAACTGAAATCACAGCTGTAAGTAGTTGTGTAAAATCTCTTGAAATTTTGTTGGTGGCTTGGAAAACCAAGAAAAGAATCCATTGGTGACAACTTGAGTCCTTGATTGAACAACTGATTCCTTCTCCCTGTAATTTACAATGCCAAATTTATGTTTGCTCCCACAGAAAGAAAAAACGATGGATCGCCAGACATTTGATGACCATTGTTTCACCGTAGCTACACAAAAGCCCTAGACAACTTTATCACAAGCTTCTTTCCAGTATATTTTTTTTCATTTGTGTTATTAAAGGTCAAATATAGCATAACTGTATATAAACCATTGTTTATGGCTGTGAGATACAATGCCAGATTTTTGCCATACTCCCCCAACATGAATGATCATGGGATGCTACCACAGTTGGAAGCAACTGAGGTGCTGTACCTGGATCAAAGCCCTAGAAAAAATTATACAAAATTGCTTTCCAGTATATCTTCTCTCATTTGTTGTCAGCTTTCTACTAGTTAAGAGAAAACCTGACTAGATTCTTAAAAAAAAAAGAGTTACAACAATCTGAAAAACAGATAAAAATAAAAGAACAAGGGATTATGGAACAAGTAAAAATAGTGTATTAAGAAGTCAAAATGACTTTCAGTGACAACTGTCAGAGTATCAAACCTGCAGATGGTAAAGAGAACAATGGTAAGCAAATAGAAAACAAGGCTGAGACAAAGAATCTTACCTCTCCCAAACCAACTACCAGCTTCTACCATCACCCTGGGTAAAAAAGAAACAGCTGATGTGTCTGACCCTGGTGATCATAATTTCAAGACTACAAGTCAGGCAGAGCGTGCAAGCACGCAAGAGGTTGCCCTAATGCACAGTCTATGACCGCTCCTTATAGACCATGAATATGCATGTGTTCCTAAAAGGGATCAAGCAAGTGCTGACCCTTATACTTCCTCTTTAGGAATAGCCACATCAACCCCCAGCAAAGAGCCACCATCAAGTAAGCAAAGCGGACTACCGGAAAGGTAAGTAACACTAGCCAGTTGTATGATAATGAGACATGAACTGATAATGACATTGTTATTATACAGGACTTATCTCAGCATCCAAGAGCATCCAGGCCACCCCAGCTCCAGCCTCAGTAACAGAATTACTCAACCCAAAAACAAAGGTGAGTAATTTTTCTGCAGAGTCCCCAAGATAGAGTTCAGGGAACCAATGACTGACTGATGAATCTTTGATCATTAGACAAAATTGGTCAGAATTGTCTGTTCAACACACCAGGAAAAAAAAGCTGGAACCTCCATGGAGGTGACTTCTCTATATCCCCCACTTATCCCACCTCTATCTACGATGTATCCTTGGTGTGCAACAATGTTATCTCCATGCCTATCTATTATGTATCACCAATGTATAATGATACATCAGAGGAGTTTCCAAAAAAAATTCAAAAGATCCAATTGTTTTTATAGAAATTTCTGAGGCAAGAAATTCTTTTTATTACAACCAATATTTAATCAATGACAGCTCATAATCAAATCAAACAAATTATAATTTGTGAAATGGAGACTATAGTTTGATCTTGGATGAAAATTATATCCAACCATGGTTTATCTATTACTAAAGTTCTTGGAACACATGACCATAGAACTCTGAAATAAGCCAGTTATATTTGAAAAGCGCATACATCACCCCAGGAGATCCACCACCCCCACTGCCAACACCTTGGAAGCTGAATTTCTGATATGCACAAGCTTCAAAATCCAAAAAAAAAAACATCAAGTAGCTTGATCAAGTGAAATTCAAGGTTTCAAAAGTATTCTTTACAACATGGCTAACATTAACTCCTTGTGGTTTTCACCTCTGGTACAATTGTTGCACAGTCATTCAACCACAACTAATATTTTATTTTGTATAAATTTGATATTTTGGGATTAAACATGGAAATAAAATCAATCTTGATAATCAACTTGAAGTAAACAACATGATTCATTATAAGCCATTTATTTCAAAATTTAAGTTGAAAAATTCAACTTTTCCTGTTGAAAAGGAACAAAATTCTCATTGCATATTCCTTGTCTATGTTGAATATGGAATGTGGGCCTTGAATTCTGCAAAAAATCAACAAAAGATTATTCCATTAATTTTGGTGCCACATTGCACATTCATAAATATGGTATATAGATTTTTCTAAAATCAAATTGAATGCCCTAGTTGGAATCAGGAAACACTTTCCAGGTGTAGGATCATTTTTTCCCCCACATATGTTAATATCCATTTGAGAATCACCATTTCAACCTCCCATTAATTTGATATAGACTATATCTCTCATTTCTGTCTCAATAAATTTCAACCTAACACATAATTTAATTTAGACACAACAAGATTTCAGGTGGGGATCAATTTCTTTTTTGATTCTCTCTTCAAATATGCTTAAATGTATCCCTGTCAAGTCCCAAAAAGAATTTTAAGAGAAAAGATGTTATTGATCCTAATGAAATTTGGCCATTCAATTACATGAGAATGTTTAAATATCCACAAAAACAGCTTAAGTCATTTACTTGGAAGCTTCCCGCATGGAATAGCCCTCTTGGGTATCAAATCTCCTGTATAATTTCGTGGTGTTGTTGAAATATGTATACCATCCTGTTTTGGTGTTACTGCTCTGAATCCTAGATTATCCTGAGATGATACTTTAGATAATTTTCAAAAACCATGTCAAGTCCTCCGGTAAGTTATGCAAAATTACTGAGAAAGAGCAAGAAATTGAAAATCATGATGATTGGCTTGATGATATATTTTTTACCATATCTCTTACCAATTAATTCTGGAAGCCTTCTGATCTCACCTCCTATCATCACACTCTTTTTTTCCAACTAAGACCCAAGATTACTTATTATCAAAGAATGGTTGACACTGGTCTTGTATTTATAGATTACCTTTTCAGCTTCCATCTGTCATTTTATAATATCAACTTTGGTTAGAAATGATTCACATGATTTGAAAAATCTCATTCTTTTTCCATGAATAATCAATAAATTTTGGATTCAAACAAAACAATTTTGCCATATCCTATGATCTTATGTCGAATCCCAATCTTAATTACCCAATTACTCATAAGCCGGCCAGGATTGTCTGTTGTAGATTAAGCCCGTCGGGCTTAAACAGAACCCTTGATTTTCCTTGTTTTCCTGCACATACAATATTTTTTTAGTTCAAGCATCCTTAAGCCCGCAGGGCTTAATATCAATGAATTTTGGATTAAAACCAAACAATTTTGATGTATTCTATTATTTTATGTGGGACCCAATCATACTTACCTATAAGTGACGCACAAGCCCACTAGGAATATCTTTTTTAGATTAAACCCGCCGGGCTTAAAAACACCCCTGTGGTTCCTTGTTGCCCTACACTCAAAGTCTTTTAGTCCAAGAATTCTTAAGCCCGCCGGGCTTAATATCAATCAATCTGGATTCAAAAAAAAATTGTCTAGATTCTATGATTTTATGTGTTTCCCAAAACCCACTTAATTGGTGAGACATAAAACTGCCACGATTTTCTGATATCAATTAGCCCTGCCGGGCTTAAATCCTAACTGAGCTTGTCATTTTTGGCCTGACCCTCGATTTTTTTTGGTCCAACCATCCTTAAGCCCGCCGGGCTTAATCACTAAGATGAAGCCCCAGCTCATAATTATACTTTTATGCTACAGTACGAGTGGAAATTTCAGATCTTCCAGGAATTTTTGAAGAGATATTTATCAAGGGAAAATAAAGAGGATGTGGACAGGAATTCTGGATACTAAGACCTGAGTCAGGAGAAAACAAAGAAATACAGTCCGCTAGGTTGCATTGCAGAAAATTACTCATCCAACAAGAAGCATTGACCTTGAGGAAATGCACTTAGATGAACAGATATTTTGATTTCTATGTAAACATTAGGTTTGAAATTTACAACAACTTTGGGGTCAGATTGTAGGACAGAAGATGGTGTATTACATGCAAATTCAATCTTTATGGGGAGAATTTAGTGACAGGAAGTGAAAGGCGTGATAGATACGGAAACAGAGAAAACAATGAGATATGTGAATGATGAAATTCCAACACTTAGTGAAAATTAAACTCAACTGCAAATTTTTTCATCTGGTTTTTACCCGAATGAAAGGATCTTGAATAACCACATGCACGCTGCACGCTTCTTGCATAAAGAACCACCCACAAAAATATTTATTTTTGGTTTGATGAAACTTCAATGATTTTGTGTATAAGGCAGCTCAAATATTGCATTAAAATAACTGATTGGACATTTTCAAGGAGAGTGCTTCTCTTTGCACGTGTTATTTTCACTAGCCTTGGGGGGGGGGGGGGTGGGTTAGATCAAACCCAAGACACTTATTTGGTAGAGACCACATGAGAAAATGATGAATTCAACCCTGCAGTATGATATATTTCAAAACTGGATACATATGAGTGGATTCAGATAGCCAGACATCAGGCATAAAACATATGTATCCCTCTGCTATCCCTTTAATCAAGTGATTGATATATACGTTGGATACAAAGTGGAGACAGCGTGGTGAAATACAAAGACCTTGTTTTCCCTGAAGCAAATCCCTCTCAGGCTTCATAAATTATGATCAACTCTGACAAGAAGTTTTTAAATTAATTTTGAAGGGTTATGTGGGGAATAAATTACAACTTTAATTCACAGAAAACCGCCTGAAAAACCTATCCATGCAATTCACTCAGATTAGATGATAAATTACAAGATATAACTTCCAGGGTATTCCACTTGAGTTTTAATTTCCCCCAGCACCAACTCTACTATAGTAGAAATAAAGATTCTGACCTCTTTTGAATTTTGAAGAACCGCTAAAAAAAGAGGCACACTCTGAGTTATTTCATGTATGATCCAGTATTTTTGAGCTCTTAATATATTCCAAGGAATGATGATATCATATGATATTTACAGAAGATTTCACTGTTTGTGGGTTTCAGTTGGTAACTGAAACTCAACATCAAGAATTTAACCTTACAGGTGAAATACCCAGGAAATTCAATCACAGAGGAATTAAAAATCCCTTGAATCAATTATACATCTGATAAACAGATAAATTGTGCTGGATGACACATTTTGATTGAGTATATGCTCAGTTGCTTTGATTTTCATATGAAAAATTTAGAGCTGTTCATTTAGAACATAAACCGCTTATTTGATCCATTTGAAACCATGATTGATGTGAAATTCAAGCACACTAGCTCTTTGGGCCAAGAAATTTAGCTCATGTATTTCATTTCCTCTATCAAAAGTCATCTGCTCTACAGTACTCTTTGGAGTTTACTGTTCAGAAGCAATTTCCAGTTTCACCCTTCTCTATCAACAGATACACAAACTTCAAAGATTGGATAATAAACCCACCCCATCAGCGCCTTGCTTAAATACTCCCATCATCCTCCAGAAAAACCACCAATTGTCAAACTTGAATTACATTTTATTTAGGATACTAAATTGGATACCATATCCCATATATCCCAAGCAAGACATTGGTTTCAATTTCTTAAGGAAGCTGTTTTATCATTTGAAGTCATGGTTGATATTACGATCCAGCTGAGCTTGGAGGCCATGATTTGACATAGAGGATATTGTTTGTCCATTGTAACTATTTCCACCAAATTGATGAATCATGGAATTTAATCTCTCAATTTTGCATGGAACAGAGAAACCGCTATTAAGCAGTCCCTGATTGCTTACTAATTTCGAATACCCATAGAATGCATTTGAATAGAGGTACTTCAGTCATATTTTGGAAAATTTGTGACATTTTACTGAAATTTCCAGCTTCAAATTCCATCAGAATCCATGATTAGAAAACCAAACACAGTTTCAGGTTGAAATTGACCAATTTTAACCATTGAAGAACTAAATATGCAGGTGCTGTGGATGATTAGTTGAAGTCCACTCAAATTTAAGCTCTTTTTTCATGGAATTTTCAGGATCAATATAGAATTACGCCTATTAACTATGATCAATTCACAATAACCATATATTTAATTTATTATCCAGGATTTGGAGTTTGTTGGAATAACTGTTACTAAAATCAAGCTGCATCAGTTTTGACCTGACAGTTGTGAATTGCTTCATTTTATCTTCATTCTTCCCCTCACCATCTTTCACTACAAAGATTGTTCATTTTTCCTCAGGGTATATTGATTAAAAAATCAGGTATATTGATCAACTTTTCAATTTTTTCCCTTCTTTTCTTTTTTTTTTTTTTCGTTGTGCGGCAGCGATACCATCCTTATCAGGAACTCCATGTGTAATCAATTGTTTCAATTGTTATCAACTCATTTCCCATTTCTCTGATTCACAGTTTTTGTTGAATTATATTTCTCAGAGTCAAGCGTTGGTTAGATTTGATAAATTTTGATAGGTTAAATTAGATACAATTACAATCAAGTATGTACAGGAGTTTTTTACAAAGAAATTATTTATGTACAAGGAAAAATGTGATTATAAATGAGAACTAATTTCCGGGGACCATCTCCGAGTTTTTACAAATAAATTGATTATAAATGAGAACTAATTTCCGGGGACCATCTCCTCAAGTTCCTTAACCAGGGCTTTAATATCAGGTTTTGAGCGGAACTTCAAAGCAGATCTTTGATGCTTGGTGAGGGAGTCAAGCCATTCACAATCAAAGCATGCCTTTGGAGAATTGGATGGTGGTTTGAGCTTGCTTTCAATTGGCAAAGAAACATTCTGACGCTCCCGGGCCGCAGCACCAGAAGAGCCTTTCGGCGTTGCAGCTATCATAGCAGCCTTCATATCATCAATTTTACGCATCATGCAAGAAATTTTGTGATGTTGCCATGGGATTGATCAAACGGTGCATTTTTTGGGATTTCTTTTTGAATAAGCAATTTGGATCATTTGAGATACTTCATCATTGGTATCATTGTCACTGCATGCGCCTTCAACAATCAGAACAAGGCCCAAAAGCTTTTGATACTTGCTTAAGGTTGCAATTCGGGCGTGTTGTAGCTGCAAGAAAAGTTTGGTTTTGTTAGTCCGGGAATATATTTAAGCGGTCAATTCAATTTTTGCTTACATTAACCAATCTAGAAGTGCGCCAAGCAGTCTTGTCTTGTGCTTCTCGTTGACTGTTGGACCACTTATTCTCTTGTTGATACCTGATGAAATTTGTTTAGTAAGGAGACGTGAATCAATATGATAGGTAAACAAAGCATCAGGAAAAAACGGACTGTCTTCTGAGTCGCTGGGTAACATGGAGATGAATGGCGTTTTGGATGCTTTCCTCTTTCAGACCTTTGGGAACAATTCCAGTGTATTCTTTGCATTTGAACAGCTCAACAAATGTCTTCACGGCCAGATCAAGCAGATGCTCATTATCAGGACTGTTGATTGGTTGGTTGAAATTTGGGGCGTTGATAAACGCACGCCAACGCCAACCCGCACGCCAGTTTTTTTTGGCGTGCGGGGCCTACACGCCATTTTTTTTTGGCGTGTAGGGTCTACACGCCAAAAAAAGGGGCGTGTGAGACCCACACGCCATTTGTGTTTGGCGTGTGGGCCCCGCACACCAAATAAAATTGCGTGTGGGCCCCGCACGCCAATTGTTTGGCGTGTGGGCCCCGCACACCAATTGTTTGGCGTGCGGGTCCCCCCTAGCTCACATAATTGAATGGGAGGGCCCATTTGATTACCTGAGAGAGGCCCCTCCCGGCACGAGGCTGTATAACCTTGTCAGCCGGGAGGACTTCCTCCCGGCTGACGAGGTTATACAACCTCGTCAGCCAGGAGGAAGTCCTCCTGGCCAAGGACGTTGTATAGCCTTGTTGGCCGGGAGTAAGTCCTCCCAGCCGACGAGGCTATACAACCTCGTTGGCCAGGAGGACTTCCTCCTGGCTGAAAAGGCTGTATAACCTCGTCGGCCAGGAGGAAGTCCTCCCGGCCAACGAGGTTATACAACCTCGTCGGCCAGGAGGACTTCCGCCTGGCCGACGAGGTTATACAGCCTCGTGCCGGGAGGAAGTCCTCCCGGCTGACGAGGTTGTATAACCTCGTCAGCCGGGAGGGGCCTGGCTCACTTAATCGAATGGGCCCTCCCACTCGATTATGTGAGCAAGGGACCCGCACGCCAATTGTTTGGCGTGCGGGGCCCACACGCCAATTTTATTTGGCGTGCGGGGCCCACACGCCAAAAAAAATGGTGTGTGGGAACCACACGCCATTTTTGGTATGTGGGTCTCACACGCCAATTTATTTTGGCGTGTAGACCCTACACGCCAAAGAAAATTGGCGTGTAGGCCCCGCACGCCAAAAACAATTGGCATGCGGGTTGGCGTTGGCGTGCGCGCTTGGCGTGCGTTTATCAACGCCCGAAATTTGGGCGGAAGGAATGAACTCCGGCGGCAGTCATCATCCTGCACATGATGGCCAATGTTTGGGGGGTAGCGAATGGGTGACCAGGACCATGAGGATACAGGTAGTCTGGATCACCCAAGAGATCCTCCACCTGATCATCAATATCCATGCGCAATTCCTCTTCATCATGATGAGGTAGAGTTTTGCTTTTTGACCCAATCAGCAACATGTTGTTGTATCAAGCGCTGAAGATCAAAGTTGAGTTAGCAAGACGTAACATGTGGGGGACAAATGGAGACATACAGTGAATTCCCCTCCTTGTGGTTTTTCATGATCACTAGTCAAATTTCATGAAGTTTATCGGGGATTTACTTACCATTTGAAAAATTATTAATTAAATATATGGAAATACTTCAACTTTGGAGCAGTCATGTGAAAACAAGATACCTCATTGATACATTCTGTTGAAGTGGGGGATACAGTCAAGATACAGTGTTGATATGTTGAGGATGGGTAAGAGATATGCAAAGGCACCTCCATAGAGGTGCCAACTTTTTTTTCCTGGTGACAGAATCAAAAAATATCCTTTACTCCACATAGGCAGTATCAATTGTGTCTTGCTCTTAGGTAAAGAGCGTTTTCCCATATATTTTTTATCATCTTATTATAATATCATTGTTCTATTCCACATCATGTATTTACAATTCTTAGTTCATCTAACTAACTCAAAATATGATCTTAGTGTTCAAACTCTTTTACATACCAATACCACCAGTTGTCCTGGATACCCTTTTGGCTTGGCTTGGCAATGTCAACACCAAAAAACAATAATCTTGTAAGCTTCTCTCCTTGGAGATGCTCATAATACCTGCCTGACACAAAAATTCTGATTTTATCCTACTCAGAAAACTTTGATCTGCATGCACTTCATCTGAACACACAAAACAAAGATGACAAGAATTATTTAGTCAAGTCCCTTCCTCAATCTAATATAATCCCAATATTTCAAATTCTTTCCCCCAAACTTTGACTCTTCTCAATCCAATATCACCTCCACATCATTCAACTTCTCCGCCTTTATCCATAAAGTGTTATTCTCTCTTACCAATTTTATCTCTATAAACCATAAAAATCAAATATAATAAATACAAACTTACTGCCAATAAGGCCACTTAACTCTACTGTCAGCCTCTGTGATGACAAGGAGTACTCCTTCTAGCTACACAAGGTGCAAGATATGGAGAACAAGAGCAAAAAGCTCTGGGATGATTTATAAAAGGGTAATTCCAATATTGATATGAGGAATGAAGTGTTTTTTTAATAAGAAGAAAATAATTAATTATATTAAATAAATCTAATATAATTAAAAATATGAGGGACCTGATAAATCAGGGGTAGTTGAACCCCTCAAAGGTATCTTGCATGCAGAGGATTTCAAGTACCTGAAAACACTGGGGCCTGTAAACAGGGGCGTTAATAAACGCACGCCAACGGCGCACGCCAACGCCAACCCGCACGCCAATTTTTTTTGGCGTGCGGGGCCTACACGCCATTTTTTTTGGCGTGTAGGGTCTACACGCCAAAAAAAAAAGTGTGTGAGACCCACACGCCACACGCCATTTTTTTTTGGTGTGTGGGCCCCGCACGCCAAATAAAATTGGCGTGTGGGCCCCTCACGCCAATTGTTTGGCGTGCAGGTCCCCCCTCGCTCACATAATCGAGTTGGAGGGCCCACTCGATTACGTGAGCGAGGCTGGCTGACGAGGTTATACAACCTCGTCAGCCGGGAGGACTTCCTCCCGGCACGAGGCTGTATAACCTCGTCAGCCGGGAGGACTTCCTCCCGGCTGACGAGGTTATACAACCTTGTCAGCCAGGAGGAAGTCCTCCTGGCCGACGAGGTTGTATAACCTCGTTGGCCAGGAGGACTGCCTCCTGGCCGACGAGGTTTTGTTTGGCGTGCGCTCCCACACGCCAATTGTTTGGTGTGTGGGAGCGCACGCCAAACAATTGGCGTGCGGGGCCCACACGCCAAAAAAAAAATGGCGTGTGGGAACCACACGCCATTTTTGGCGTGCGGGTCTCACACGCCAATTTATTTTGGCGTGTAGACCCTACACGCCAGAAAAAAATGGCGTGGAGGCCCCGCACGCCAAAAAAAATTGGCGTGCGGGTTGGCGTTGGCGTGCGCGCTTGGCGTGCGTTTATCAACGCCCTGTAAACAGGGGTGGTTTAAATCCCAGAAAAAAGATGGTGGAGAATATCAAGAGAAAGGGTTATTTACTTCCTAGTAAAAAATACCTTAACAATATTGAGATTCTTCTAAGGGGAAGTTGGACAGTTGGAAGCGCTTGGAAAGGTGGTTGGAAGGGCTGGATGGGCACTGGGAAATTTCAGGGGAATAAAAAGGGGCTAAAGAACAGATACTCAGACCTTACCAGGTCGAATAACAAGTTGTCATAGTTGGCGTAGATATTAATCTGATTGTTTTGAGAAAGATTTTGGGAATGGACCAAGTTGAAAATGGGAACCCTGGAGGTGTTAGGAGTTTGTTGAACTCCATTGGTCTGATTGGTAATTCCACGGGTGTGGTTCTGACACATCAGTTGGATGATTTGAGAAAATGAATGCCTTTGTGATGGGATATGATGTTGATTAAACTGGATTGGGGAGTGAGTTGAATTTTAGATTTGATGGGAAGTAAGTGAATGGATATGATGAGATCTCTGATGAGAAACTGGGGATGGTAGTTGATAAGATACTTGCTGGGAAGTTGGGGATGGAACTTGATGAGAGATTGGACGGGACCTTGAGGATTGAAGTTGGTGGGAGATTTGATGAGAATTTTGAGAGAAGTGATGGGAATGTGGATGGTGTTTTTGAGGGTCATTGTGTAGCTGCTGAAGATGGGAAGGGTGATGATTATTGATTAAACTGCCTTGGAAGTGCTGATGACTTGGAGAATTGTGAGAGTTGACAAAGTAAGAATGAGGTGCAGGAGAGGATGGATGGTGGAAATGATTGCAGTTAGGGGTGGTGGCAAGATTGAGTTGAGAAGTCAATTCCCTCTGCCAAAACCTATCATTTCTTTCCCTGTTGTATACTCTTCTCAGTTCATCATTATTCCAGTTCATTGTAGATTAATGGGAGCTGCAAATTAGAATGCAATATCAGTATGTGGTAGGTAATCATATTATTACTTTTAAGAATGATGGTTGTGAAAGTGGGATATTCTTGGGGAATGGAAGATTTCAGGTGAAGAAGAGCTCTATTTATGGCTGGAGAAAGGGTAGCAGCAGTTTCAGTTTGATTAAGTAGTTGTTGGTAGCAACATTAATTAGACTTGGTTTCCAGCAAAATTCTACAATATGGGTAGCTTGGTTGGTAGCAACATGATTGGTTGTTGTAATGTTATTGGTTGTTAGCAACAGTATTGGTGACTTTAGTGAAGAAAAAAACAACCAAAAAAGGATGTAAAAAAACAGAAAATGAAAGAGCAAAAATAAAAGAGGAACATTAAAAGAAAAAGAATACAACTCATGCAAAAAAACAGCAAAAAAAAGAGCAAAAAAAAAGGAAAAAAAAACAAAAGCAAAAAAAATAATCAAAAAGAAAAGGTGAAAAAAGAGAGAAAAAAAAAAGCAAAAACAACCGTGAAAGAAAGCAACCAAAAAAGAAAACAAAAATGGGACAAAAAATGGGGAAAAAAGCACAAAAAAACAAGCAAAAAAATGCAGAAAAAAAAGGAAAAAAAAGGGCATTGCTAAAAAAACCTGGTTTTTCCGCATTTACACCCAGTTTTCTGTGCAGTGGACCCAGTTTTCTGCGCAGCCACTGCGCAGTGCACCCGGTTCTCTGCGCGGTGTGGAGCTACTCAAGGGACAGAATAGAGCTTGGAAGGGAGATGTATAACTACACTAGTACTAATGTAGGTTATGACAAAGGTGCTGATATAAGAGCTGCCTTCTTGACTAATGCTAATGGGAATGAGTGTAACACTAAGAATAAAATAAAAGGTGTGGCTGATTTATATCTATTCTTAGGAGACTAATACTAAAGTGCTTGCTTACCACACACACCAGGTGAGAGGAATGGAGAAAGGGGGGATAAGTTGTATAAAGTATATGTAATATAAGTGTAATATGGGGCAAGGGTTGTAGCTTCAGGAGTCAAGGTGGGCCAAGGAAGAGAGGGAGAAATCTTCTTACATTGAGTTTAAGCTGATATTTATATTTATATATTTTATAGGTTGATGGGGACTCTACTATATATGTATACTAGTATATGGTATCAAGAATGCTGGTATATGTTGGGGATAATTTAGTAAGCTGGGGGTCCATATAGTAAGTCAGGGGTTCCATATAGTAAGTCAGAGGGTCCATAAGGGAACAAGAGGGAGGAACAGCTGTCCTTATATATATCTGAGAAGGAGGAGGAACAACAAGGCTATGACATGTAGCTGGTGGGAAAAGGAAGAGCATGACAGATGAGTAGTGGGAAAGTAACTTGTATAAATAGTCATGCTAGTGACAGATGAGTAGTGGGAAGGTAGAGTTTATGTACAGTAGATATGATGTAAATGTTACTGAATAAAGCCTAGTCATGTGCAGTGTATGTTATGTAGTGTCTATGTATTTTATATAATATGTATTATGTATCTTGGTTGTGTAATATATCTACTTATAATATGTACTTGTATACTTTAACTTGCCTTACACTGTAACTTGCTGGATTATTCTTGGTTTGCCTGTAACTCTTGAACCATGAGGAATTTGAGGGTATTATGCAATAATAATGGTGAATATGTGTAAGGTTTGGGATTTATATGTGTATATGTGTAAGTATTTGGGGTTTATGAATGATAAGTAATCTTTAAAATATAGTAATGAAGTGGAATGGATCACCACAGCGGGCACCCAGTTTTTTTTAATTTTTAATTTTCATGCAAATAGCATATGGAGGCCGGCATTTGATGTGCGTGACCTCCCCAATCATCCTCATTCAACATTTTATTAGGGGGTATCAAATATGACCAAATCCACCATTAACTAATCAACTGGTTTTGAAAATCCACCATTTTTAAAAACCATTGGTATCTCTATAAAATAGTTCAGAATTCTCAAGAGTGAAGTTTTGTGGAAAAACCTAATTCACTGGTTTTAATTGTGGATTTGGTCATATTTGATACCCCCTATTTAAAAAAAATAAAATAAATAAGTAAAAAAAAAAAGAAAATAAAACAAATAGAATAATGAAATGAAATGAATAAAAGAAATAAATAAGATAAAAAGCAAGAGACATAATTGCAATTTAATAATTTATGAATAAATAATAAATGTAATTGAAAACAAAGAGACATTAGTACAGACTAAGAATGCACACACAGATAGTAAGCATAACAGAGAGAAATTTAATTTACATGTAGATTCAGAATATGAAATAATATTTTAAGTTTTCTTTGTACTTTAGAAGTTATATTTAGATTCTCTGTTGTTTTTTTTTGTTTTAATAATTTCTTTTGAAACAAAAGACATAAGGTGTGAATTCTTTTGAGACTAAGAATATGAGTTGTATATTGGTATAATTTGGTATGGTCAGGATGTCTCTGAATTAGTAGCAGGCTGACAAGGGTACACCAATCACTAGTAAATGCAAAACATACTCTTTCCACGTGTAAACCCACACTAAGGGTTACTTCCCATAAGAAACAGGACTTGATAAAAGTGCACACTTCCATTCCTGAACCCATGGGTAATGTGTAATAAGTATGTTACATGTAACACTCCAAATTATCATACAATGTACCATACCTCCGTGTATCATTATATTTCCATGTCTTTGTCATGGAATCTGATAACAAGTTAATTTTATAATCAGTATTTGTTTCCAATGAATTCTTCACCCTCTAAAGTGTATGAATCCATTTAAAAACTCCCTGAATATCTTGAAAGACAATTGAATTCTACACCCCTTAAAGTGTTTTAAAAAAGTTTAAAATGTTGAGAAATCCTGGAGATTAAGCTGTGGGGATTTTTTATGAAACAACCGGGTGGATTGGCGAAAAAAATAGAAGACATGGTTTTTTAACAACATTGAAATTACCATAAAAGTCTACACCCCTAATAGTGTAATAAATAAATTTAAAATCTTGAAAAACAATTAAAATCTGCCCACAAAAAAATAAATACAAAAACCATGTTTAAATGCGGAAAACCAGGTGTACTGCGCAGCAATTTGGACATTGCCACTGCGTAAAACCGGGTGTAAACACGGAAAAACCGGGTTTTTTATATTAATGCCCAAAAAAAAGCAAAAAAATAATAATTCAATTAAGTTTCTTTAATATTGCCCTTGGCGTTAGAAAATTAAAAGGTCATGCTGCCCTCGGCGTTAGACACTGTACAACGTTTTCACGGTTTGTTTGGCTTGCAAAGGCCATTCGTTTAGTTATCTACATATAACTAATATAAGGGAATGCCCTTTGCAAGCCAAACAACTCTTGACAATGTTGTTCAGTGGCTAACACCAAGGAGGAAATTCCCTATTCAATTTCTAATGCCAAGGGCAACATTAGGAACTTAAATATGTGATTGATTTTTCTTTTTTGCTTTCTTTTTTTTTGCTTTTTTTTCAATTTTGTTTCACTTGTTCTAGAGGTTGGCCTTTGATCAAATTCCCCATGCCTGCAATTCAGAACATCCACAATGTTTTTTTTTAATTGATGGGCCTGGTGGCTCTGGAAAATCTTTCCTATACAATTGCTTACTTGCACATGTAAGATCAACTCAAAGGATTGCTATATACTGCATGTTCTGGTAGTGGTAAGAATCAATTTCATGACAATTTTAAAATACATATTCCAACTAAGTTTTGTTTCTATCTTGCAGGGATTTCTGCCATTAAAATGCCAGAAGTAAGGACTGCCAATCTCACCTTTGGAATTCCTCCAAGGCTATTGCACCATTTAGTTTCTTCTATTGCCAAAATCTCACAACAAGCAGATGTCCCCAAGAAATCAAAGTTGATAATATGGGATGAAGCCCCAGTGACACATAGGCATGCACTTGAATTAGTTGATAGATTACTCCAAGACTTGATGGACTCAGATCTACCATTTTGTGGAAAGGTAATGGTCCTAGGAGGAGACTTCCATCAGGTTTTGCCAGTTGTGAGGAAGGGATCACATCCTCAAAGTTTTAATTCTAGTATTGTCAACTCTCACTGCTGGAGACACTCTTCCCAGAACATAGTTTGTATGTCCATCAACATGCGTGCAGCTGGGGATCCTCAATTTCAGCATTTTTTACTATCTGTTGGGAACAGAGAAGGTATCACTGATTTACTAACAAGATACAGCTGCCTGCCTCAATGCTAATCCATGGTGGATGCCACAAGGAAAATTTGGATTGTCTCATTACCCAAGTATTTCCAGATATTTCCAGGTCTTTCTCCCATCATGATTACTTTTTGGACCGGGCTATTCTTTGCTGCAAGAATATTTCAGTCAACCATATACATTCTAGGCTCTTGCAAGATATTCCATCAGAAGGCAGGACTTACACAAGCTATGATTCAGTGGAAGATGACCCCCAAAACCTATACTTGCAGGAATACATAAATAGTCTAACAATTTCAGGCTTTCCACCTCACATTCTGAAATTGAAAAGGGGTGTCCCAATCATAATGCTGAGGAACCTTGATCAAACAATGGGACTTTGTAATGGGACCAGACTGATTGGGGAAAACCTGGGCCCAAATGTTATTTATGCAAAGGTAATTTCAAAAAATTGAGTCAACAACTTGGTGGCAATCCCACGCATTCCCTTCATCTCAGACCCTGATGAGTCTGGATTGCCTTTCAAGCTCATATGGAAACAATTCCCCATAAATCTGGCTTTCTCACTAACTATAAACAAATCTGAAGGTCAGACAATTGGAAATGTAGGTATTGTACTTCATGATCCTTTCTTTAGTCATGGAAAACTCTATGTTGCATTGTCAAAAAGTAAGTACAGCCGTACTAGAGTCCCTCAACCTGACTTTTGCCTCCCTTCATATGAAACATCAAATATTTTTTCCAAAGAGGTTCTTTCAAGTGTCCCAAGGCCATAGTTGTATAATAATTTTAGTTTCTCATCCTTTTTTTTTTTTTTGCTTCATAATTTCATTGCTTTTTGATTTCAACATGTAATTTTATCTTTGTCCTTATATTTCCACAAATAAAAATTCATTCACCCCTCTCATCAAGCCCACTTTTCTACAAGCCCCTCCCCAGTCCCCCAAATTGGGGGTATACACTTGTGTACTATAAATAACCTTGTATTTACAGAGTGATTATGTCTATTCACAAAATATTCCATTCTCTCTACTTGATTCATGTCATCTCAGGAATCTGATCCAACCATGCTGATATTGGGCCAGTTGCTACATCTACATATAACTAAGGGAATGCCCTTTGCATGCCAAACAAACCATGCAAGGTTTGTACTCAGTTTTCTGTCCGCAACCGCAACATCATCCACTTTTCACACCACCACACCCCCATTCCCCCTACTAATCAGAAAACTTCCTTTCCCCCCCTCCTCTGAGCAGCCATGCTCCCCCCTCTCCGCCCCCCCAATCTCACACTCACATATGACGACGTGATGCTCAATGATGTCCAGCGAATTGAGAATGTCAAACCGGCACTACCCTCAAGATCTGACGCGTCACCACCTTCCTCCAGTCATCACATCCTTTTGGTCAGCCTCCTATCTGACAATTCTAATCAATACACATCTGGAAAGTCCAAATCAGCACCAAATTAGTTGATGTCATACTCAACGTCTCAGCCAACTCCAAACGCATGATGCGCAGGTTAGAAGCAAACAACAATCAGCTCACCTCTGTCATCAACAAACTCTCATTGTTGGAAACACACATAAAATATGGACTTGTAGCTCCAGCTCAAAGCAAGAAGAAATTTGCCTCTGTCACTTCCAGCAAACACGGTGTTGCTGCATCTAGTGTTCGCCCGCCTGAAAAAGCCGTGATGACATCTCTGAAGCCAAAGAGGGTGGTAATACACTCAAACCCGCTGAACACCACCCTTAAGGACATTCCACGCGGCGCGTTGGTGCAGAAAGCCAACAAGGCTTTGCTCAAACTTGATGCTAAAGTGGATGGCAAAGGCGTTGCTATTTGATGCGCCAGCATGCTCCTGTCCGGGGACGTGTTGTTTTACATCAAGAATCGCGCCCATCAGAAATGGCTCATGGCCAACAAACACCTATGGTTGAAGGAGGTCCACCCTGATTTGGAGGCCTCCCCCAGCACTTACTCTTTCATGGTGCACGGCATTCCAAAAACCTTTGACATTTCCAAGAAGTCCTGTGTTGAAACCCTTGCTTCCAAAAACAACTTCCAAGCCTCAGACATGGCGCGTGTTAGATGGATGGGGTCTAATGAACCATCAGCTAAGAAAGCAGGGTCTCTAATCCTGTCTTTTCTGGACAAGGAACTAGCCTACCGAGTGGAAAAGTCTGGAATTTTCCCAAACTACAATTTTCATCGGACAGATTGCTTCAAAACAAGACCCCCTCAATGCTTCAAGTGTCTCCAAATGGGACATTACAGCAAATGGTGGCGCAAAAAGGCCTGGTGCGCCAAATGCTCTGGTCTACACTTGTTGTAAATCTCAGGTCAATCCAGATGACGTCAATACTGGAAACCGTTTTTGTCCAACAATGTAACCCTCACCGTCCGTGCGCTCTTGTCCAATCAAACTTGACTTCACTCAACTCAAATCTCCTCAAGATCTCCTCAAGATTTCTTCTCCTCAATAACTTGACTCATACTCGACTCGCTCGACTCGACTCTCTTCAAGATCAAGATCATTTCATCTCAATCAAGATCTCCTAATCACAGCAAGAATCTAAATGCGTAAAGTAAAAACAATATCCAATATTAGCTTCCATCTCAACATGAATCACTCACCTTCATTATTTCTTCCTTTTCTCTTTTCTTCCACTTCTCTATTACTCTCAGACTCTTCTATCTATTCCTTTGCATTAGTAATTAACAATATAAAAATAATCTCTATAAATAAGAATAACATTGTTGGTACTCTCATTGACCTGATCTTTTCATTCTGTTCTTGCTGTTGACTTACTAATCATCTTTATTTTCATATTCCTATTCTTATCACAATTCTCTTTGATAGTTCTTTCATTCTTCACACATCTTCTTCTCATAACAGTTAAAAATAAAACTATTAAAATAAGTCCAAGTGGTACAATCAATCTACTTCTTTTCTTTTTCTTTTTACTTTCTACAATGTGTATTCTAACTTTGCTTCACTATCGAGTCTCGTTTTTGAGCAATAATTCTACAGTGATTTTATAATACAATTAACAGTTGAAATCAAGCTATCAATTACGCTATCATAATCATCAATAACCAGACGCTCCTCTACAATAATGGACTCAATCAATTCAACTGTTATGAAGGCTACTATCAATTCGATCCCTATCCTAACCAAAGAAAACGTTTCTAGCTGGAAAACTCGAATCACCAGCCTTTTCAAGTTAGGAAAAGTAAAGGATCAGATGTACGACGGTACTCCTCCCTTAAAAGAAGAAGATAATACACTGCTTGGTGCAATAATTCTATCCAAAATAACGGCTGGCACTCACTCGAATGTGGTCAACTCCTTAAATTCTGAAGATTTTCAATTACTCTGGCAAGCAATCATCAAACGTTTTGCTTCCTCCGAGCCCTCAAATCACGCTACGGTGTATAACCAGTTTCTCAGCATCACATTCGAATCGAGTCGTATTGACAAGTTTATCACCGAAGTCCGTGGCAGTCTAACCAAGATGGAAGAAGTCAGTATCATTTTTCCACCGGATCTCATTACTTACCATCTGCTAAGAAGATTACCGGAAAGCTTGGATAACATTAAACAGGCTATCATGCACTCTAAAAATGGAGAAGACATTACTCCAGAGGTGTTCCTCAATCACCTAGAAATTCATTGCAACAATCTTAAACTTGCTAATAACACCAAACAAGAAGCAAGTACCGTGTCAATGCTCTTGCGAGAAGGAACATTCTGTTCTGCTGGAAAACATAACCACAGAGCTCCACACCCCGAGGATCTTTGCTGGATGCTTCACCCCGAGCTGCGCCCACCTTATCGCCCTTATCAAGGACAGAAGACTCAAGGCTCAAACGCCAGCAGTTTTTCAGCTTTTTCTACCCTTAAACCCTATCTGTTCATCCTGGACTCGGGATCATCATCACACATGGCCGCTGACAAAAAACTCTTCACCACTCTAGACAAACGCAAAAGAGGAATGATCAACACGAGTTGTGGAGATAATACTCTTAGCATTGAAGGATGAAAGATTGCAAACAACTAGAAGTAATATTTCTCTTGATTAGACAGTGTAACTAACGGGCTAATAGAAATGAAAACATGTAATCTTTCTATAACAAAGTGGTTGATTTGTTACCTAGAAGCAGTTTGAGTGTCGGGCCTTGTCTGAGGAGTTCGTTGAGTGATAATGAGAAGGAAAGTTTTAAGAAAGAGGATGTAAAGAGAAATATGCTGTTGAGTCAAGTGGGATGAAGTTGTTGAGTGAAAGACAGATAAAGGGAAGTTGAAGAACAGCAGTGATCTGTCTGTCTTATACAAATGAAGCAAGTCTGGTTAGCGGAACTATAGCCTGCTAATCTTTAGATCTGGAGACCAGGCTTGGCTTACGTTAGTTGTTCTGACTACTAACGTATTGGTCTTTGCTTTACGGTCCTATACGAGTTAACCGTTTCTGCGTCTGCATGAGCATTGGTTCATGTTAGTCTCTTTATTTCTGATTGCAACACTTTAGGACTTGTCTAGCTTACCTGTAGTTGTGCTAGTCAAGATTCTTCCTAAGAGTGTGCTTGAGGATCTTGTTCCAATTCTATCGGCGAGTGGTCCCGATGATCTGATTGGTTCTGGTCTGTCTGGATCTGCTGAGTTAAGCAATACTTTTCATCAGCTTCATCTATAACCATCTAGGTTTAGGTTTTAGGTCTGGACTGCAGGAGGGCTTACCCTTCCATGCAGCTGGGTCTAATCTCGGCAGCTTCCTTGGAGGCTCTTGCTGCGAGTCTGTCTGAGCTATAATCTTACAGCCTGCCATGCTTCTTGTTGTCAGATGAGAAGCAGCTACCTGGCCTTGAAGCACTCCTATCTTTGATAGAGAGCGTCTGATGACCAAGTGCCCAAGTGCTTTGGTGAGAAAGTCTGCCGCGTTTGCCGTGGAGTTGACATATTGCAGCTTGATGAGTTGATGAGCAATGGGTTCCCTGACAAAGTGCAGTCGGATGTCCATATGTTTTGTCCAAAAGCTATTTTGAGATGTTTCGCTATTGGCAAGGTCAATCGCTCCTCTGTTGTCGATCATCACTGTTACCTCCTTCACTTTGGACACCAGCTCGAGCTCATTAATGAGACTAGCAAACCATCCTACGTCACTCCCTAGATCTGATAATGCTTTGTACTCCGCCTCCGCGGTTGACAGCGAGACAGTCAGCTGCTTGCTGGATTTCCAGTTGACCAGGTGCGATCCCACTACAACTACAAAGCCGGTGGTTGAACGTCAAGTGCCTAGGCAGTTGCCCCAATCGGCATCTGCAAACACTCGTAGTTTGAACTCGCCTTTGACAAACTGAAGTCCTACATGTTTCGTCCCGGCCAGATACCGAAACACCTGCACGGCCGCATAGTTGGCTTTTTGCAGTTTGAGAACCAAGTTGATGGGACAATCAAATCCTTGAGGGGGCAGCATGGTTACTTCCTCCTCCAATGGGCACGTCAGAAACGCACTACACACGTCCAGCTGGTGTATCATCAAATCGTTGTTGACGGCAAATGACAAAAGGAGACGTAGGGAAGCTGCTTTACCCGTCGGCGCGTACGTTGCCTCAAAGTGTCTCCCGTGAACTTGTCGAAAACCCTGCGTGCATATTTGTGCTTTGTACTCAAGAACCTCATTGGCTGCTCCGAGCTTCTTTCTGTATGCCCACGTTGCAGGAATAGGCTCGTTGGTCGCCTCACGCGGTCAAACAGTCCACACTTAATGTTTCATCATTATACGGGTTGAAGCAGGCTCCGCTAGCCTGGTACAAGCGACTGACCGGATACGTGGAGACCATCAGATTTAGCACGTCTTTGTCAGATCCTTGTGTCTTTTGGAGACGGGATTCGGGAGGCAAACCGGCTACTTGGCTCTTCGCACACGTCGACAACATAGTGATTGTCAGCCGTGAACCCAAAATTTTCAGAACTGAGATGGAAAAGGACTTTGAAATTAAATATCCTGGGGAAGCGGAATTCTTACTCGGTATGAATATCCAAAGGACAAGTGAAGGCCTCCGAATCAATCAAACGCAATACATCGACCAAAAGCTTACCGAATTTGGCCTTGAAAGGGAACATGTTGCGTCGTGTCCTCTCAATCCAAGGGAGCCTATGAAGAAGGCCACGGTGGACAAGATAGAAGCGCTAGCTAAACTCAATGTCAACTATAGGGCGCTGGTGGGGTCTCTCAACTACGTAAGTGTTCTAACTCGACCAGACGTCTTGTTTGCCGTAAGTGCGCTTTTGCAGCACCTAGAGAATCCCGGCATCAAGCACTATTTCCTTAACAAGGTGAAGGAAACGAGGTAGAATATGTAAGAATAAAGCCCCAGACTCGCAGCTAGGCCCTCCAAGCAAGCTGCTGAGATTAGACCCAGCTGCAAGAAGAGGTAAGCCCGCTTGCAGCTTAGACCAAAACCCTAACCCAGATCTTATGAGACAACGCTGATACTTTGTATCGGTTGACTCAAAGAATACACAGAAACAGATCCAGTCAAGCCACAACCCTTAGCAGACCGACTCGGACTCAGAACCCCATCCGCACTCCTAGAAAGGATCTCGTCAAGCATAACCAACGGTAAGCTAGAAGAGATCTAATAGAACATGCTGGGGTAAGAACTAACTGAGATACATCTCTCATGCAGATACGGAGGACATCAACTCGTATAGAAACCTAAAGCTAAAGCTAATACGCTAGGAAACAGCACCAACGTAAGCCCAGCTTGTAGACAAGATTGTCAGAAATAGATTAGCAACAGCTTGCTAACAAACGACATGTCTTTATTATCAGACTGTCGCGATATCATATTGTAAAGAAGCTGTCGTTTAAGGAATTTTTTAGACTCAATCAACAAGGCACAAGTAAGAGCATGTTGTCTCAATACAAAATGAGTACTTGATGCTAATCTTTCTCTGTAGTTTCTTTTCCTCTCAATTTTGCTCTCAAGTCTTTCAACTCATCCCTCGATAAAAACCAGAAAAGAAAACATAAAACAGAATTCCTTTATTCTTGCTCTGATTCTAGGTAATAACTCATTATTACTATATTTGTGTTTCTTCTTCTATCTCATAAAGTATGTTCTAATGAAGAAATAAATCTTCTAGTTATTCCTATTCTTTCAGATTTACAGTCTCGTCACGCTCGGACAAGTACCCTCAGGCTTAACTAGAAGCAGAACGAGATGCCTCCAAGGACCAATCCAAGTTCCCAAACAAACCCAGTCGTCGGATCTACACCTAGCGAGACTCAAGCAGCGCCGGCAACATTGAGCGACAATTACAGTGCCGACAAGGATCACGTCAATGTACCCAAATTTGACGGATCTAACTTTCCACTATGGGAGCGGATGATATTTATACATCTCAGACCTCGTTGCCTTGACACTTATCTAACTGAACCCCTACCTGAAGAACCAGATGAAAGTGACAAAACAAAGGCTCTTAGAGCATGTAGTATACTTAGTGAGGCCCTATCCAATTCCATCTTCACCAGCGTGGTCAATGACGGCAACAAGCAAGATCCCTACGCTATATGGAACAACATAAAAACAATATACGCGTCGGATTCCCTTCTGTCTGTCTTCCAGGTTTGGAACAAGTGGCTGGACATTCAATTCAATCACGCCTTGAATAGTTACATTGCACAAATGGAAGAAAGCTTAGCAGAATTTAGCTTGATTGGTCTGAAAGTCCCTGATCAGCTCATCAGATGCAGAATAGTCGGTAGAATCACCAAGAAGCAACCAATCTTAATGCAAGCCCTTTTCGCCGATTTGAAGGCACTTGCTAAGCCAAAAGAAATCATTGCAAAATTACGCGACATAGGCAGGCATGAAGTCGCAACAAAAAGGAAGTTCGGAGAATCCTCATCAAGTGCTCCATCCGCTCTAGCCATGAGCCTCCAACAAAAGAGGAGAGTGAGGTGTAGTGGAAACAAACACAACCCTGCTGCTCCTCACTCTGAAGATCAATGTTGGACTATTCATCCCGAACTACGAGAAGCGAAGAAAGCCAAATCAGCACACTACACTGCTATTGAATGTCACTTGAATGATACCTCTGAGACAATCACCAGACCATCTTTCTCCTACAATGCAATGACCAGTGCAGACAACCGGCTGACGACTATCTTAGACTCAGGAGCAAGCAATCACATGCTTAACTCCATAACCTACTTTGTCAGCACCTCGCCAGTGCACATCAATATAGTCACGGGGAGCGGATCATCCGAATTACTAGCTGTAGCAAAAGGAACAGCTATTCTGAAATTGAAGTCAGGTTAAATCATAAAACTCGAGGATGCCCTCTACGTACCCAACTTAACTCAAAATTTAGTGTCAATGATTCAACTCCTCAGACGGAAGGCATTGATATATGAAAGTGAAGGTGTCTATAAAGTAAAAATGGATGAAGCAAAACCTTTCAAATTCGACACCTCGAAAGATCTACTTGAAATTGTTGGCATGATTGAGCCATCATCTTCAATCGTCAATCTCAACACGACAACTGAACAACATCTGACCGAGTTCGAGAAATGGCACAATCGCCTGGGCCATGCCAGCGCAGCAAGAATCAAGACAATGATTCCTGAAGTGAAAGATCTGTCGAAGCCGCATGCATGCTCGGCATGCATGGCAGGAAAACTCACAAGAATTCCATGTAACGGGAATTTCAAGCAAGCAACTGCTCCTCTAGCTGTTGTCCATGGTGACCTGGTCGGACCAATCTCGCCTTCAACGAATGGAGGAGCAAGATATTTTCTGACCATGGTCGACCAATACACTGGATACATTCATACAGCGATCCTGAAGGAGAAAAGCCAAGCAATGGCAGCAATTGAAGATTTCAGAATCTTCTTCGAAAAGCAAACCGGGCACTCCATGAAAAGACTGATCACAGACGGAGGAGGAGAATTCGTCAATTGAGCACTTAGCAACATCCTCAAGGAGAATGGAATTCAACACAATGTAGCCCCGGCGTACACGCTGCAAAACAATGGGATGGCGGAACGGGCTAATCGAACGATCATCAACATGACTCGGTGTATGATGATGAAGGCTAATCTAGCTCCAGAGTGGTGGGCGGAAGCGATCAAGACGGCGACGGAGACGACTAACTGTCTTCCTACGTTATCAAAAGGGCGGGCAACTCCCCTTGAATTGATGTTCAAGACAAAGCCGAACTGTCACTTCTTTCGACTGTTTGGCTGCAAAGTCTGGATCGTCAAGCCAAAGCAGAAGAGAGACTCAAAATTTGGTCCCATATCATGGGAAGGAATCCTGCTGGGTTATGAAAACGATTACTTTTCGTACAAGGTGTACCGACTTGATGACAAATTGATAATCACCGCGAAGCACGTCTACTTCGACGAAACCGTGTTCCCTGTCTGTTCAGCACTGTCAAAAAGCATAATTGCCTTAGGAGAGAACAAGGTGCCTAGTTTTACTGCAGAAGATCCATTGCCTTTCCAAGATGATCAGGACGACGGCATGGAGAATCAGCTGGCTGGCAACGATGTTGAAGAACAAGAAATGGCGGATGTATTGGACCACCTCCGCGATCGAAGCCCAATGTCTGGAGAAGAACCCGTAGCTGGTGGTAACGGGGAAGGATTGGGGGTCTGGAAAGGGTTTGCGTGGACAACGGATCGGCCCGCGAATGAAATAAGTAGCGCTGTAGATCAGTCAAACATCATTGAAGGAAGAAGAACTCGTCAGGCCTATCTAGCTGGAATTGAAGCGGACCCTAAGACTCATAGACAGGCAATGCAAAGTGTTGATCAATTGCGTTGGAAGGAGGCCGAGCTCAAGGAAATCAACAACATGATCAAGCACAAGGTCTGGGTCATGCGACCCTGGTGCGACAATGACGAACCGATACCGGCTACGTGGGCCTATCGAAAGAAGTTGGGAGCCTCAAATGAAATCCTCGAATTCAAGGCAAGGATTTGCGCTCAAGGCTTCCGACAAATCTACGGTCGTCATTTTCATGTGATATACGCACCGACCGGCAAAGCAGCCTCGCTGCGACTGCTCCTGTCGTTTGCTGTAAACAACGATCTCAAGATTCATCAGCTGGACGTTAGGAGCGCTTTCCTAACATGTCCGCTTGAAGAAGTTGTGACCATGTTGCCACCGCAAGGATTAGACTGCCCGCCAAACTCGATTCTGGAACTACAGAAAGCGATTTACGGCCTGAAGCAAGCACCGCTGGCGTGGTACAAAAGGCTGACAGGTTATCTCAAAACACTGGGATTCAGCATAGCGGTCTCAGACCCATGCGTGTTCTGGAGGACCGAATCAGAAGCCGGTCCAGCCACGTGGCTCTTTGCGCATGTTGACGACATCGTAATCATCAGTCGGCAGCTGGAAATATTTCGAACTCAAATGGAAAAGGAGTTTGAGATCAAATATCCTGGGGAAGCTGAGTTTCTGCTTGGGATGAACATCAAACGGTCGGCTGAGGGGCTTCAAATCAATCAGACGCAATACGTCGAGCGCAAGTTAAAGGAATTTGGGCTCAAGAATGAACATTTGGCGTCGTGTCCGCTAAATCCTAGAGAACCTCTCAAGAAGGCAACAATCCATGAGATTGACACGTTCAAGAAGCTGGGGGTCAACTTCAGGGCCCTGGTTGGGTCGCTCAACTACTTGAGTGTGCTCACTAGACCCAATATCTCATTTGCAGTCAGCTCGCTCTCCCAACACCTTGAAAACCCAGGCATCAAGCACTACCAGGCTGCGGTGCAAGTCTTTCGTTATCTGTCAGGGACAAGGGATGTTGGTCTGACGTTCAAGAAGGCTGAAGGACTCCAGTTACGCGCTTTCGCTGATGCCGACTGGGGCAACTGCTTAGACACCAGACGATCCACTTCTGGATTTGTGGTGGTAGTGGGCTCGCACTTGATCAATTGGAAATCGTGCAAGCAACCCACCGTCTAGCTGTTGACAGCGGAGGCGGAATACAAGGCCTTATCCGATTTAGGGAGGGATCTCGCGTGGTTCGCAAGCCTCATTCAAGAGGTTGAGTTAGTATCGGAGGTTAAAGATATTGATGTAGCCATTGACAACAGAGGAGCGATTGATCTGGCGAACAGCAAATCATCGCAGAACAGTTTTCGAACGAAGCATATGGACATACGCCTTCACTTTGTTCGGCAGTTGATCAGCTATCGACTAATTAAACTGCGTTACGTTCAATCTCAAGCAAACACTTCAGACTTTCTCACCAAGGCACTTGGGCGCACGGTGATTAGACGATCTCTCAAGCAACTAGGGGTGCTTCAAGACTTTAGACCTGCTTCTCATCTAACGACAAGAAGCATGGCAGGCTGTAAGAATAAAGCCCCAGACTCGCAGCTAGGCCCTCCAAGCAAGCTGCTGAGATTAGACCCAGCTGCAAGAAGAGGTAAGCCCGCTTGCAGCTTAGACCAAAAACCTAACCCAGATCTTATGAGACAACGCTGATACTTTGTATCGGTTGACTCAAAGAATACACAGAAACAGATCCAGTCAAGCCAAAACCCTTAGCAGACCGACTCGGACTCAGAACCCCATCCGCACTCCTAGAAAGGATCTCGTCAAGCATAACCAACGGTAAGCTAGAAGAGATCTAATAGAACATTCTGGGGTAAGAACTAACTGAGATACATCTCTCATGCAGATACGGAGGACATCAACTCGTATAGAAACCTAAAGCTAAAGCTAATAAGCTAGGAAACAGCACCAACGTAAGCCCAGCTTGTAGACAAGATTATCAGAAATAGATTAGCAACAGCTTGCTAACAAACAACATGTCTTTATTATCAGACTGTCGCAATATCATATTGTAAAGAAGCTGTCGTTTAAGGAATTGTTTAGACTCAATCGACAAGGCACAAGTAAGAGCATGTTGTCTCAATACAACATGAGTACTTGATGCTAATCTTTCTCTGTAGTTTCTTTTCCTCTCAATTTTTCTCTCAAGTCTTTCAACTCATCCCTTGATAAAAACCAGAAAAGAAAACATAAAACAAAATTCCTTTATTCTCGCTCTGCTTCTAGGTAATAACTCATTATTACTATATTTGTGTTTCTTCTTCTATCTCATAAAGTATGTTCTAATGAAGAAATCAATCTTCTAGTTATTCCTATTCTTTTAGAATAAAAGGGATTTTTGGACTCACATGAAGCCATGCCATCAACCTCCATCTCTTCGATCGCCTGGTCAAGACAATAATCTGCCAAATTAAGGGGTGGGATCTGATCCAACACCACCTTGTCCACCGGACGGTCAATCAAATCCAAACCGGTCTTTGGGGCTTGAATTGAAGAGGATTGTTGAGCCGAAACTGAAGAAGTGGTGGGTAAGGGAGTCAAAGTCGGGATGGATTGGGAAACATTAACTTGAGAAATGCTTCGCTGTTGAGTCATGGTCAATTGTTGGAAAAGCTTGAGCTTCTGCTTGATGTCCATATGATCGTCTTCTGGTAAGGTGCATCCGCGCAACTTCTTGTGAGAATCGTCAAAACGGCGGCCGCATCGTTGACAAAGGCCGTGTTGAACACACAAGGTCCAAAACTTGGTAAAAGTGAAATCTGCATTGGAAGAAATAGAGTCCAAGTCCATCGGGACCACTCCGTCTGGGATTCGAACAGGTTGAGGCGGAGGAAGAGGAGGAGTAAAAGACTGTTAATTGATGATTTATTACTGGAAAAAGAGCCGACACACTTAGAGAGAAATCAAGTTAGAAAAGGAAACACTTTGAGAGATAGAAAGAAAACAATAACCAACATGTGGGTCAATATTGAATTGAGACTAGGCGAGGGATAAGTATAGAACTAGTGGGGAAAGAATGAGACAGGACAGGAACTAGGAAGAACAAGATCAGTTGACAGTTTGAATAAGGCAGGTTTGTATGAGTGTAATCTCACCAGGCAGGACGTGTTGAGTTGATGAATAAGAATGAGAATAAGAAGGAAAAGAAGGAAGAGAAGGGAATGGATTGGGATTGAGTAATGGTTGAGTTGAGAGGGATTTGAGTGTTGAAGATTGAGTGAGAGTGGAGTTGATGATTCGAGTTGAGGATTGCAGTGAGGTGAGGGAATGAAGAGGAGAAGAGAGGAGATGGTCGAGTGAGTTGATTGAGAGTGCAGGGAATAGAGAGTGTCACAGACGTGACATGGAAGTGATTTTTACAAGGAGTTGGGTCGGGCGGCTTTGAGTGGATCTTTTATGAATCGAAGGGAGAGAGCCGGATTCAATAGCTGAAATTTTGTCTTGAGCTTCTGCGGCTGAAACGGCCAAGGATTGTTTTGCTTTGAGAGTGGTCGCGCCCTTCCAATCACTTCGTACAACGGTGATCTTCAAAATCTTTGGATGCAATGCCTGTTCATAGGCGTCACAACGCAATTCTTCCGTTAAATCAACTGCGTAAACAAGTGAGTTGAAGAGGGAATTGAACTCCTCAATTTCTTGGTTTCCTTGTCTGAAAGCGTAGAGACGTTTCTTTGCTTCTTCAACGTCGTGCTTGTTAATGAGACAAAAACGCCTTTGCCAAGGTGAGTACTTCCAAAACATAGGGGTCTTCTGCCAAAGCTGATTCCGTTTGAAGATTCTGAGAACAAGCGTTTTCAAATAGCAAAGCCATCCACCAGTCGTAGGATGGACAATTTTTGCCTAAATTGCCGTGAGGATGTCAAAAGTGTCTAACAATCCAGTTGATTTTTGATTTTTTGGAAGGAAAGCAATGCCCTTTTTCTTGAAGCTTTTCTTGGATAAAGTAAACAAAACTCTTTGTTTCCTTGGTGTTTCCAGTGAAATGAGCGTATTGTAATTTGGGAAATTCTTGAGAGGTTTCAACCGGAGAGCGAGCCATATTGATCAATTGAGTCAAATTTTGTTGTATTGCCAATCTATTGTTCTCAATGGATTGGAGGATACCATTGATGGAGTGTTGAATCCGGTTAACTTCATTGTTAAAATTGAGGCGGAGTTGCATGAAATCCAAGTAAAGAATTTTCATAGAGTTGATGTCCTTGACGTCTTCAGATAAATTGTCAAAGGATAATTTGATCTTCTTCAATTTGGAAAATAACAATTCCAGGTCAACCTGGTGGTTTGAGTTTTTAATTTTGAGGGAGGAAAGCTGTTCAAATAATTGCGCTACTTTCCTTTCAAGGGGAATTCGAGAGTCGATGGGACCGATGAAGGGAGAATTGGGGGGATCCATGATTGAATTCCAGGATGCCAAACAACACTGATGGATCACCAATATAAAGCGGTTGAATTTATCCAAAGGGGCAAATCTGATCAGATATCAATAGCTCATGAAATATGGACAAATCCAGATAACAAATGGGTAAAGCAAATATTTTCAGATGCCGTGGCACAAGGACTTGTTGAGAAGAATATTATGTTTGAAAGTCATGGGTGTATTATTGCGGATGATATGGGACTAGGAAAAGCTCTGACAACGTTAAGCACCATTCAACTCTCACAAAAGCAGGCTATTGCATTTGCCAACAAACAGCAAGATCAAGAAGATGAAATGCGGACTGCTGCCACATTAATTATCCGCCCCTTATTGACGTTGGACAACTGGATTAAGAAATTAATACTCATTTTGATAACGGTAGCCTCCCATACAAAGTGTTTTACGGTAAAGAAAGATCGACTATTCAGTTTCAAGATATTTGCAAAGTTGCAATTGTTCTAGCGACGTACAAATCCATTTGCAATTCTGGATCAAAGGAAAGTGCTGATAGTCAACAAGTTGGAATGAGCAACCAAGTGAGGAAGGGAAAAAGTGATCTGAATCTAGCAAATGTCAGATGGTTCTGAATAGGACTGGATGAGGCACAGTAAGTGAAGCCATGTATGGTTGTATGAGCATGATAGTATAAAATAAAGCTGAAATAAATTGTTAGTTATATGAAGGATCCCAAGACCAATCAAAGTACGGTACTCCTAGGCTTAAAGGCACAAAGAAGATTGTGCCTGACAGGTAGACCGATGCAGAATAACCTGGGATATCTGAACAATTTGCTGAAGTTTCTTCAACTGCAACCCTGGTCAAACAACTCAATCTGGAAGCAATGTGTCGAGGTACCGGTCCAGCTATGTGATCCTTGGGGGATATTAACACTTCAAAATCTTATGAACGGAATGTCATGCTACCGGTTGACTAAATGTCGAAGATGTTCGTTGAGTTAGGTGTCACACAATTGCATTTGAAGTGAGATGAATGTCAAAGATGCATTTGCCGAAGCATCTCGAAGCTGAGTATGCATTCAAGGCTGAGGAAGCATGTTGAAGTTTGATGAGTAGTCGAAGCTGAGCCCATTGGTTGCAGCGTGACACGGAATCAGCATGAGAAGGTTAAAAACAACAGTGCTAGAGCTTCCTGAAAAACTAGAAAGAATTGTTAACATTGAACTGAAATCTCCATGGAATGAAATCTACAAGAAGAACCATGAAACATTTGCGATCCAATTTGGAAAAAATCGAATTGCTGGACAAGGATGGAACTCTGCGGATTTCTTTGGGGAACTTGTTGATTTACGGCAACTATGCAACCACCCAGCTTTGATTGAAAAGGGGCCAGGAATAAAGGGCTATGGTTGGAATGAGAGTTCAAAAATTGTACATCTGGCTAGCGACATCAAAGAATTTCTTGGGAGAGGAGCTGAAAATCAGGCAGTAATATTTTCAGAATTTAAACGGTTCCTAGAAATGTGAGTCTAAATTCTGGGTGACTGAAAACTAAGGGTAGATAAAGAGGTTACACTAATATGAAATTGTTGCAATTGTGTAGAATTGGAATAGCTTTGAATGATGAGGGGATTTGGTTTACAACACATCATGGAAAGACAGATCATGAGATGAGAAAAAAGAATTTGGAACGGTTTTGTGATGATTCCCAATGTAGAATCTTGTTGGCAACAATCAAGACGGCAGGAGTAGGCATTGATCTCAGACGTGCGCAGAAGGTATATATCATGGTGAGTTGAATAAAACTATTGGGATGTAGGAAATTTGATGGATTAAATTTTGTCCAATGTCATACTATATAGGAAAGTGGAGGAACAAGCGGTAGATAGACTGTATAGGATTGGAAAAAAATCAAAGGTACAGGTTGTGCGCTACTGTGTGATGAATAGTATTGAGGGAAATATCTTTCAGATCAAACGGAAGAAGGCTGAGCTGGCCATGTGAGTAGTTTTTGATTTCAATGTCTTGACAGAAGAATGGAAAGGATGAATTGATGAAATTGGTTGCAATAGGTTGAGTGTTCCTTTGAGTGGAAACCTGGAATTTGAAATGGTGAGACGTTCAATGAGGGAAACCAACTCGACAATATGAATTCAAAAGGCTTGCCTAGGATGGAGTAACCTGTTGTATAATAGCTGAAAAATCAATTTCTTGCTGTGGTAGAAGCAGCAATAAATCAATTTCATTGAGAGAGGCAAGGAAGTCTGGATGGTAACAGTTTTTGGGAAGTCCAGAGGGTACTTTTACAGTCCTCTCATGTAAATCACTTATTTGACGAAGGAACAAGAAAGAATCCCCATACTTTTACTGTTTACCAAGCTTCTCAGCTTTATTCTTCTCGTAAAGACGGTTGAGTTGATGACCTAATAAGGAGAACATTGGGGAACACCATGAGCATTGAATCATCTGAAGGTTACCATTGGGAAGTTTCTCAGTGTCTGAGCAGCAGGCAGAATTGTCAAAGATATCCTGGTAATCAACAGGAATGTCCAATGTGGTGAGGAGTTCTGTACGTTGTTGAGATAGCTGGAACAAAGAATTGATAGTCAAGAATTGAAACAGGAAACCAAGAAGAATTTAGCGGACCTGCTTCCGCCACTTTGACTTTTTCACCTGGTATGCTTTCTTTGCAATTTCATCAGGGGAGTATTTATTTTTCTCAAGATTGTTTTTTTTTCCAGTAAACCAGCATTTGAGAACAGTGATTGCATTTGATGGAGCATGATGAATAGGATTGATGGGAAAGTTGGCTAAGGCACCGTTGTGAGAACTCCTTTTGGGACGGGGGTAGTTCTGTGAGGGGGAAATAGCAGTTATAGTATTTCAGGTATGTATGAATCTATTACAACTGTTAAGGGTGGTTTGAAAGACCTGCCCCTCTATTTACTACAAGAGTTAATACAACAATTTTTTTATTATTGTTGTGGCTGATAACTTTCTTCTTGTTTTCTTTAAGAGAACTATTTATGTAGTAATCTCTTATCAGACAAAGATCTAATTTCAACTTACAAATAATCAGCAATGGGCTTGATGAAAGGATCAGGGAAGTAGATAGTGGATGGATTGTTACAGAAGGTTTGGTAAATGTAATACAAGCTATGGAATTGATGAGGAATAGTATTTATATGTTTTATGATTTATTTATTTATTTATAGATGTAGTCTGAGGAAAGTGAGTAGATGGATGTTTTGGTATAATGTGAAATATTCAATGTGTTGTACCCTCTTCCTTAACCTTTTAGTTAAAAGAGCACAATATTTCTTTTTGTTATTTATTTCTGTTGTGTATTTTTAAACTGGCATGAAAGATGTTGTTGTGGGTCACCTGATTAAGATCACACTATTTTATATGGATGAGTAATTTTATTTAGTTTGCTTGCTGGATGATGGGGAGTGGGATCCAAGTGGGATGTTGGATGCTGGGATTTCTCTCTATCCTGGCCTCCTTATATAGTAAAATATGAGGGATTTTTGCTGGTGTAACGTCTGATTGAGGTATTTATGCTGGTGGGGTTTCTTGTTCTGCACTGCCTTCATGCAGGGACTGCATAAAGTGAGCTATTTATGCTGGTGAGGTTATGTTCTTAGGCTGTGCCACAGATCATGTGCTGCATCTTGTGACATAAATTGAGCTATTTCTGCTGGTGATGTTATGTACTTAGGCTGTGCCACAGATCATGTGCTGCGTCTTGTGACCAGAAACTAAACTATATACTACTTCTATATATATACTATGTACTTATTATTCACTATAATTCTTTTTAACTATATATCTTTTGATTTAGCCGTGCAAACCCTAACATAAATGGGTGACTTATATATTAAATTTACCCTAGATTTCAATTATGCACTTATATTGCTACTATTTTAACTTCTGAAAGATAATGAAAGAATATAATCCTGTATGATACTTGAAACAGGGTTTGGAATACCACATCCTCCCCCAACTTAATGCTGTCCACAGCATTCCTGTTTCAAGGATCACCATCTAGAATAGGTTGATTTATCCAACTATTTTTAATTTAATCCCTTGTTTCCCACAATATTTCATACTCCTGGACATACTAAACTCAGATCTCTCTTTTTCCCTCCTGAATTCTGCTTCTTGCCTTGATCCATAACTAGTGATTCTAAAAATTCTTCAACTCTAAATAGCTAAACTAATAACTCTAATTCTCCACTAATCCTATCTCCCTATAAAAATCTCCACTAATCCTATCTCCCTTATAAATATCTCTAAAATTTTTCAGTTCTTTTAGTACACTGTCATGAATCTTGCCTCCACGTCTCTTCCTGGGTAAATAAAGCTGATCTTTTGCTCTGCATGGCTGAAGTGACATATTGTTTTCTGTATCTGAGATAAACTGAAAATAGAAAGTTCCTCTTCCATGTCCTATCTGGTATCATTTAAACGTGTCAAGAGAGATAATGTGGAAACTGGTCCTCTGTTCTTCTGGTTTCTCAAATTTGAATTTAAATATGATCTGTTAACTATTATTACTTAATTACTTTTACCAATTTATCTGACTCCTGAGGATCTTCCTGTGGGTATACCACATCCTCCCCCAACTTAATGCTGTCCACAGCATTCTATATTAACTACTTTTTCCACTATGTATATATGCTTTTCTTCTTAATTATAATTACTACTCTTCATCCCCTATATCACTTCCTTCTTCCTCTTCACCACCATCTTCTACGGGTGCTCCTCTGGGGTAAAACCTCTTTACTTGACTGGATGCAAATCTTCTTGCTAGTGTGGTCCCATCTAGTTCCTCTAACTCATATGGTCCTTGATTTATTTGTTTCACTACCCTATATGGCCCATTCCACCTATTCTTAAATAACAACCCCCACTGGGTCTCCAAAGTTTTATTATAAACCAACACTAAATCTCCAGGACTCAGTGGCTTTCTCATCCTATGTGCACATTTTTTATCCCAGTATTTAACAGACTGGGCCCTTGCTTTAAACAATTTCTCCTCTGCCTCTGCAATCTTCTCCTCTCTTTGAGCCAATTGTTCTGCCCTTGTTTCTAGCAATTCTGCCGTAGTTTTGACGTCTGTCCAATCCACGCTTAAATAAGTATGTAGTTCCATGTCTACAGGGAGGACTGCTGGCTGGCCAAATTGTAACTCAAATGGGGTATATCCTGTAGTTCTCTTAGTTGATATCCTATCTGCAAAAGTGACTAAAGGTAGATATTCTTTCCACTTTATTCCATCTTCTCCACACATCTTAATGAGTGCATCTTTTATTTCTTTATGCCCCCTCTCAATCATTCCTTGTGCTTCTGGGTAGTATGGAGTCACAACCCTAAGTTTTATACCAGTTTTCTTCATTGCCAATTGTAGTTCCTTCTTGAATTCTGCTCCTCCATCAACTGTTACTTCTTTTGGGACTCCATATCTGCACACCCATTCTGATAAAAACCATTCTGCAATACTTTTTGACTTGAGATTTGTTAATCCTACTGTTTCTGCCCAACCAGAGAAGTCATCCCTTGCCACAATGATATATTTCCACCTTCCAGATTTTACGTGAACTGCATCCATACTTACTTTCTGAAACAGGGTAGAGGTGGATGTAGGTTTTCCTTCCTCTTTTGGTAATTCTTTACTCCTCTTCTGACATTGCTCACAGGATCTCACCCAATTTCTTGCAATTTTCTTCATTCCTTCCCACCAGAAGCGCTCTTTAACTCTCCTATAAGTTTCTAAAATACCTCTATGCCCTAGTTGCTCATGTAAAGCTTCTAAAACTTGTTTTTGCCCTTTTGGGTCTGAAATTACAACCTGGTTGTTTGGAACCCTTCTCCTTTTTAATTGACCTTCTTCAACAAAGAAATTAATGGATCTACGCTTTATTTTTAGGAACTCTTTATCTGAACACCTCTCTGGTTTTTGCAATGTTAACAGGTATTCCTGCATGTTTCTCCAGAATCCTACTTGATGCTGTTCCCCTATTTTTGTAATAACAATAGTCATATTCAATTGCTTTGTGCCAAACCCTGGGTGTGGCTTTACCCAGCATTCTTCCTCATTGAATTCTTGTCTTTCTTCATCTTCATCTATTGCTCTTCTGGACAGCCCATCAGGCATGGTAAAAGTTTTTCCTGGTTTATGTACTAAGTCAAAAGAGAACAATTGAATGAAAGCCACCCATCTTGTCATTGGTGCACTTGGGAGACTAGGAGTATTAATCATTTCAATTAAAGCTTTTGCGTCAACTTGAAGCTCAAAGTGTTGCCCCCAAAGTGTTGTCTGGAGTTTCTTCAGAATTTTTGCTACTCCACAGAGCTCCAATTTTGCTTGAGAATATTCAGACTCATTTTCAGAAAACCCTACTGACTCATAAATAACTGGCCTATCCTTTCCTTCTTTGTCCTCTTGCATCAGTACTGCTCCAGCTGCAATGTAACTTGAATCTACTGCTAGTTTAATTTTTCCCGCCTCCTTTCCATATGCCAAACTTTTCAGGACTATCTCTTCTCCCACAATTGTTTTTAATTCTTGAAATGCCTTCTCACAGCTCTCATCCCACTCAAAACCTACATCTAATCTGGTTAGCCGTCTGAGAGGTGCTGCTATCAATGACAGATTTCTAATAAACATTCTAACATAGACACAAATTCCCAGAAATCCTCTAATATCCTTTTTATTCCTAGGGGTTGGCCAATTTTGTATCTTGTTTACTTTTTGTTTTGACATCATCCTCCCAGCTTGAGAGACCACATGTCCCACTATGTCCAATGCTGGCACGCAGCATGCAAACTTTTCTCCAGATATAGTCAGCCCTGCCTCTTCTATCCTGAACAAAATTCTTTCCAACACCACTGCATACTCCCAAATAAATCTTCTTATCCCTGGATTTTCAGCTAAAGTTGAATTCCCATAAGTTGACTTAGGTCCTTTAATACCCCCATCATCAATAAAAATTCCCACATTCTCTGGGATTTCTTCTTGAAGAATCCAGGTCATTTGTGCCTGATATACTGCAACAGAATTAGTAGCACCCTGTGGGAGCCTGGTCAACTGAAGTCTTCCCAACACAGTCTCAAAAGTAGTTAAAGGCCTAGATGCTCCCATTATGTCTCCCAAGCCATAGCAAGCTCTTCCTGAGAAAGAGTCCACAAATTCTTCAATTTTGGGTGGTAAGCCTGCATCCTTGATTGTGACTTTATTGAGTACCTGCAGGTCATGAACAATTCTTAATTTGCCATTTGATTTTGTCACACAGAAAACTGGGCTGGAATAACTAGATGTAGACTGTTCATAAAGCCCAGTTTTAATTCTCTTTCTAACTAATTCAATAAAGTCCTCCAGGATAGGCTTAGGTATGGGAATAGGTTTCTTTTGCCATGGGTCATGGGCTATGACTGGAATTTTGTATGGCTGGCCATAAGAATGACGTAATAACCCCCTTTCTTCTTCACAGAAAGCCACAGACTTCTGCCTTAATACAATTACATGTTTTAGTAGTTTTGTTTCTTCTTCAGAAAGCCACCCAGGTGGCCCAAAATTTACCATTTGTAGTCTTTCATGCGTGATTCTTGATGTAGGTTTAAATTCTGGTGGATTCCTGGTAAGTGGAGTTATATAAGGATCCCTTGACAAAGGAGGCCTCTGGAGAGGAGGGTTTATATCCTGTGGCATTGGGTAATTTATTGGTCTTACTTTCTTCTCTACTGTTTTGTATTTGGCGGCAAAAACTTCCCCAGTCATTTTTAGTTCTTTACTTTCTTTTGTTTAAAATTATTTCTTCTCTTGTTTTATGTCTATTTTCTTATTTATTTAATTATTTGTGTTGTGCTTCTTTATATTTATAAAGCACTGTGATCATCAAGTCTGGATGGACTTGCTGCAGTTTAAGGTCATACAGGACCAATAACTATAGACCTTACACATTTACTCTATGCTTTTTGTTTATTTTATTTTCTATTTTATATATATATATATGTTTTCTTTTGATTTACTCATTATTTATTTTATTTATTTATTTTATTTATTTTATTATTTATTTTATTATTTTTATTTTTATTTTATTTTATTATATTTTTTTTTTTTTTTTTTTTTTTTTTTTTTTTTTTTTTTTTATTATTTTTTTTTTTTTTTTTTTTTTTTTTTTTTTTTTTTCGGGCGGGCCTGATTACAGTTGGCCCGTCTGTAGTATTGATTACATATCTTCCACAGCCGAGGGATATCTTCCCCCTCGACCACTCGACTCCGCTACCACAAATATTCGCCGACGACCCGGACTCGCTACCTGGCACTCCCTTCCATCCAGACGATTCGGTATGTATTTCTTCTTTCTTCTTCCTCATTTACAATACTTATTTGATCTATCTCACCTCAGATCTGTCAGCTGATCTTTATTTCTTTTTGTTTTATTCATACAGGCTTCCCCCCTTCGCCGATCTTCGGGATGATATCACCGTCGATCCCTGTACGACTTCGTCTTTTCTATGGCATACGGCCGACCAGTTCCCCCTCAGCCAATCTTTCTCTCCGTCCCGCTTGTATTCCAAGATTTCCCCGCTTTTTTACTAGGTCTGTATTCCCTCTTCTCACCGTTCCCAACGATATAGCCCAGCTGATCGCTATTTGTTTTTTTTTTTTTTTATTTATTTATTCATTTTATTGTTTATTTTATCTGCATTTCGCCCAAACAGCTCCATATGGAGCTCTCCCGTTGGCACTAACGTTGTTCACTTCGGCTCACCAGCGTCCAAACAAGTCGTCACCGGATCGAGTTCTATCATTCAAGCCTCTCTTACTGGTCATCGAACGACTGGAAACGCTGCGAGGGGGGATCCCTCCCTCGACTATTTAAGGTGAGCCTCTCTCTCATCTTTTCCCCATCCTCATCAACCTTTTCCTATTCTGATCATGGCTAACACTTCCTCCATCGCCTCTTCTCCCCATCCGACCGTCCATGTAATCTCGTCGGACACCACTCCTCCTACTCTCACAACCAACGATGACATGTCGTCGTCCGCCCCTTCTAGTAATTTCACTCCTCCTCCAGCTCGGGAGTTTCTGGACTCCTTCTTTGCATGCGTCGACGCTCGTGAGTCGTTTCTTTTTTTTTTTTTTTTTTTTTTTTCTTCCTCCTCAGTTGAGTAATACTAATAAAGGTTTTTTTTTTTTTTTTTTTTTTATTATTATTATTATTATAAATAGCTGTCCCATCCTTCCGATCGGGATGCCATCCATGGCTTTCTTCGCTTCCCTTCGATCTCCCCGCCGAGGCGCCTCCGTTTAATGGTAAGTCAACCTTTCGTCTCTCTCTTCGTTATGTTTTATTCTTACTAACGTGTTTCTACTTTGCTTTTATCTAGACATCGAGCCGAAGACCACCGCCGAGGATTACGAGGTGGACGAACTCGCGTCCGAGTCCTCCAGCTACCCTTCCGATGACGGGGCTCAGCTCGCCGATAGTCCCATCGCTCCGATCGTTCCGCCCTGCTCTCCTGTCAACTTTCCCACCGCGTCTCTGATGTGAGAACTCCTTTTGGGACGGGGGTAGTTCTGTGAGGGGGAAATAGCAGTTATAGTATTTCAGGTATGTATGAATCTATTACAACTGTTAAGGGTGGTTTGAAAGACCTGCCCCTCTATTTACTACAAGAGTTAATACAACAATTTTTTTATTATTGTTGTGGCTGATAACTTTCTTCTTGTTTTCTTTAAGAGAACTATTTATGTAGTAATCTCTTATCAGACAAAGATCTAATTTCAACTTACAAATAATCAGCAATGGGCTTGATGAAAGGATCAGGGAAGTAGATAGTGGATGGATTGTTACAGAAGGTTTGGTAAATGTAATACAAGCTATGGAATTGATGAGGAATAGTATTTATATGTTTTATGATTTATTTATTTATTTATAGATGTAGTCTGAGGAAAGTGAGTAGATGGATGTTTTGGTATAATGTGAAATATTCAATGTGTTGTACCCTCTTCCTTAACCTTTTAGTTAAAAGAGCACAATATTTCTTTTTGTTATTTATTTCTGTTGTGTATTTTTAAACTGGCATGAAAGATGTTGTTGTGGGTCACCTGATTAAGATCACACTATTTTATATGGATGAGTAATTTTATTTAGTTTGCTTGCTGGATGATGGGGAGTGGGATCCAAGTGGGATGTTGGATGCTGGGATTTCTCTCTATCCTGGCCTCCTTATATAGTAAAATATGAGGGATTTTTGCTGGTGTAACGTCTGATTGAGGTATTTATGCTGGTGGGGTTTCTTGTTCTGCACTGCCTTCATGCAGGGACTGCATAAAGTGAGCTATTTATGCTGGTGAGGTTATGTTCTTAGGCTGTGCCACAGATCATGTGCTGCATCTTGTGACATAAATTGAGCTATTTCTGCTGGTGATGTTATGTACTTAGGCTGTGCCACAGATCATGTGCTGCGTCTTGTGACCAGAAACTAAACTATATACTACTTCTATATATATACTATGTACTTATTATTCACTATAATTCTTTTTAACTATATATCTTTTGATTTAGCCGTGCAAACCCTAACATAAATGGGTGACTTATATATTAAATTTACCCTAGATTTCAATTATGCACTTATATTGCTACTATTTTAACTTCTGAAAGATAATGAAAGAATATAATCCTGTATGATACTTGAAACAGGGTTTGGAATACCACACCGTTGTGGTATGCATGGTCGAAATGCTTGAGTACGAATGAGGAAAAACGCTTGTTCCACTGGGAATCCCAGGGAGAAGCCCAATGAAAAGTTGCCAAGGGAAATTTTGCTTCTTTCAAGTCACTGAGAAATAAATTGAGACATTTGAGTGAAATGCCATGAAGCATGTTGGCTGATAAGGGGGTGAGGGACATTCTGGAACAAATGGGATGGCTAGTAATGGTTATTGGGAGGTTGTTGACATGTTGAATCTGTTCAGGTGATGGTGTTGCTTGCCAATGTTCCTCAGCGAGGTGTTCAATATTCAGGAGAAGGCGGCAGAAACAAGCCATGGACCTGGAAAAGTGAGAGGTGGGTGAAGGGATGATTTGTAAAAGGGCCTTGTTGAGGTTCCTTCAATTGGCTGGAGCTTTTCCATTTTTGAGTGACTTGACCATGGCTGTGGTTGAAATAAGATTGTGTTGAAATCATTTTCTTGCACTGGGTGAATATATATTGTTCTGGCTGTGCTGAATTCATAATCAAGAGTTGTGAATCAGTGCCCCCTTTATTGTGTGAGTTGGTGGGAATGGTGGAATGAGGTACATCTCATGTGATTTTATTAAGCCCTGCGGGCTTAATTTATTAATGGGTGTGTACATCTGCTATGATTTGATTAAGCCCGGCGTGCTTAAATTATTAATGGGTGGTGAGGGTGACCCAATTAAGACAACTGGAGGTAATGGTGTTGGTAGATTTGGGAATTTGCCTCTACCGAATGAAGGTGGTTGAGGGAGGATTAAGCCCACCGGGCTTAATTTGAGAAATAACACACGTGACATGTGTAACATATACACAACATGAAACAAGGCCACCCAGATGTTGAGTTCAAGCGAAAAGGTTGCCATCAGGTGATGGTTCAAAGGAGCATGGGGCATGCATGCCATGCATTATGCATATGGAGATATGATGTGTTGCAAAGAATCTTGATCTAACAACAGTGTTACCAAGGAGAAAAGAGTACTTGCTTGACAAGAAAAACCATACCACTTAGAATATAATTACGTTGAAGAATGCACTCTTGATGGAAAATCTGCCAGTGTACAGAGTTGGGGTGTGATCAAGAGACCTACAGGGATTCTGAAACAGGTGAGCAGAAGGCGGGGAAGGCATGGTCAGTAACATGTTTCAAGTCACATTTAAAACCAATTATGAAGAGGAAGACACATGAACAGGAGATGGAAGACGAGCCAAGTCCCCATACTTCAAAAAATATTCAAGTTGAGTGGTATTGACTTCTGTTGATAACATTCAATCATCTGGGCTGACTTACTAGGAATGGGTAGACTGGAAGTACACCAATTTTGACCACAACTATTCCTGACATATCAAATCAAAATGTGAATGAAGGCCCAAGTGATCATTCAATAGTCAACACTCAAACATCTCGAATAAACACGCTTCAGCTTATCCCTCAACATAGTCTAGCAGTAATGCTACAAGCAGCTTGCCTTTCCATTATCACTGGGGTTAGTGATAAAAACGTGACACAGTTTTTGAAGACAGAGATTGAAAAAGTGAAACAACTCGCGCAGGAATTTAAGTTTGACGGATCCTCAATCATCAGCAACATACCTCCCTCGAAAAGGACTCTCATACAACGCCTTGGATTTGATGTTGTTTTCTCAAAGATGATCTGCTGCCCAGATTGTTTCAAACTGTGTTCAATTCCTGAAATGCCAAGAAAGTGATGAAGCTATGGCCAGAGGTCGGAGGATGAAGTGATAACAAAGACTCTAAATTTATTCTAGAGGCTGAAAAGAACAAAAGGAAGCCCTCTAAGAGGGCAGGCTGCTAGTTTGCGTGGTGGAAAACCACACACGCTACAAGAGGTTGTATGCTGTAGAGACCTCAGGGAAAAGCGCGCAGAAGACTGATGATTTTATTGCTATCTTGATCACTAGTTTATATGCTATTTACAACTGAGGGACAGGTTGTGGACAGAAGATGACAAGATGAATATTCAATCTGAAGGGGGAGGGAGTGACATGGATGGGATAAGGAGGGGAAAGGAGACCTGCAAAGATGGAATTTCAACAGAAAGGATGACGAGTTGACTCATGAAGTCAAAACTACGTGTAAGACTATATCCTACTTGACATCAAAGAAGTTCCTGAAGGAGGTTGAAAATGAAGAACAACTCTGTGATGCAAAACTTGCCACAATTGAAGGATCTGGTGAAAGAATGATCATCAAGCCAGTCCAAACGTTCACTTTCCAACCTCTGAAGAACTGGCTGTCTCACAAGCTCTGGCTACCTGGCTTTGAATGTCTTGCCGATTTGAACCTCAAATATGAACGCCAGAGGAATGAAAAGATGAGTGATGTATGGGATGGAAGTGTATGGAAAACCTTTGTGGGACCTTCAGACTCAAACAAGATTTTTACTTCAGAGTCTGGGAATCTTGTATTCACCCTGTATGTTGACTGGTTCAATCCGTTTAATGCAAAGAAGCCTGGAGGAAAGTCGGTATCCTTGGGGGCAGTGACTCTGGTGTGTCTCAACCTACCATTAACGGAACGATACAAAGTGGAGAACATATACTTGTTTGGGATTATACCAGGTCCAAAGGAGCCGAGTCTGGATCAAATGAACCATATCTTGGAACCGCTAGTGCTGGAGATGAAGGAATTTTGGAAGGGAGTGTGGTTCACAAAGACAAGTCAATTCCCTAAGGGCCGCCTTATATTTGCATATTTCCACTAATTGGAGACCTTCCAGCAATTCACGAGACAGCAGGATTTGCATCCCATACAGCAGACAAGTTTTTTTCTTTCTGCAAGATCACCCTTCAAGATATTGATGAGATCGACCTGGGGAAGTTTGAGAAAAAAACGCACGAGGCACACATGGAAAGAGTTAGGCAATGGGAAAGGTGCAAGACATACACTGAGAGGAGGAAGATTGCTACGGAAGAAGGAGAAAGAGGGAGCATTCTGAATAGCCTCCCATACTGGCGACCAGTGGAGTACTGTGGAATTGAAGTTATGCACACGTTACCCTTGGGAGACCTGAAAGATCACAGTCTCAGTTTTTTGAATACTCTGGGAGCAGGGAAGCTCCTGAAGAAAGCCATAGAACATGAAATAAACTGGAAGAATACTGATGTTGGGAAAATGATCTTTGGAGGGTTGAAGTTCCGGGATTCCAAGCGCAAGAAAACACAAGAAGGGGACTGGAGTGGCATGGAGGATGAAGAAGTGGGGGAAGGAAGCGGTGTATTTTAAATTCGAAAAATCTTTCCCGCTTAACAAGTATCCAAGAAGACAGGGCTGGTCCATCAAGCCACCCCTACCAACTACATTCCAGCTCATCAAGAGTAGATACATCAGCTTCAGGAAGAAGGTCAACTCGGTCTCTGGTAGGTGGCTCTAGTATAGCAACAAACAGGCATCCACAGAGTATTGCAGGTACTTCATCACTTGGCAGCCAGTCAGAGGTTGATGAGAAAGGAGAGGCTGATAGAAGGAGTGACATGATGGGAATTCAACATTGCAAATCACAAACCTTGGGAGAAGAGGATGATGGAGTTACGACTGGAGGGCCTGTATTGACAAAGGAAGAGTTGTGTGTTCTTCAAAACGTGATTTCACAGACATCAATTCCAACTTGGGTTTCACAAGTTCCCCAAAAATTTGGAATTTCTGGATCTGGTTCCCTAAAAGCATCCAAGTGGTTAATACTATGTACTGTCTATTTTCCGCTGGCAATGATTCCTTACTGGGTGATTGGAAATTTTTGGCAGAAGAAATATATTGAGGGCTCAAACACGGTGACACATCAGGAGGTCTTGAGGGATTTGACCATCAAATTAATTGAAATGACAAGCATTCTCATGAAGCACCACCTGGATGAAAGAGATACGATCAACTTGAGAAAATTAACAAAGGAATACCGGGAAGTCCTCCAAATGGGATGGCCAAATCATACAAGCAAGTCAAATTTACATCTGACACAGCATTATCCTGTAGTAATTGAGAGGTTTGGGCCTTCCATAGAAACTGCTGCATGGGCCCAGGAGCGTCTGAATGGGATTCTGGGGAATATACCAAACAACCAGCATCTTGGTATGTCACATTTCTGATACTTTGTTTCGAGTCCATGCCTTCATCAGAGGTCTAATTTAACACATCAACAGGAGAGATGCATGGAACAATCATGAACACATGGAATCAGAAATCACGATACTATGGATATGTCAACCAAGCAAAATTGAAAGGTCAGGATGTTATTGACATGGAAAATTCTGTCCATTTGGCTCATATGGTGATGAAAAAAAAAGAAGAGAAGATAATACTTGATGTGAGAGTGTATAATCTGTGGAAATTTCAGTTGGGTGAATTTGGATATGAAGAGACGGCCAATGGGAAGTTGGAAAGAGAAGTTGTGAAGGTGAAGAGTGTAGAGATGTTCAATCACAAGTATGTCCCAGAAAATAATTTCAGTGGCAAGGCTCCCGGTAAATCAAACGTTGAATTCTACGATTCGGGATTGCGACTTTTTGGGCGGATAAGCCGGATATTCAGTGATGGTGTGACAAATACTGGGGCGTTGATAAACGCACACCAACAGCGTACGCCAACGCCAACCCGCACACCAATTTCTTTTGGCGTGCGGGGCCTACACGCCAATTTTTTTTGACGTGTAGGGTCTACACGCCAAAAAAAAAGGTGTGTGAGACCCGCACGCCAAAAATGGCGTGTGGTTCCCACACGCCATTTTTTTTTTGGCACGTGGGCCCCGCACGCCAATTTTTTTGGGCGTGCGGGTCCCACACACCAATTGTTTGGCGTCTGGGGGGACAATGACATAATAGAATTGGAGGGCCAATTTTATTATGTCAGCGAGCCCAGCCGGGAGGACTTCCTCCCGTCCGACGAGGTTATACAACCTTGTCGGCCAGGAGGAAGTCCTCCTGGCTGACTCCCGGCTGACAAGGCTATACAACCTCGTCAGCCGGGAGGAAGTCCTCCCGGCTGGGCTCGCTGACAAAATAGAATTGGCCCTCCAATTCTATTATGTCGGCGTCCCTCCACACGCCAAACAATTGGCATGTGGGACCCGCAGGACAAAAAAATTGGCGTGCGGGGCCCACAGGCCAAAAAAAAATGGTGTGTTTTTTGGCGTGTAGACCCTACACGCCAAAAAAAAATGGCGTGTAGGGCCTGCACGCCAAAACAAAATTTGCGTGCGGGTTGGTGTTGGCGTGCGCCTTTGGCGTGCCATTATCAACGCCCAAATACTTTTTGGTTTTTGATTCGCCCCTTTACATCATTGAACAGCTGGGATGAACCCAAGAATCCGTACCAAGACCATCCCCAGTTGAATACAAAACTTTTGTACGCAGACAAGCTCAGTAGACAACTGGTCATCCATCATTCAAGGGTCGTTGGGCATATTGCTATTCTGGAGAATCAGGAGGGAACATTTGGTGTGAACAAGAAAACGATCTCTGCAGTGAGCCTGGGGAATGTGGTATGTTTTCCATTATTTGTTTGTGTTGATCAAAAATGCAGGAATTAATTTGTTGATTGTATTTGGAATATTTGCGAATTTGAAAAGGGCATGGGGCCAAGATATTGAAACAGATTAATTAATCGGATGAATGCTGACATTTCAATGTTCATTTTGATCAACCCCGAACCTCAAGACTGATCAAGAAGAAGGGTAAGTGGAGTTAGTGGGTAATCCTAGTTGAATGAGATCCATTTTGTTTGGTTATATTTAGTATGTATGGTAAATAAAGAAGCCAAACAATTAGACAAAGGGAAGGGAAAAGGGTGGTAGAACTGACTTGCCTCATGGGCGGTGCAAGAATCCATTGCAGTAGATGGCATTGTTTCCCACAGATTAAATAGCAGTATAATACATGAAATCCCCTTCATCTCTTCTCCCTCATCCCATCAATATCTAATTCATAGCTATCTTACAAGTACATCTTTCCATAAGAAACCCAAGAGCTATTTGTGAGTGAATATTGTGTCTACGCCAATTAACTCCGATTTAAAAGAACTTACCCAGCAAATAAGGATAGATTTAATATGGATATTGAGGAAGATATGGTTGACAGTGATGATGGGGTTGAAGGAGCTGGTCAAGGTGCTACTGGAGAAGGAACATCTGGTGATCCAGGAGGATTTTGATGCGCTTTTGAGGGGCAATGTTGATGATGTTGTTGAGGATGGTAAGTTTTGGTATTGATTGACCAGATTTTGATGGATGTGTTCTTTCCAGCTAATTGATTAATTCCCTATTATTCCTATCTCCACATGCATAGATGCCAAAAGTGAACCGGAAAATCCAGAGGACCTTTTGAATTATAACCTGAGAGTTCAAAGACAAAAACGTGCTCATGATAAATCACAGGCGAATTTCAGACGGGGATCAAAGGGTTGTGGTGGGACGTGGCCTTCCGAATCAGTCGACGGCATTGTGTTGGTCAATTCGGAATTTCACCAAATTTCTGATGGGAATGCCTGAATTAATTGGTGCATATCCGCCACCCCCAAGCCAAGAGGAATGGGAAACTTGGAACCATTGGGCTGATAACCGGTACAAAAAGATGATTGCTCACTTGAAAGATTTTTCCGAGAAGCACAACAGTCTTAAAAAACAGTCTTTCAAAAAGTGTATCAGGACAAGGTTGCACGTATTCGCAAGCATCTGTCACCCCCTTTGTTTACACCGGCTGCTGACGTTTTGTACCCGGACCTGGATGTTCCACTAAGTATCAAGAAGACGTGTGAGCAAGATGTTCAGATGGCTGGGTTTGGACGGTTGACATTTGAGTGGGAGGCCAGTTCGTTTAATTCATCTTTGTGGAACGGGAGTTTGGCGACAATTGTTATCAAGCATTACCATAACTGGACCGAGTCACAACCAGGTGTGATGTGGGGGGAAGTTGGTTCAATGGAGCTGATCTTGGAACAATGGGTTTGTGGCCAAGGAAAAGAAATGTGGCGGGCTCACTAGATGGATAGCAAATCTGCGGAAAATATGAGGGTGAAAAAGTTGAGGAGGGCAGGAATAGCTCGGATGAAAACTAAAGTAAGTCATGGGTTTTAAAAATCAGGAATTCCCAGGCCAGTTGCTTAAAGATGGCTGTTTGAAGATTGCGAACAAGAGACAAGGACTTGCAATCACCAAGATGCGTGCCAATCCAGCTTTGGCCATCCTATTTTCCAAAGACACGGTATCCGATTGGGAATATCAACCCGTTCCGGCCAAAACAAAACGCATACAGCTAGCTTGGAGGAGTGAAGTGTTCACTGTATGCTCACACAAACTGGATGAGATTGCTACAACAGTGGCAAAAACGGCTACTGAAATGAAGAGTATCCATAAGCTGGTGGACCGTAGCCCTGACGTAATTCCACAGACAATTGTTCCACTTGCTACAATCCCCCGTAGGCTTCCACACTGCCAGCATAATTGCCTAGGTTGAGTTCATCCCAGTTAAACTAGGATGCAAACAACCAATTTAAATTAGGTTGACCTCAACCAATGAAATATAAAACCAAGGGGGGTCCCTTGGATTTATATTTCATCAGTTGATTTCAACCAAGTTTAAATTGGTTGAGTGCATCCCAGTTTAACTGGGATGACTTCATCGTAGGCAATTATGCTGGCAGTGCCAGTTGATGCCTACAATGCCGCATTCCTTCAAAGTCTTTCCCAAGTTGAAAGAGAGCACCTCGACCCTCAGGCGGCAATTGGCTTGGAAGCAAAAGCGTGGATGCTAAACCAGATGACAATGCGTATTGGACGAGGCGGAAGTGGCATTCCGAGAGGAAGTATTGGCAATCTGGGAATTGGTAATTTCCCAGGCCCTAGCAAAGGCAGTTGAGTAGGTGATTGTTTGTTTTGTTGGTTGATTGGAAAAAAACTGACACAAGATATTTTATTACGTAGCTAAAAGGAAATTCACTCCAAAGACTTTACAATTGAGTAGTCTGGAAATACACATGCCAAAGAGGAGTGGAACTTGAGATGGGAGTCCAATCCGTGTTATTCTCATTGATCAACTGCTTGCTCTTGACATGACTGGACAAGTTCGGAACGGAGAAATGAAAGATATGTAAGTTATCATGTGTTTTTCAGCTGCTCCAAAGTAAGAGAGAAAAAATTAAACCCGGCGGGCTTAATTCTTGGGAATGATTATAAAACCGGCAAGCTATGAGGCATCATATTAAGCCCGGCGGGCTTAATGATTGGGAGGAATAAGACGGCTTGGCTTGATTGCTGGATTCCAAGAGGGGATGTTGGCTGGGTTGAGGTAAATGTAAACTGATCTGTTGGCATAGAGTAAATGAAGAGTATCTTGTGGCAAAACTAGAGCATATCAATTTGCCACAAGAGGTCAAACTACACTCCACCAACGAGGATATGATTAAAGCTGGGAAGGAGCTTGAGGTTATCCAGCGTTGGGCCCAGAGTTGTAACAGAAGGGGTTTTGATGGTAATTCCTTGTCATTGCAATTCACATCTCCAGTCTGTTTTTATCCTGCTTCCCTGACAGGAGAACATTCACTGTTTAACATAGGGTATCTAAAAGGTAGGAGTCAAACGGAAGAACAATTGTTGTGTTTGGATCTTGATTGTCACCTGTGACGGACAGATTTTCAAGTGCATCACAATGACATCAACAGAAGACCACTTGAAATCAGCCATGTGTTTCAATGTAAGCTCATAAGACAAATCATGGATTGTGAAAAGTGATTGCAAGACCACTTTTGAACAAATAGTTTTTTTACAAGATTTAATTTTAATAATATCCAAGGCACATAGAAAAAGAAGACTAGGGTACAAAATGGCTTTAATGATGTCAAAATAACTGCAGGGAAAAAGCTACTGGATCTGGCCGCTTGAATCCTTAAGGGGGGGGGGGTTGTACTGGTCATTCAACGTGAAAAATGCCAATGAAGATAAGAAATTCCAGAGTTTGACAACAAATATCACATGTGAATTGGATATCCTTGGCCAACTAAACTCACATTGAATCATTGGCACCGAGACTTGGACAGAGACCACACCAACAAGAGTGTGAAAGTTACAAGAAATAAGTAGTGTGTAAAGATGGAAACCACATGTATTCCTCTTCTGATGGAACTGGAAAAGATTTCAGGATGAAGAATGATAACATGGAGAGATGAAACATTAAGCAAAGGTGACATGGCCGGTTGAGAAAACCCCAACAAAGCAATCCACAACTCATAGCACAAACGTTTTGCAGATTGATTGGAGTGGCAGTTATTGAAAAAACTCTCCAAACCTGCATGGACAATTCAATACATTGTTAGTGAAGGTTGAGGATCAATTCTGTCAGTAACTGTAAGTGTGTTGGGGACAATAGCTTACATTTGATTAGTAGTATTCAGCATATGATCCCTAGCATCTGTGTATCAATGGCCCCGATGGTTGAAAGTGCTCCTTAGTAACCTGCGCTCATGTTCCGTTTTCCAACCATGGATTTGCATGGGATCTGACAATACACACATCAATAAACAAATGTAGGCCTTTGAAAAAATATGACTGATCAAGTACCTCTACCAAAGCGCATTCTGCGTAGATTCCAAATTGCCAAGCCATCAGGGACCATGTGAGAGGGGATGCAGAGTTCCATGGAAAGTTGGGATAGGGAATCCTGTGCTGCTTCTAAACAAGTGGCATGTTGACAATGTATCATAGCCGACGTCTCAACAGGACCTTGGCCTTCAAGATCCTCAGGCTCAATTGATACAGCCAGTGCTTTAAATGATGAAACGGCTTCAGGGAGAAATTCAACTCTATGCTGAGCTTGGTATAAATAGGTTATGGTAGTAATTTAAGTACACTGGTTAAAACGTATTGTAAGGTTGATACTTGGCGGTTTGAATGGAGGATGAGAGGAGGATTGGATCAAGAAACTTTGAGTGGTTTTTATAATGGGAGCTTGGAGGTGGGTGTATCTGCAAATAGAGAGATCTGACACTGGAACTACTTCTCAAGCAGCTAACTTTTCACAGGGCAGTTGAGTGGGTGACTTGCAATAAACAGGTGAGATGTATGTGAGCTAACGTGATTTGCACAAACAAGGGTGCTTGCATGTCACAATATAATGGAATACATGAGAGGTGGATCAAACAGACAAATCTTTCCACATATGTCATATGACAATCAACAAAACACAGCCGGAATTTGATTGGGATCCTTCAGCCAACACACGTAATCTGTTGATTGGACAAATCATTGATTTGTTGTATTTTGAGATGCTCTGTGCTTGAAGTTACTGGGTCTTTGATGGGTAGGGGTCAACTCATATTGTTGAGTTTTATTTACCAACCAATCCCCACAAGCAATGTCACCACCTCGGCATATAATACAATGTCATCTTTCCTTCGCGTATATGAGGAAGTTTCCAAGCTAAGATGATACATTAAATCACTCAAAATATGCCTCACTTCTGATTGCTTTGTCCAAATACATGAGCATCTGGAATATTGACCCGTACAATAGTTGAATCCTTGATGTGGGAAATGGAATCTTATGCAGAGTCCCCTGGAAGATATGTCTTGTGGTGCATCATCAACACTTTAAGGCTTAGGTGGTGACGGTTGTGTGTGAACCAAAGTGGGGGGATTTTACACACACAACCCTTTGAAATACATTTACTCATTGATTGTCAGATTCAATAGGAATGTACAAAAACTGGAAGTGATATGATTCAACAAACAGAAGGCCTTTGTACTCACCCACTCTGTTCCCACTTGGTATCCATCACGTATCTGTTCCTAATGACATGGGACACAAGCGATACAGGGGAGGGACATGCCTGGTGTACACATACCTAAACCCACAATTGCGTTATATATGCAAAGATATAATCCTGCATGTCTTGTTGATTCCATTTTTTGTGGTGTCCATAGCACATCAGTGCCTATGCGGTGACAAGAATCACCTCCCTCAGGCCTAGTGTAAATCCTTCATGTGACCGGAAGCTCTCCCCAAGCATACAGGTCAAAATGATTTTGTTTTGTTTGATGAGGAGACACCTTACATAATTCAAATAACACAAGCTGTCATGCTGAGATTAATTGCCAAGTCGATGCTCTGCTGACATCTCCAGTATTAGATTCATGTCTCGACCCAAGAATTATTGTACAACAAAGGCAGATGATGATTCAGCAGATATTTGGCAAATGAATTAAATGCAATTTGCCAAATAGCAACGAACCGAGCCGATATCAACTATCTGGTAACATTCCACCAGTAACGGCCCTCTTGTTCATGGTAGCTTGTATGAATGTTTTTGGACCTGTTGACATATAAATATCTTCCTCTGTTTGTGTTCCTGCTCTTACCCCCAGATCATCCTTAGATTAGACCTTACATACATTTCAAACACCATGTCAAGTCCTAGTCAAAATAAATACCTTAGTCTATTGGCCAAATATACCCACAAAGAAGATGATATTGAACATCACTTTGAGTGGCTTGAAAATAGATGTCGTACTATGTGTCTTGCTGTTGCATGCTGGGAGCCTTCCGATTTTTCCTCAGATCCTCATACCCTCTTTTTCCAAATTGGTCCTGAAAGTCCGTATTATCAACAAATGGTTGATGCTGGCAACTGGTTTGAGGCAAAGCGCATACAGGCCACCACTGATCAAGAAGCAAAGGTCTTGGGGATCCCCATGTTGGAGGTACCAGAAGTCATGGAATTGTGGACCGAAAGAGGCATTGCATTGGGTAAAGGTAAAGCATCATCAGTTTATCCACATTTTCCACCTGCAGATATATGTTGTGATGTCTATTGCAGAGCCGGTTGCAAGACCCTGGAATGATACGCCCTCCCCAGAATCTAGCCCTGGTAAGGGGAATTGCTTCAGCCGTGAAAAAACCCCCAAGGAAGCCATAATCAGTTGTGAAGGCAGCAAGAAGGTATTCCCCCAAATACTTCAAAAATTACAAGGTTCTATATTCTGATCATCACTTGTTGCAGCAAAAGAATAAAGAAATAATTATTGACTAGCCAGCAGATATCAATGTTATGGTGGCTCCTGGAGCTATGGATTATCTTTCAGACTATGCTGATCTTGTCAGAATAGCACCCTTGGTTAGAAGTGTTCAACATCATTTGAGCCATGAGATGAACTATCCATCCGTAATCAATAACTGTTGGAATTGAAGCCAGAACACTAGCTATGTCTGATGATTTTATGAGGGACCCAAATCACACTTGCCTTTGCTCTCGTAAGTCTCCTGGGCTTGTCTGGTGGAAATTAAGCCCGCCGGGCTTAATAATTACCATAGTTTCACCAAGTGTTCCTGACCTGTTCTGCCCATCATTAAGCCCGCCGGGCTTAATCACGAGGATGCCACCCCAGAATCTTAACTATAACTTAACTCGCGCTGGCATAATATTATCCAAGGCTTGAGGTTAACATTAAACCTAACCACACGGTTGTTTTGCATGGCGTGTTCATCTGCATGCACATATCTTATGCAACCACATGCAATGTGCAAACTAGTTTCATGATGGACCACCCAAACAGCAAAATCATCAAGTTGCCGTGCTCTAAATTTGTTTTGAATTCTAACACATCCAAACATCTCACCCAATTAGACATTCCACCAGTTGTTGTTAATCCCTCCTGAATAGGCTGCTCATGGAAAATCCCCAATGAGCATTGCTGACTGATGTCCAAATACACTTCAATTTGGTAGATTTTCCCTTTGTGCATGGTCAATTCCCCATATGGGATCTACCAATTTGTAGTTCACTCCACTCTGAACGTTTTTCTTTTGCTGACATATGTTTGGCATGTGCCAAGCACTAACAAACAAACTTCCTCCTTTGATGGAAAATCCTCAATCAAAGAATATCTCCTGATTATGTCATAAAGGGATATATCCCCAAGGAAATCTAACAGATTCCAACGGGATCATGGCCTTTGACGTTGGAGTTTTCATTGCTTGATGGTTCTTAAGGAACCACTTCTGGTACGCTTCTCATAACCCCCTTCCTCATTCTATCAATCATCTCTAGATATACTCAACTCACTATTTATTACATTCCTAAGAACAAGTACAAAATCTTAACATTCCTCCTCCCCACCGTACAAAATAACATGTCAGACACATCTCTTAGTGAGGCAGCCCCTGTAGTTGACCAAGGCACACCAGCATTGCCAAGTGGCTCTGCCCCTAATCTTGAATCCACCCCACCACCTGGTCAGTTGATCTTACACAAATTCCCAGAGTGATCCAGATTCGCACCCCATAAAAATTCAATTTTTTTTACCACCCAACTTCTTATCAGATCCGCATTTGTACAAAATGTCTTTCCCATCTCCGAATTCAAACCAACCACCACCAACATTCCAAGCCTTGGAACCAACAATCCCCCCTGGCGAGCCACTCCTTGGGTCTGAAGTTCAAGAGATCAGTGAAGAAGAATTCTTGAACAATGTCGGAAAGATCCATAAATTTGCAAAAACCTGCTCTGAATTACAAATCCCCAAGTCAATTCGTCAAGATGTTGAAGGTATCATATCTCGTCTTGACACCATCTGCAAAGGTAATTCAGCTCTTTAATTCAAATTTCCTGGTTCAAATATGTCAGCCACTGAGTACATATCACAGTACCTGACATGTACCACGTAACTGCAATTATTATTAATTATTATTATCTCTAATAATAATTACTATTATTATTTATTATTATTACTATTCATTATCATTATTCATTCAAAATAACTTCATGTAATATTAATTATTATTATCTTTAATAATAATTACTATTCTGTAGTTATTATTATTATACATTCATTATTATTATTAAATTGCTATTATTATTATTAAAGTACTTTAATTACAATAATTAATATAAATACTTTAATAATATATTCATTAATAGCTCATGAATAATGCTGGTTAAGCTATGTACTCCTGTTACACAAGATACTTAACTTGTAGGCCCTTTGCCCTCATGTCACGTGAAATATCCAGAGTAACAGATATCACTCTTTACCCTCTGATTACGCCCACATTCCTTAACATTGGAATATTTCACGTATAAGATATGTACTTTAATATCTTATTAATAAAAGAACTTATTAATATTATGATAATCAATACTTATAAGATGTACCAATAATAAATGACATCATTATAAGATATTATCTTTAATAATATTAATAACAGATCATTAAATACAAATGTCATGATGTGATCCAATCACACTAAGGATTACTGATCAAAGATGTGTCCCATAACACAGCCTTAGTAGAAATCACATCATAAACATTAACAGATCCTCCCAAAAGGATCTGTCTTGTCCCTAAAGTTCCACAGTACCTCCCAGGTCATTGAAGCGCTCAAAGTTCCCCCCTGAGGAGCTCTTACAATATATAAACAGACTGTAAACAGTTGTTTATCCCCCAGAGAATATTTAGAACACCACAGCACAGTACATACCTTAGAGTTATTTACCTTGCTTAGTTCCCCATTCTCCAACAATCCCCCAATTCTGGATAATCTATAGTTTATTACTGTTATTACCTCAAGAATTGGCCACAACCTACCTTCAATAAGGTAGAAACCACAAACCCAAGTGAGTATCTCCTTGGATGCCTATTAATACTTTGTATTGATTTGGATGCGCCTAATTAGAGCAATTAGAGCAAGCCTCTCAGACAAGATTACTGATTGAGGAAGTACCTTTTTTACAGGACTTAAAATCCAAAAAAAAAACATCAAGTAGCTTGATCAAGTGAAATTCAAGGTTTCAAAAACATTCTTTACAACATGGCTAACATTAACTCCTTGTGGTTTTCACCTCTGGTACAATTGTTGCACAGTCATTCAACCACAACTAATATTTTATTTTGTATAAATTTGATATTTTGGGATTAAACATGGAAATAAAATCAATCTTGATAATCAACTTGAAGTAAACAACATGATTCATTATAAGCCATTTATTTCAAAATTTAAGTTGAAAAATTCAACTTTTCCTGTTGAAAAGGAACAAAATTCTCATTGCATATTCCTTGTCTATGTTGAAACCTTGCATTGTTAAGAATGATTCTTTTGTACCCATCAGCTATTCAATTTGAAGCCAATATGGCATTGGTTTCCCCAATTTTTTTACTTCCTCCATGTTCACAAGTTTCAGAAAAACAGTGATATCATATTCTTTTTCCTTCATCAGATTATTTGTAATTATGGTAAGTGCAAGTTGAAGTAAGAACACAAGCGTAAAAATCTCCTATCAAAAAGCATCTATGGAATGTGGGCCTTGAATTCTGCAAAAAATCAACAAAAGATTATTCCATTAATTTTGGTGCCACATTGCACATTCATAAATATGGTATATAGATTTTTCTAAAATCAAATTGAATGCCCTAGTTGGAATCAGGAAACACTTTCCAGGTGTAGGATCATTTTTTCCCCCACATATGTTAATATCCATTTGAGAATCACCATTTCAACCTCCCATTAATTTGATATAGACTATATCTCTCATTTCTGTCTCAATAAATTTCAACCTAACACATAATTTAATTTAGACACAACAAGATTTCAGGTGGGGATCAATTTCTTTTTTGATTCTCTCTTCAAATCTGCTTAAATGTATCCCTGTCAAGTCCCAAAAAGAATTTTAAGAGAAAAGATGTTATTGATCCTAATGAAATTTGGCCATTCAATTACATGAGAATGTTTAAATATCCACAAAAACAGCTTAAGTCATTTACTTGGAAGCTTCCCGCATGGAATAGCCCTCTTGGGTATCAAATCTCTTGTATAATCTCGTGGTGTTGTTGAAATATGTATACCATCCTGTTTTGGTGTTACTGCTCTGAATCCTAGATTATCCTGAGATGATACTTTAGATAGTTTTCAAAAACTGTTGAATATTGTGATCCACAGTGTTCCCAATATCAGCACATTGGATAATGACTTGGTAGCCTAGTTGGTAAAGGCAGCACTTCTAGTATAGTGTCTTAGCTTCTGCTAAGGTCGCTGGTTCAAATCCTGCTCAAGTCAATCATTTTCTGCTAAATGTCTGAAAAATGCTTTGTTAATTCTAACACGATTAACAGTCAAAATGTGCTATGCGCATACTATGCATTTACATATGGGATTATACATTATGCACTTATGCAATATGCAATTATGGACTTTGTTTCCAAATGCACTGCAACTTATTATGGACTTTGTTTCCAACTTTGGAATATGCAAAATGCTATTATGCAATATGCAACATCTACTTATTATGCAATATGTATAATCTTAATGTATAGACTAGCTTGAAATTGGTTGACTTTAGGGTCTCTTGTTCTCACACTGTGGGTCAGGGGGTGTGTTGAATATTGTGATCCACAGTGTTCCCAATATCAACACATTGGATAATGACTTGGTAGCCTAGTTGGTAAAGGCAGCACTTCTAGTATAGTGTCTTAGCTTCTGCTAAGGTCGCTGGTTCAAATCCTGCTCAAGTCAATCATTTTCTGCTAAATGTCTGAAAAATGCTTTGTTAATTCTAACAAAAACCATGTCAAGTCCTCCGGTAAGTTATGCAAAATTACTGAGAAAGAGCAAGAAATTGAAAATCATGATGATTGGCTTGATGATATATTTCTTACCATATCTCTTACCAATTAATTCTGGAAGCCTTCTGATCTCACCTCCTATCATCACACTCTTTTTTCCAACTAAGACCCAAGATTACTTATTATCAAAGAATGGTTGACACTGGTCTCATATTTATAGATTACCTCTTCAGCTTCCATCTGTCATTTTATAATATCAACTTTGGTTAGAAATGATTCACATGATTTGAACAATCTCATTCTTTTTCCATGAATAATCAATAAATTTTGGATTCAAACAAAACAATTTTGCCATATCCTATGATCTCATGTCGAATCCCAATCTTAATTACCCAATTACTCATAAGCCGGCCAGGATTTTCTGTTGTAGATTAAGCCCGCCGGGCTTAAACAGAACCCTTGATTTTCCTTGTTTTCCTGCACATACAATTTTTTTTTGTTCAAGCATCCTTAAGCCCGCCGGGCTTAATATCAATGAATTTTGGATTAAAACCAAACAATTTTGATGTATTCTATTATTTTATGCGGGACCCAATCATACTTACCTAGTGAAGCACAAGCCCACCAGGAATATCTTGTTTATATTAAGCCCGCCAGGCTTAAAAACATCCCTGTGCTTCCTTGTTGCCCTACACTCAAAGTCTTTTAGTCCAAGCATTCTTCAGCCCACCGGGCTCAATATCAATCAATCTGGATTCAAAAAAAAATATTGTCCAGATTGTATGATTTTATGTGTTTCCCAAAACTTACTTCATTGGTGAGACATAAAACTGCCACGATTTTCTTATATAGATTAAGCCCGCCGGGCTTAAATCCTAACTGAGCTCGTCATTTTTGGCCTGACCCTCGATTTTTTTTGGTCCAACCATCCTTAAGCCCGCCGGGCTTAATCACTAAGATGAAGCCCCAGCTCATAATTATACTTTTATGCTACAGTACGAGTGGAAATTTCAGATCTTCCAGGAATTTTTGAAGAGGTATTTATCAAGGGAAAATAAAGAGGATGTGGACAGGAATTCTGGATACTAAGACCTGAGTCAGGAGAAAACAAAGAAATACAGTCCGCTAGGTTGCATTGCAGAAAATTACTCATCCAACAAGAAGCATTGACCTTGAGGAAATGCACTTAGATGAACAGATATTTTGATTTCTATGTAAACATTAGGTTTGAAATTTACAACAACTTTGGGGTCAGATTGTAGGACAGAAGATGGTGGATTACATGCAAATTCAATCTTTATGGGGAGAATTGAGTGACAGGAAGTGAAAGGCGTGATAGATACGGAAACAGAGAAAACAATGAGATATGTGAATGATGAAATTTCAACACTTAGTGAAAATTAAACTCAACTGCAAATTTTTTCATCTGGTTTTTACCTGAATGAAAGGATCTTGAATAACCACATGCACGCTGTGGAAATAACGGCGACCTCGGTAACAGAAATGGTAGGTTGCCCTTCTTCCTGGTTGGTTCCGGTGGTTCTTTGATTTCCTCTGCGGGATAAACACTGTCAGCGGAAAGTCAACTGGTTTCCCTGCAACACCTTATACTCAGCAAGGGGACCGTTCCTCTTGCGTTCGTCGTCCTGATGTAGCCCTACACAGTTACGCTTGTCCGCACACGCTGAATAATTGCCAAGAGAGCTCTGAACAAAGAGATTTTCCTATATATGCGCTGTAGTTGATAGCTATCTACTCCGATGATAAGATAAGATAAGATCCCCCAACCCCTGGTACAACACTCTATCTATACAACAGTCCCCCCCCGATCATGTCCCGCAATCCCCGGTACTGTCCTTGGAGCCCTACTTGCCTGTCTCCTCAATCCCGCATTGCACCGCAGCCTGTCCCCGACTGCTATACCCCGTTGACCCCCGCAGCCGTCTGTCGTTCCCCTGCGCACGTCTCCGCTTCTTCTGCCCCCGCTCCGCTTGCGGCCTGGCGCCCCGAACCCCGTGGTTCCGCCCGGTCCATTACGTCGCGCATACTGAAGCGGCCTTCGTCCGCTCGACCGATTGCCCGCGCCAACTATAGAATGTCACATGCTGCGCCCCGTGCTTTTCCCCGCGGAATGTCCAATGACATTTGGTAAGTACCCCCTTTACCTCAGCCTCAGCCTGCCGCTGAGCCCGCGACTGCGGGCTCAGCTTCAGTGCTGCACCCCTGGTATATAAGTTCTCCCACAACGCTGCACGCTTCTTGCATAAAGAACCACCCACAAAAATATTTATTTTTGGTTTGATGAAACTTCAATGATTTTGTGTATAAGGCAGCTCAAATATTGCATTAAAATAACTGATTGGACATTTTCAAGGAGAGTGCTTCTCTTTGCATGTGTTATTTTCACTAGCCTTGGGGGGGGGGGGGGGTGGGTTAGATCAGACCCAAGACACTTATTTGGTAGAGACCACATGAGAAAATGATGAATTCAACCCTGCAGTATGATATATTTCAAAACTGGATACATATGAGTGAATTCAGATAGCCAGACATCAGGCATAAAACATATGTATCCCTCTGCTATCCCTTTAATCAAGTGATTGATATATACATTGGATACAAAGTGGAGACAGCGTGGTGAAATACAAAGACCTTGTTTTCCCTGAAGCAAATCCCTCTCAGGCTTCATAAATTATGATCAACTCTGACAAGAAGTTTTTAAATTAATTTTGAAGGGTTATGTGGGGAATACATTACAACTTTAATTCACAGAAAACCGCCTGAAAAACCTATCCATTCAATTCACTCAGCTTAGATGATAAATTACAAGATATAACTTCCAGGGTATTCCACTTGAGTTTTAATTTCCCCCAGCACCAACTCTACTATAGTAGAAATAAAGATTCTGACCTCTTTTGAATTTTGAAGAACCGCTAAAAAAAGAGGCACACTCTGAGTTATTTCATGTATGATCCAGTATTTTTGAGCTCTTAATATATTCCAAGGAATGATGATATCATATGATATTTTCAGAAGATTTCACTGTTTGTGGGTTTCAGTTGGTAACTGAAACTCAACATCAAGAATTTAACCTTACAGGTGAAATACCCAGGAAATTCAATCACAGAGGAATTAAAAATCCCTTGAATCAATTATACATCTGATAAACAGATAAATTGTGCTGGATGAAACATTTTGATTGAGTATATGCTCAGTTGCTTTGATTTTCATATGAAAAATTTAGAGCTGTTCATTTAGAACATAAACCGCTTGTTTGATCCATTTGAAACCATGATTGATGTGAAATTCAAGCACACTAGCTCTTTGGGCCAAGAAATTTAGCTCATGTATTTCATTTCCTCTATCAAAAGTCATCTGCTCTACAGTACTCTTTGAAGTTTACTGTTCAGAAGCAATTCCCAGTTTCACCCTTCTCTATCAACAGATACACAAACTTCAAAGATTGGATAATAAAACCACCCCATAAGCGCCTTGCTTAAATACTCCCATCATCCTCCAGACAAACCACCAATTGTCAAACTTGAATTACATTTTATTTAGGATACTAAATTGGATACCATATCCCATATATCCCAAGCAAGACATTGGTTTCAATTTCTTAAGGAAGCTGTTTTATCATTTGAAGTCATGGTTGATATTACAATCCAGCTGAGCTTGGAGGCCATGATTTGACATAGAGGATATTGTTTGTCCATTGTAACTATTTCCACCAAATTGATGAATCATGGAATTTAATCTCTCAATTTTGCATGGAACAGAGAAACCGCTATTAAGCAGTCCCTGATTCCTTAGTAATTTCGAATACCCATAGAATGCATTTGGATAGAGGTACTTCAGTCATATTTTGGAAAATTTGTGACATTTTACTGAAATTTCCAGCTTCAAATTCCATCAGAATCCATGATTAGAAAACCAAACACAGTTTCAGGTTGAAATTGACCAATTTTAACCATTGAAGAACTAAATATGCAGGTCCTGTGGATGATTAGTTGAAGTCCACTCAAATTTAAGCTCTTTTTTCATGGAATTTTCAGGATCCATATAGAATTACGCCTATTAGCTATGATCAATTCACAATAACCATATATTTAATTTATTATCCAGGATTTGGAGTTTTTTGGAATAACTGTTACTAAAATCAAGCTGCATCAGTTTTGACCTGAAAGTGGTGAATTGCTTCATTTTATCTTCATTCTTCCCCTCACCATCTTTCACTACAAAGATTGTTCATTTTTCCTCAGGGTATATTGATTAAAAAATCAGGTATATTGATCAACTTTTCAATTTTTTCCCTTCTTTTCTTTTTTTTTTTTCGTTGTGCGGCAGCGATACCATCCTTATCAGGAACTCCATGTGTAATCAATTGTTTCAATTGTTATCAACTCATTTCCCATTTCTCTGATTCACAGTTTTTGTTGAATTATATTTCTCAGAGTCAAGCGTTGGTTAGATTTGATAAATTTTGATAGGTTAAATTAGATACAATTACAATGAAGTATGTACAGGAGTTTTTACAAAGAAATTATTTATGTACAAGGAAAAATGTGATTATAAATGAGAACTAATTTCCGGGGACCATCTCCGAGTTTTTACAAATAAATTGATTATAAATGAGAACTAATTTCCGGGGACCATCTCCTCAAGTTCCTTAACCAGGGCTTTAATATCAGGTTTTGAGCGGAACTTCAAAGCAGATCTTTGATGCTTGGTGAGGGAGTCAAGCCATTCACAATCAAAGCATGCCTTTGGAGAATTGGATGGTGTTTTGAGCTTGCTTTCAATTGGCAAAGAAACATTCTGACGCTCCCGGGCCGCAGCACCAGAAGAGCCTTTCGGGGTTGCTGCTATCATAGAAGCCGTCATATCATCAATTTTACGCATCATGCAAGAAATTTTGTGATGTTGCCATGGGATTGATCAAACGGTGCATTTTTTGGGATTTCTTTTTGAATAAGCAATTTGGATCATTTGAGATACTTCATCATTGGTATCATTGTCACTGCATGCGCCTTCAACAATCAGAACAAGGCCCAAAAGCTTTTGATACTTGCTTAAGGTTGCAATTCGGGCGTGTTGTAGCTGCAAGAAAAGTTTGGTTTTGTTAGTCCGGGAATATATTTAAGCGGTCAATTCAATTTTTGCTTACATTAACCAATCTAGAAGTGCGCCAAGCAGTCTTGTCTTGTGCTTCTCGTTGACTGTTGGACCACTTATTCTCTTGTTGATACCTGATGAAATTTGTTTAGTAAGGAGACGTGAATCAATATGATAGGTAAACAAAGCATCAGGAAAAAACTGACTGTCTTCTGAGTTGCTGGGTAACATGGAGATGAATGGCATTTTGGATGCTTTCCTCTTTCAGACCTTCGGGAACAATTCCAGTGTACTCTTTGCATTTGACCAGCTCAACAAATGTCTTCACGGCCAGATCAAGCAGATGCTAATTATCAGGACTGTTGATTGGTTGGTTGAAATTTGGGCGGAAGGAATGAACTCCGGCGGCAGTCATCATCCTGCGCATGATGGCCAATGTTTCGGGGGTAGCACATGGATGAGCAGGACCATGAGGATAAGGGTAGTCTGGATCACTCAAGAGATCCTCCACCTGATCATCAATATCCATGCGCAATTCCTCTTCATCATGATGAGGTAGAGTTTTGCTTTTTGACCCTATCAGGGTGGTGACATGTTGTTGTGTCAAGCGCTGAAGATCAAAGTTAAGTTAGCAAGACGTAACATGTGGGGGACAAATGGAGACATACAGTGAATTCCCCTCCTTGTGGTTTTTCATGATCACTAGTCAAATTTCATGAAGTTTATCGGGGATTTACTTGCCATTTGAAAAATTATTAATTAAATATATGGAAATACTTCAACTTTGGAGCAGTCATGTGAAAACAAGATACCTCATTGATACATTCTGTTGAAGTTGGGGATACAGTCAAGATACAGTGTTGATATGTTGAGGATGGGTAAGAGATAAGGGAAGGCACCTCCATAGAGGTGCCAACTTTTTTTTCCTGGTGTGTGTGGCAAATCATTTACAGCCTGTGTGGCTCTTGTGTGTATCCCTCGCCTGTGTGGCCTAGCCTGTGTGGCAATTTTTTTTTTTGATTGTCTAGTGTAGCCTGTGTGACATTCATTGTTTATCCTTGCCTGTGTGGCCTCTATCTACTTAGTTCACGTCCTGTGGAACTACAATTCTTCGCTTCTCCTATAAATCATTTCCCATAAATACCCGCTCTAGTGTTATATATATCCCTCTTCTTTTCTGTTTTCTTCTTCCCCATCCGCTTCATCCCCATTTTTTTTCTTTCAAATATTCTCCCGCATATCCTTTTCTACCGTACTTAGTTTTCCTACCATATTTTCCCCTTATCACCATGTCAGTTCAACGCTCCCCTGTTTGAGTCTCCACCCGATCCTCCACTCGCCGTCAAGCTGGTTCCCGTCCCGTGTCTGATGACGAAGCCAATACCACCATGCTTGCCAACAATCCTGGTCCACCCATGCCTCCTCCCCACTTCCACCAGCCGGAACCTCAAGCTGATTTGAAGTATGTTTTGGCCAGCGATCATCGAGCTGAAGCCTCCCTGATCCGGGACGCAAATTCTTGGTTTTCTTCTTGTTTTTTGCGCCCGGATGGCTCCAATTTCCGAACCTGGCACCGAGAACTGGTGGAAACGGCTTTTTCTTACCTCCGGGACGAACGATTCTTCTTTGTTGACCAGACTGGACACCCCCTTGAACAAGCGGCAAGAAGCATTCTGCTAGGATCCGTCGTCTCATCAATTAGGTTTGATCTGTACGATTTTTTGAAGAGTCACGAAATGCTCATGGCGCTCAAGTCCTGTTTTGGGTCCATCAGCCGCACATCTCAACTGTCCAAATGGGGTGACCTTTTTCATATTCCCATCAGCCCTGAAACTAACGCCAGTGAGCTCTCTAGCACTTTTCAATCTCGGTTTGAAGACCTTCTGGCGTCCGGCATGACACTGTCCAAAGACAATATCCCTGGCTTGGTTCTTCAGTCTTCCATTCAACCTGGCTCCGACCTTCGTAATGATTTTGATCAGAAAATCAACATTGAGTTGTCTTGGCACAATAATGCGCTACCCTCTTTTAAGCGGATGATCAATCTTCTATCCAATAGCCAGAACCGCCTTCTTTAAAGATCTCGTTCCCATGTTAGCGACGGAAACGCCAGGGCTTTTTCTTCAGCCATCTCCCCTCCCTGTTCCAATTCCATCAAAAGGGGCGTTGATAAACGCACGCCAAGCGCGCACACCAACGCCAACCCGCACGCCAATTTGTTTTGGCGTATTTTTTTTTGGCGTGTAGGGTCTACACGCCAAAATAAATTGGCGTGTGGGAACCACACGCCATTTTTGGCGTGCGGGTCTCACACGCCAATTTATTTTGGCGTGTAGACCCTACACGCCAAAAAAAAATGGGCGTGTAGGCCCCGCACGCCAATTGTTTGGCGTGCGGGTCCCACACGCTCACGTAATCGAATGGGCCCTCCCATTTGATTACGTGAGCGGGGGATTTGTATATCCCATACACATAATACATACATGTATTATGTGTATAGGGATATACACAGCCCTCGCTCACGTAATCGAATGGGAGGGCCCATTTGACTACGTGAGCGAGGCCCCTCCCAACTGACAAGGTTATACAACCTCGTCAGCCGGGAGGGCTTCCTCCTGGCACGAGGCTGTATAACCTCGTCAGCGGGGAGGACTTCCTCCCGGGTGACGAGGTTATACAACCTCGTCAGCCAGGAGGAAGTCCTCCTGGCCAACGAGGTTGTATAACCTCGTCGGCCGGGAGGACTTCCTCCTGGCCAACAAGGTTATACAACCTTGTTGGCCAGGAGGAAGTCCTCCTGGCCAACAAGGTTGTATAGCCTTGTCGGCCGGGAGGACTTCCTCCCGGCTGACGAGGTTGTATAGCCTCGTCGGCCGGGAGGAAGTCCTCCCGGCCGACAAGGCTATACAACCTTGTTGGCCAGGAGGACTTCCTCCTGGCCAACAAGGTTGTATAACCTTGTTGGCCAGGAGGAAGTCCTCCTGGCCGACGAGGTTGTATAACCTTGTCAGCCAGGAGGAAGTCCTCCCGGCCAACGAGGTTATACAACCTCGTCAGCCGGGAGGACTTCCTCCCGGCACGAGGTTGTATAACCTCGTCGGCCAGGAGGAAGTCCTCCCGGCCGACGAGGTTATACAACCTCGTCGGCCAGGAGGACTTCCTCCTGGCCGACGAGGCTATACAGCCTTGTGCCGGGAGTAAGTCCTCCCGGCTGACGAGTTTGTATAACCTCGTCAGCCGGGAGGGGCCTCGCTCACGTAATCGAATGGGCCCTCCCATTCGATTATGTGAGCGAGGGACCCGCACGCCAAACAATTGGCGTGTGGGACCCGCACGCCAATTGTTTGGGGTGCGCTCCCACACGCCAATTGTTCGGCGTGTGGGAGCGCACACCAAACAATTGGCATGCGGGGCCCACACGCCAATTTTATTTGGCGAGCGGGGCCCACACGCCACAAAAAAATGGCGTGTGGGAACCACACGCCATTTTTGGCGCGCGGGTCTCACACGCCAATTCATTTTGGCGTGTAGACCCTACACGCCAAAAAAAATTGGCATGTAGGCCCCGCACGCCAAAAAAAATTGGCGTGCGGGTTGGCGTTGGCGTGCGCGCTTGGCGTGCGTTTATCAACGCCCCATCGAAAGACACCCTGGGAATGTATATGGTTTGTCTGGCCGACCTGAACGTTGGTCTGATCTGAAAGCTCAGACATGCTTTGGGTGCAACTCCAGTACTCACCAAAGAGCTGACTGTACTGAACCCCCAAGGCCATCCAAACAGTTCCAACATATTGTGACAGCCCATCCTACCTCTTTCCAGGCACACTACCCCATCATCACCCCTCCCATTGGTTATCGACCATCACCTCCGGGCAATAAAGTCCATTTTCAACCTGCGCCGGGTGGCCGACCAGCGGATTCTTATCGGCCAGCTCATCGAGACAACACTCGGGGGGGGGACGTTTCCGACCTGAAGCAAAGATCGTTGATGCAGACATGGATGGTGAGATGTCCCGTGACAATGAGATGGAATTTGATGACAGGAACGAACCGTCCCCTGAAGCCCGTGCCGCCAACCTTTTGTTCAATCCTAATCCCGAGATCATTTTCGATACGGGCGCCACGCACCACATAACTGGTGAAAAGTCAGCGTTAATTAATTTTAAATTACTGTCAAAGCGTATCCCCCTCAAAGTAGCAACTGATGGCCCCACTAATTTTTTCACGGCTACAGGTAACCTGATTTTTCATGGTCTGAATTCAACGGTCATCGCTCTTGACAACATTCTGTACTGTGAAGAAGCTGGCCACACTCTAATCTCCGCTGCTGCCCTAAGGATTGCCGGCCATTCCCTCGCTTACAATACTGTGGCCAATTGTTTTCTTTTATCTTTCAAATCAGTTGTTTGGGCTACTTCCACGTTAAATTTCACCTCAAGAAAGAGGCTCCTCATTTCCCCTGTTTCCCTTCCAAGCGCCGTCTCTCCCTCCCAATCTGTAAAACCTGTACATACTGAAAAAAATTGGCGTGCGGGTCCCACCTCCTGGCTGACGTGGTTGTATAGCCTCGCCGGCCGCGAGGATTTCCTCCCGGCTGACAAGGTTATACAACCTTGTCAGCAAGGAGGAAGTCCTCCTGGCCGACGAGGTTGTATAGCCTTGTTGGCCAGGAGGACTTCCTCCCGGCTGACGAGGTTATACAACCTCGTCAGCTGGGAGGAAGTCCTCCTGGCCGACAAGGTTATACAACCTTGTCAGCCAGGAGGAAGTCCTCCTGGCCGACGAGGTTGTATAGCCTTGTTGGCCGGGAGGACTTCCTCTAGGCTGACGAGGCACACGCCAAAAATGGCGTGCGGGTCTCACACGCCCTTTTTTTTTGGCGTGTAGGCCCCGCACGCCAATTTTTTTTGGCGTGCGGGTCCCACACGCCGATTGTTTGGCGTGCGGGTCCCCCCTCCCTCACATAATTGAATGGGAGGGCCCATTTGATTACGTGAGCAAGCCCACTCCCTGCTGACAAGGTTATACAACCTCGTCAGCCGGGAGGACTTCCTCCCGGCACGAGGCTGAATAACCTCGTCGGCCGGGAGGACTTCCTCCTGGCCAAAGAGGTTATACAACCTCGTCGGCCAGGAGAAAGTCCTCCCTGCCGGCAAGGCTATACAACCTCGTCGGCAAGGAGGACTTCCTCCTGGCTGACGAGGTTGTATAACCTCGTCAGCCGGGAGGAAGTCCTCCCGGCCAACAAGGCTATACAACCTTGTCGGCCAGGAGGACTTCCTGGCTGAAAAGGTTGTATAACCATGTCAGCCAGGAGGACTTCCTGGCTGACAAGGTTGTATAACCATGTCAGCCAGGAGGACTTCCTCCCGGCTGACGAGGTTATACAGCCTTGTCAGCCAGGAGGAAGTCCTCCTGGCCAACGAGGTTGTATAACCTTGTTGGCGGGGAGGACTTCCCCCTGGCCGACGAGGTTATGCAACCTCATTGGCCAGGAGGAAATCCTCCCAGCCGGCAAGGCTATACAACCTTGTCAGCCAGGAGGAAGTCCTCCTTGCTGACAGGGTTGTATAACCTCGTCAGCCGGGAGGACTTCCTCCCGGCTGACAAGGTTATACAACCTTGTCAGCCAGGAGGAAGTCCTCCTGGCCGACGAGGTTGTATAGCCTTGTCGGCCGGGAGGACTTCCTCCCGGCTGACGAGGTTATACAACCTCGTCAGCCAGGAAGAAGTCCTCCTGGCCGACGAGGTTGTATAGCCTTGCCGGCTGGGAGGACTTCCTCCTGGCCAACGAGGTTGTATAACCTCTTTGGCCAGGAGGAAGTCCTCCCGGCCGACAAGGTTATTCAGCCTTGTGCCGGGAGGAAGTCCTCCCGGCTGAGGAGGTTGTATAAATTTGTCAGCTGGGAGGGGGCTTGCTCACGTAATCAAATGGGCCCTCTCATTTGATTATGTGAGCAAGGGGGGACCCGCACGCCAATCAATTGGCGTGTGGGACCGCACGCCAACCAATTGGCGTGTGGGACCCGCACGCCAAAACAAATTGGCGTGCGGGGCCTACACGCAAAAAAAAAAAGGGCGTGTGAGACCCGCAGGCCATTTTTGGCGTGTGGGTCTCACACGCCCTTTCTTTTTTGGCGTGTAGACCCTACACGCCAAAAAACATGGCGTGTAGGCCCCGCACCCCAAAACAAAATGGCGTGCGGGTTGGCGTTGGCGTGCACCGTCCAAACAATTGGCGTGTGGGACCCGCACGCCAACCAATTGGCGTGTGGGACCCGCACGCCAAAACAAATTGGCGTGCGGGGCCTACACGCAAAAAAAAAAAAGGGTGTGTGAGACCCGCAGGCCATTTTTGGCGTGTGGGTCTCACACGCCCTTTTTTTTTTGGCGTGTAGACCCTACACGCCAAAAAAACATGGCGTGTAGGCCCTGCACCCCAAAACAAAATGGCGTGCGGGTTGGCGTTGGCGTGCACCGTTGGCGTGCGTTTGTCAACACCCAAAAAGGAATCCGGACCGAGCGGGCTGTTGCCTACCATCACTATCAGAATGGGACAATAGAGAGGTTCAACGGGACCTTACAAGACATGGGCCAAACACTTTTGGCCGGCAGTGGTTTACACAAAGGCTTCTGGGCTTTTGCCTTTAACTGGGCCTGCCACATCTTGAATCACATCCCTAATAAAGCCAGCGGTAGTATAACTCCCTTTGAGAAGATTTTCAAATACAACCCCGGTGTAGACTCAACCAGGGTGTTTGGGGATCAAGCCTTTGTACACGTCCCTGTGGAAAAGCGGCGCAAACTCAAAGATAGGGCCGTACCTGCGCACGTAGTGGGTTTCCTGCCTGGTTCCAAAGGGTGGTGTTTCTGGGTGCCCAGCTCGAATTCATTTATTTCCTCTGCCGTTGCTACCTTTTCCTCTTTCAAATCTAACTTCCCCGATCCTCCTCCGATGGACTGCCTGGCTAACATGCTTGATTTACGCCTTGGGGATTTTTCTGATGAA
>RDRW01000663.1:0-34021 GCA_007896445.1 Puccinia hordei | reverse complement strand
ATGCGGTAGCAGCTCTTTCTCTTTCCTTGCCGAGATTAGAGTTTGGTAATTCAACACGTGGTAGCTTACCCCCTCCATTGGACTGTTGTATGCAGGTTAGTCCAATCATCTTATGCAATCAACACCAAGATTAGAGTTTGTATTTGACATGTGGTAGCTTACCCCACCATTGGACTGTTGTATGCAGATCCTAGAGTTCCATAAGTTTTCCTTGGTTCCTGCGTTCATCAGCTTGTGGCATATGACTAAGGCTCTTTGACCTTCACAAAAGAAACATATATATCTTTTCTAGGGTTCATGATTCGGAGGTGAGTTTCTGATGTCTTTGGGCAAGGGATATTTGGTTATGATGGCACGGCTTGGAAAGACGACAAGGCAAACTACAGAAAGAATTTTCAACACAAAAAACTTCAATGTAAGTATGTTGGCCATGCAAGAAAATATCATTCCAGTTGGGTAAATTTAGCTTTACTTTTTGAAAGAACATCATACATCCCGCCGTACACAATATATTGAATCTTTCATGGAAGTCCTTACATTTCATTCAGAAACGCAGACATCTGTGGAGATCAATAGTCTATTGCACCAGTTCACCCTTTAGTCATTGATCAAGTGACATAAATCAAATTTTTGTTTGACTGATGATCAGTATGGGACACAAAACAAGTCAGGCACTGACATCCAAATTTTAAACAGATGGCTGAGTGGCGTAGCAATCTAGTGAAACTGTTTGTTATTGTAAAAGGGAGCACTTTTGAGTTGTCTGAAAATATTCAGTGAGATAGTTTGTGTGTAATCTGCTGATTTGAAGACTTTTGAAGCTCTTCTAACTCCAGTCCTACCACGTTATCAAGAATGAATCAAAGAACACTGTGGTAAATCCATGTAACCTGAACGTTTCCAACGTGTTTGATTGGTCATGAGATCAAGAATAACTTTGTAAGGGTGATAGCTTACAATTGGCTAGAGAATAAATGCTTGCATAGTTACATGGGGTCAGCCTAACTTGTGGATATGTCAATTTATGCAAGGTAATACACTGGGAGTTTGATTGGATATAGGCCCAATGTTTTGAGGTTAAATCTTGGGCAAGCGGGACAGTACTTGTTTCATCTTGAAACAATGTATTTAGTTACTAACACTTTTTGGATAACAAAGCGTGAGTGGAGGGGGGCAGACTTGATTTCTCTGACATCCCAAGCAGGATTTTGTTAGAACAAGAAGACCCATGCATGAGTGGAAACATAAAATGGGATTTGACTTGCCCATACTGTATGTAATCAGATACACCACAAAAAGTAGAGTACCTGGAAAAACAATCCAAAAAATCAAGAAGCTGTGTAATATATCAAAATCCCAACACTTTGAATAAACTTATGCAATGTATGAGTTGTAAATGTAACTGTTGGGTGGGATAAGGAGCCTGAACATCATCTTCTTTTGGATATTCAGTTTGTCATCATAGTTGTCCTCATCCACATCCAAGCTCAATAAGATATTGTTGGATGGTCAGTAAATTTGAAAATGTCCTCCTTCAACCCAGTTCAAAATAGCCAGGAGGATCTTCATGGAAGTGGTATGCAAGCTCCAGTTGAATGTACCGGCGGTTGAGGTATTGAAGCATCCATGACCTGACAGCCTCGTATGAAAAGCAGTCTCATAGCACCTATGCATGAGCTACAGGCTATTGTGACCAAGCCAAACCAATCCTTGATATTGCAGCAAGGGAAAATGAGATCAGCGGTTATTTGGAACATCCCTAGCGGGAACCTTGACAGTGTGAGATGGAGAAAAACAGCGGTGGAGATCAAATGTGATCCCAGGAATTGAAATGTAAGGATGCGAGTAGGCCTTCCCACCATTTGAAATGATGCAAAGGTTTTCGGTCAGCTTTCATTGGTGGATAGGTTGGATTTTGACTATTGAATGCTTAAAAGTGGGCAATAAGACATATTTTGGTATAGAGACTAGGCCTGTTTGGCAGCAGTTATGTTGATTATAATAACCACTGCTTTTAATAACCGGGCCTCAACGAGGCCACGTTAAATCACATGTGTGTTTGGTAGTTTTGGGAAAGTATGAGGTCATCACGACTTTCCTCATCATTTGACATAATCCCTGCCATTTCCCAAATAGTCCCCCTGGGGGTGTATTTGTGTCTATCAGTACCATACACAGAACCCTCCTACACAATCTAAAATAACCACCTCACTTGACATCTCAAGACTATGCCTCATTCAATCCCTGGAGCCCAACAACCCAGCTCCTACTCCATCCTCTTTTCATCAAGATCAACAACAAAAACCACTCCAACCAGGCTTTTAGACCAATTTCAACCAGATATTCACAACAGTCAAACTCCCCAATCTTTTTCAGATGGAACTCAGTGCACCTCCTTGTCAAAATCCCAACAATCAGCCCAATCCAACATCAACATGAATGAATATGGGCGGGTTTCACTTCAGCAAAAATGTTGACTTGGGTAATACAACTACGAGTTGCAAATCCACCAATGTTTTTTGGAGCTCCAAGATGGAGCATACAGCTATTGAAATCTACTCCAGGCAGTTTGTGAAGGAACACAATCCAAAAACAGCTTCTTCAAACCCAAGACACACAGAGCCATTGCAGCGGCTCTTCAGGCAAAGTTCCTGACCTGTGATTTGGATGAGAAAAAAGTGAAGTCAAAATATAATCAGGTACATCTTGAGTTGTGATTTTTTACTATTTACACACACAACTGAGATAATTTCAAATTTACAGGGGTTCAAAAATAGCTATGATGTTTTCCTTGAGCTGAAGAATCAAAGTGGATTTGGATGGAATGACAGGACCTCTGAGGTTACTGAATTGGAACAAGTTTGGAACAATTACCTCATTCTCAGTTTCTGTGAATTTCTTTTTGCCATGAAATAGATTCTAACCATCCCTTTTTTTTTTGTCTCACCTGCAAGCCAGGAATTTTAAGGGGGAAACCATTCCCCAAGTGGCCATTACTTGTTGAGATTTTCAAGAGGGTTTTTGCCAAAGGGGAAAATCAAACCTCTTTGCTCTTCTTTCAAAGTCAATACCCCCAGGAAAGTTGTGCCTCTGAAAATTCACCTTCAGTACTCAGTCAACCAATATCCAACCTATCAAGAACCTCTCAATCGGAGGGTTCCTCCCCCCAAATTCACCTGTCAGCACTCAGTCACCAATATTCAACCTAAAAAGACCTCTCAATTGGAGGGTTTCCTCCCCACAGGTCCACCGTGCTGCTTGACGTGGGTCAACTGGAGAACAAATTGTGGGGGCCTTGAGAGACCTGATCAGCTTGAACTAAACTTCTTCAAAACAAACTCAAGGTGCACAAGCAATGCACGTCTTCCAAGAGAATGATGCAGGTTAATTTGATGATTTCCAAAAATCATCAATCATCAATGTTTTCTATTCCAAGCGTCAAGCTGCATTGTATATGTAAATTCAGCAAAGGGACCTTTGACTCCAATGGCTTGAAAGGCAGATCCAAGAATGTAATGCACATCTAATTATCAATTATTGGGCTCTCTCTGGGGTTGTATTTCATTTCATAGCTACTACTGTAGTGTTTTCAGTTTTGCAATTGCAAATCCAAAAAGAAAAGTTTCAATTTTTTTATTTAATTGTAGGCAAGATGGCTTATTATTAAAAATACAACTTTATCATTCATCAATTTATTCTTCATCAAATGAGACTGTAATGGTTGCAGTTTTTCAATTATACATCAAAAAAATGTTTAAAAAATTATGTTTAATTGTGGTTGTTTATCTTTTATAGAATGAGATTACATAATTTAGGATTGGTGGCTATGCCTACCCCTTGTTTCTGTCTCTGTGCTTGACCTTGCGGGAATCTCTTTGCTTTCCCTCTCCTGGTAATTGGTGGCTCCCCAGGGACAGTGATGTACTCCCCTCCAATGTGCATTTTTGTATGAGACATATTGTTCCACATACTCTCAGCAATCACATCTCTCCAAGCCAAATGATCCATTTGATATTCAACTGCTGTGTTGCAATCTTCTTCTTTGTATCAATATTAGAATTTCTGGGTTGTTCAGGAAAATAATTGGCGTGCAAGGGACCCTCAAGCATGATAAGATTATGAATCACTGCTAAGCATATAACTAGTTGGCCTTGGATTGAAATTGAATATTTGGGAGGGCCTGGTGAGATTTGGAGAAACAGCTCTAAAAATACCAAACATCCTTGTGACAGCATTTCATAACATTGAGTGACAAAGTTTAACCAATTCTTCACGGTTTCCAGGCCTGTTTATTCATAATCAAAGGAGTTAGTATCATTATATCTGCAGAATATTGGTTCTGGCTTACCTGTTAGCAGCTAACTGTTGTTCACAAAGATGATATTGGACCCCACAGTAAGGTACTAATAAACCCCTGCCAGGCCATAGCCTGCATTGGCTAAGTTAAAGTAACTGTCTGGGATGTTGAAATCATTGATCCTTGCTGAATCCAGAACTTGAGCATTGTGTGCAGAACCCTCCCATCCAGGGCTTGATAAACGCACACCCCTGGCGCACGCCAGGGTGTTTTGGCGTGTTTTGACGCCCCGCCAGCACAAATTGGTGGGTTTTGCGGGCACGCCAATGCGGATAAACATAGTGTATTATGTGTATCCAATACACATAGGCCATAGGCCAGGATGTGCGGCCCCACACATATCCATTTTGTTGTGCGGGTGGGCCGCTGAGAAGCACACCAAGTGTCAGCCTTAGAGCCAGCACAGCTGACCTAAAGTCTGTCTTCTCTTCTTCTTTAAGTCAAAATGTCTTATATCTGTTTACCCTGAGGTTTAAACCTTGTTTTGAATTCAAATTCTGATTCTTCATTAAATTTGACCATAAAGTTTACTGAACACTTTGTAATTGCTCAACTCCTTCATGGAGTAATTAAATAACAATTCTACGCTACAGCTGGCTGGGCAAGTGAAATAAGGCCAGCCAACCACATCTACATGTTAGATTACATAAGCAAACCTTGAAAATCTTCGAGGTTGGTGTATCCCCCGTTGCAGGCAGGATACACAAACTCAAGACACCCAGAAACCACCAACTCAGATCACCAAGGATTCACCAAGTTACAGCTCACCACTCTCAACCAACCAAAGGCCTCTTTCACCCAGTACCTCAACAGTATGTCAGTCAGTCCCCTTTTTGAACTTGCTCTTCTGACAGAATTCCTTCTCTGTCTCCCCTTCTTCCTTTCCCTTTCCCTTTCCTCATCCCTCCATCAAATCAGATCAATCCAAGCACCAATCATCAGATCAGATCAGCTTCAATCATCCTCATAGATCAATCAGCTTAGCTTCAATCTTTTTTCTGTGGTTTTTTTTCTTGAAACAAACCACATAGTTTTCCCTCTAAAGAACCTTGACTATCCAGCTTGACATAGTCTAAAAAACTGGGCTGATTAGACTTGTCTTCTCAGATACCTTCCACGTTTCCATTGTGTGAAGAGGCTGTTGCTTTCTCAAGACTCTGGCACAGTTCATCCAACTTTTCAAGTTGTTGATTATCATTATTAAAGAGCACTCAGATTATTTGAAAAACAGATCAATCAATAATCTTTTCCATTTTGCCCTCTTTCCCCCTTTTCTTCTTCAACAGTTGTATTCTTTATCCCTTGAAATACAACTGTTGCCCCCCATCTCTTGTGTCCTGTTGTCAATTTAGAGACCCAGGCTCACACCAAGCCCGCCAATTTGGGCTGGCGGGGGCATCAAAACACACCAAACGCTCCTGGCGTGCCCCTGGCGTGGGCGTGCGTTTATCAAGCCCCCTCCCATCCCACGCAAAGATAAGTGAAAAATAGATTGAAATCACAAACCCCAAGGACATTTTGGGAGGGGAAGCCCTTTTGATTCTGGTAAGCAGCAGGGTTTATCCAATGCAGAGATGTGACTGGTATGTGCACTCCATCAAGTGCTCCAATACAGTTTTGAAAAAAGGCATGAATTTCAAGTTGCCTTTGATTGTTAGATGTGTTACACCAAGTTGAGGGTCCTTTATATAGCTGGCACTCAAAGAAAGCAGGCATTTCATGAAATAATGGAATCCCTGCATTGCCCAATCAGTTTCTTAAGTATTGAGTAGAAAATGATATTAATAAGAGGAAAACCTTGAAATAGTCTTGCCGCTATGCTGAAATCTGTCTTGTGCACTAGTCTGGTTTCTGGCAGAATGGCCAAGAATGATAATGAATTACCAAGCTGCTCCTCTAAAGGCAAGTTTTTTGATGCAGGTTTTGATGTTTGTAGCTGCAAAATGTTGGAAGAGCTTTGTAATACTTCCTTCTTCATTCACATCATGTTTAGAATTGTTTTATTTCTCCCTGAAGCAATTCTGTCATGTAAATCTGTCCAGTTAGGACCAACATATTGTGAGGATTCTTGTTAGTCTGGAGATAGTTGTAAACAGTGAGGATTGCAACAACTTTCAGGAGAAAAACTATTTTGGAATCCCAACTTGATGATTCATCAGAGGAAGAGGAGCTTGTTGATTTGCTAGAAATTGAAGAATTAGATCCAAAATCAGAGTAGAAAATTGGGGCTTGAGTGAGCTGTGTGTGGGTTGAAGTCATTTTATTTTTGTGTTGCTTGGGAGAAGTTCATGATCCATGGTTTATCATGGCAAGCCAAAACACTTCTTGCCTGGTGGTTATGTAAAATTGTATGACAGGAGTGGTAGCCAAACACCTGTTTTCTGTTGAAAAATATTAAAATTGTTGGTGATTTGCATTACATTAGGTAATCTTGTGACATGACATAACATCACTGCCACCAAATGGGGCCTAAGAGTTCATCAGCTTATTTTGGGCCTACATACCCTGGTTGAAGTAGTATACCTTTATCAAGTCAGAGGAGGGGAAATGTAACCTTCTCTTGCTCAATTGATTAGAATTTGGAGGAAATCAGAAACATATCATCTCTGTGTGGGTCTTGTGAGCATTTTGGAAAATAGATACAAGTGAGTCTGAGGAGGAGGGTGCAGTTTCAAGAGCAGCCATGGGTATTTCTGACAGACTAGATTTGCTTTGAGTCAAAGCAACTTGTGTAGTGGCAGGAGGTGTGGGTGAGAAGGGTATAATTTTGGCCTTGGGGATGTTTGGTTTGAGGAAAGGGGCGTTGATAAACGCAGGCCAACGCGCACGCCAACGCCAGCCCGCACGCCATTTTTTTTTGGCGTGCGGGGCCTACACGCCCTTTTTTTTGGCGTGTAGGGTCTACACGCCAAAAAAAAAAGGGCGTGTGAGACCCACACGCCAAAAATGGCGTGCGGTTCCCACACGCCTTTTTTTTTTTTGGCGTGTGGGCCCCGCACGCCAAAGAAAATTGGCGTGTGGGACCCGCACGCCAATTGTTTGGCGTGCGCTCCCACACGCCAAACGATTGGCGTGTGGGAGCGCACGCCAAACAATTGGCGTGCGGGTCCCACACGCCAATTATTTGGCGTGTGGGGGGATATCGCCTGCGATATCCCCATACACATAATACATACATGTATTATGTGTATGGGGATATTGCATGCGATATCCCCTCGCTCACGTAATCGAATGGTAGGGACCATTCGATTACGTGAGCGAGCCCGCCGAGTCTGATTCCTTTCAGGAATCAGACCGTCGGTCTGGTTGTTTTCAACCAGAACGACCACGAATTCGATCAACACCCCCACTCACCGATTAAGAAAAAACAATGTGAGTAAAAAAAAAAAAACAAAAAACAAAAAAAAAAAAAAAACAAAAAAACAAAAAAAAAAAAAAAAAAAAAAAAAAAAAACCAAAAAACCAAAAAACCAAAAAAAACCAAAAAAAAAAAAATCAAAAAAATCAAAAAAAAAAAAAAAATCAAAAAATCAAAAAATCAAAAAAAAAAAAAAAAAACAAAAAAAAATCAAAAAATGAGAAATAAAAATGAGGAAAAAACCCCAAAAAAACCAAAAAAAAGGGTTTTTTTGGGGTTTAATTGTGTGGAAAAGCCCACAGGCCCAGGGCTCCAAGACCCAACTGGCCCAAAGACAGGGCCCAATGGCCGTAAGAAGGGGCCCGCCTCTGCCCATCACCTCCCATGGGCCCACAGGCCCACTTTGATGCTCCAAAGGGGCAATAAAACATTCAAAGGGGCCATTCAAACCCCCAGGCAGCTCAAAGGGCCCCGTATAAGCCCCAACGCACACCATCCCCCCCAAAAGTGGCCCAATGGGCCCATCTCAAACACAATCAATCCCCACATCTCTTCCAATTTTTTCTTTCAATTTTTTTTTTACCATAGATATCGTAACACGTGCTGACATACTCTCCCATTCAAATGCTAACAGATTCCGCACAAATCACCAATTTGACTTCAACAATCAACAATGTCTTCACATCAGACAAGTGAACTAGGACGTGAGATTCATTCCTTTATTTTGTGTACAATATAAGTCCCTGGCTCACTCCCACCCACCCTCCCACCATTACACAGGTTTGGATCTCTGGGAAAAATGCACAGAGCTGGCACGGCACCCTGCGTTGAAACCAGATGAACGTGAAAACCTGGAGAATTGGGCCTCTAAAATAAAGGCTGAATACGAGCAGTCAGACGATGAGAATGAACAGGTCTCCAGAACCCCGGCCCCGGCTAAAAACACCTTAGGCGCCACTAGGCCTGCTCCACCACAGTCGCACCCCCGCCCTGAATTTGCAACCGACTCAATGGCATACTTATATGCACCCACTCCTGATCACCTACCTCCAGCAACCAACCCAATCCCCACCCTCAATCAATTTGCAAACCAAATAAACAAGGATGTTCAATATGGCCAGCCCAACACAACAAACCCAGCTGATGGATCCCCACGTCGAAGCGGAGAGATGCGGACAGATGTCGAAGGCCACAAGACAACCCTCACACCTTTGGCCAGTCTTTCTTTCAAAGCGTACAAACGGCCCAACAACTCATTGGCCAGAAGTCCTCCAAAGCCCCCAATGCGGACGGGAGACGAGAAATTAACAATCCAGCCATCCGGGACAGCTCTGAAGACCCTGATGCAGAGGGTGAAACAGATGAATCTGAAGATGGTGCAGAAGACCAGCAAGTCCTCCAACGATTCCTTCATGGACGTCCCAAACCTACCTTCCACCAGGAGCCAGTCCATGAACCGGTGCCACAACAAACCCGATATCGCTATGACATGGTACGAATTGAAGATCCTACGGTTGAAGACCCTACGAGCAAAAAGGCGCGCCTGGACAACTCTGCTTCTTCTTCTAAAAATACAGGCCCCATGTATAATTTCTTCACCCCTCATCCCACCTCTCACGAATTCATCACTGCGCAATCACTGCAAGGCCTCAGAATTCCACGGAACCCCCCTGTTGCTGGGCCATCAACAGTCAAGCCACCTACCCAAAGACCACCGGGCGAATCAATTCCTCCTCCCCCTGTCCTGACGCCTCCTTGTAAGTCACTCCCCATTGCTTATGCACACCCATCTTGTAATTAACATCCCTCCTTTGCGCACAGCTATGGGTCTATTTATCCCTGGCCCAATGCTTCCAAAAGCATTGGCAGATGATTTGAATGAAAATTTGGCGGGTGGAATTGCGTGGTCACACCGTTCAGCCAAGAAAATGATTCAAAACATAGCATTCATCCTCACACACCTTTGCTCAATGGTCACACCACATCCAACGATGCCACAGGAGTTCAGCCGAGTCGTTTGGAGGGAAGTGGATACACTTCTGAAGGCATGCAAATCTGGTACATACTCACTTTTTTTCTCACTTGTTCATACATCACAAAGGCTGATATTTGTGTGGTATGCAGAGAGAATTCTTAACCCCACTCAACCTGGTGCTCTCTCTCTGATAACTCCTGAAGTTGTCAACATGGCACAGCTCGAGGCTTCCCAGGAGAACCGGAAGGCGCCGCCGTCCAAACGTGTCCAGACCCACACACTTGCGGCGAATCTGGCCTCATACTTCTCTCCAAGTGACCACGCTTATCTCCGGCTTAAAAGTGCTTTGCAAGACTGTTGGGCCCTTCGACACATGGAGCAACAGGGCAGTGAATGGCAGCCTCTCCCCCTGGACGAATCTTTGGTGCATACTGCCCATCTTGCATTCCAACGAACTTATGAAAACCTTGGAAGTCACGCAAAGGATGGATCAAGCCCCCAACCAAACACCTCCGGTCTCAAGGTCCTTGGTCTATACTTCACGGGGGCTATGTCAGCCTTGTGTTACATCTGCGGTCTCCAGGCACCAACAAGACCAAAGTATAAAAAGCTTGATGAGTGGTCAACATTAAACACGCGGGAGCAAATGCGGATGCTTGCTGGTCTCCTGGTTTTTGGTCCAACAACCGCCTTTGTCACTAACAAATACGGGTCCGAACGTCCGACTACTTCAAATGCTTCGGCCTTATTGGAATTTGGCGCCAATGTTCTGAAACATAAGGTTGATAGTGGTAATACTTCAGTGATGCCTCACGGGACTTTGGATAACCTCCGATTATACTTTCTCAACTTTTTGTGCTCCATGGGATTTAAAACCGGATTGGTCATGATGGTTTGCCAATGGTTGATTGGAAAAAAACCCATGAAGAGTTTCACAAATGTTTTTCTATTCAAAACCTCCAAATTTTGTTTTCCCAAGATATAGAAATAGCTGTAGCCAACTACCACTTCTGATATATGTACCGGGGGTTGTTTTTTCTTTGGTTTCCCTTTTATTTCTCATTCACATGCCCTTGAGTTGTAATTTCCACCACTGTCTTGCTCATCCACTTGAATGAAACATCAGACTTAAGTGTTTTTTGAAATATAACCCAAACGGAGTATTATTAATAGGCATCCAAGGAGTACTCATGTGGGTTTGTGGTTTCTACCTTATTGAAGGTAGGTTGTGTGATAACAATTTCTCTTTCTTATACGTATTATTTGTGTGCTAATAAATTATTAACTTGCAATTATGTCTCTTGCTTTGTATTTTATTTATTTATTTTATTGATTTCATTTATTCTAGGGCATTAATAAAAAAACCCAGTTTTTCCGCATTTACACCCAGTGTTCCGCATTTACACCCGGTTGTTGGTTATTTAATAAACAGCATGTAACACTCCAAGCATCATGCAATGTACCATACCTCTGTGTATAATTGTATTTCCATTTCTTTGTCATGAAATCTCATAAGAAGTCAATTTTATAATCAGTATTTGTTTCCAATGAATTCTTCACCCTCTAAAGTGTATGAATCCATTTAAAACTCCCTGAATATCTTGAAAGACAGATGTGAAGGTGTTTGGAAATAAATTGAGTCCAAAAATCATCAAAATCCAACCAGTGATTTAAAAAAAAAACTGTTATTCACATTAAATTCTACACCCCTTAAAGTGCTTAGAAAAGTTTAAAAAATGTGAAAATGTTGAGAAATCCTGGAAATTAAGCTGTCAGGATTTTTTATGAAAAAACTGGCGGGATTGGCCAAAAAAAAAAAAACCATGGTTTTTGAGCAAAATAGAAATTACCATGAAAGTCTAAACCCCTGTAAGTATGAGAAATAAATTGAAAACTTTGAAAAATAATGGAAATCCACCCGCAAAAAATTAAATTAAAAACAAACCGGGTGGATTGGCCAAAACAAGTAGAAGACACAGTTTTTTTGCAAATTAAAAATTACCACAAAGTTCTACACCCCTTTAAGTATAATAAATAAATTTAGGGCATTAATAAAAAAACCCGGTTTTTCCGCGTTTACACCCGGTTTTCTGCGCAGCTGCGGCTGCGCGGTGCACCCGGTTTTCCGCATTTACACCCGGTTTTTTTTAATTTTCAATTTTTAAGCAAATAGCACGTGGAGGGCGGCATTTGATGCGTGTGACCCCAAAACAAATAAAATAAATAAATAGAACAAGGAAAATAAACAAAATAATATAACATAAAATGATATAAAAATGATATAAAATTAAATAAATAGAATAAATGAAATGAATAATTAAATAAATTAATTAAAAGCAAGAGACATAATTGCAAGTTAATGATTTATGAATAACGCATCCTCCCCAATCATCCTCATTCAATATTTTATTTAAAACAATTAAAATAAACAATTAAAACAAGGAAAATAAACAAAATAAAATAAAATAAAATTATGGAGGGCGGCATTTGATGCGCGCAACCTCCCAACTCATTCATATTTATTTAAACACATTAATAAGTAAGTAAAACAAGCAAAAATAACAAATAAAATAAAATAAAAATAATGGAGGGCGGCATTTGATGCGTGCAACCTCCCCAATCATCCTCATTCGAAATTCTATTTAAACCAAATAAAATAAATAAGTAAAACAAGTAAAATAACATAAACAAAATAAAATAAAATAAATAGAATAAATGAAATGAATGAAATAAATAAATAAAGTAAAAAGCAAGAGACATAATTGCAAGGTAATAAGTTATTAATAAATAATAAATGTAATAATAAAAAACAAAGAGACATTAGTACAGACTAAGAATGTGCACACAAATAATAAGTATAAGAAAGAGAAATTGTTATAAACACTACTGATAACAACTAGAAAATGCTTACAAATGGTGAATATACGCCTGAATTACATTCCTGAACCAATGTGTAATGTGTAATAATTATCTTACATGTAACACTCCAAAGCATCATACAATGTACCATACCGCTGTGTATCATTATATTTCCATTTCTTTGTCATGAAATCTGATAACAAGTTAATTTTATAATCCGTATTTGTTTCCAATGAATTATTTACCCTCTAAAGTGTATTAATCCATTTAAAAACTCCCCAAATATCTTGAAAGACAGGCGTGAAGGTGTTTAGAAATAAATTCTGTCCAAAAATGATTAAAAAAAAGGCCAGTGAAGTTAAAAATAAACTGTTTGTCACATTGAATTCTACACCCCTTAAAGTGTTTTAACAAAATTTAAAATTTTGAGAAATCCTGAAAATTGAGCCGTGCCGGGGTTTTTTTATGAAAAAAACCGGGTGGATTGGCCAAACAAAATAGAAGACTTGTTTTTTTTGCAAAATAAAAATTACCATAAAATTTTACACCCCTGTAAGTATGATAAATAAATTTAAAACTTTGAAAAATAATGAAAATCCGCCCGCAAAAAATTAAACTGACAAAAAACCGGGTGGATTGGCCAAAAAAAATAGAACACATAATTTTTTTGGAAAATAAAAAATACCACAAAATTCTACACGCCAAGAAGTAATTTTAGCAACTTTAAAATTTTGAAAAATAATGAACATCCGCCCGCAAAAAATTAAATAAAAAAACCGGGTGTAAATGCGGAAAACCGGGTGTACTGCGCAGCAATTTGGACGTCGCCGCTGCGTAAAACCGGGTGTAAACGCGGAAAAACCGGGTTTTTTTATTAATGCCCTAAATTCAAAATTTTGATAAATAAATAATGTTTACTGGTTTTACTTATTTAAAATGCCGCCCTCCATATTTTTGTTTTGTTTTGTTTTGTTTTGTTTATATTCCTTGTTTTGATTGTTTATTTTATTTGTTTTAAATAAAATATCAAATGAGGATGATTGGGGAGGTCACGCGCATCAAATGCCGCGCTCCACGTGCTATTTGCTTAAAAATTAACAATACAAAAAACCCGGTGTAAATGCGGAAAACCGGGTGCACTGCGCAGCCGCAGCTGCGCAGAAAAGTGGGTGTAAATGCGGAAAAACTGGGTTTTTTGATTAATGCCCTTATTATATTAAAGGCCCTTTTATTAATATTAATAAAATATTAACTTATCAATGCGTATGTGTCATTTGTTATTGTCACATCTTATAAGTATTATTTATTATCATAGAGTAACCTGAATTATTCATGTGTTAGTCAATCAACGTATTATTAATTTAAGTATATCATTTATTGTAAAGATTGATTGTAGTTTAATCATACTATATTATCACTCTATTATTTATTATCACAGAGTAGCCTGAATTATTCATGTTTAGTTAATCAAGGTATTATTAATTTAATACTAATACCTTGGGCATTAATAAAAAAAACCCGGTTTTTCCGCATTTACACCCGGTCTTACGCAGCGGCGACGTCCAAATTGCTGCGCAGTACACCCGGTTTTCCGCATTTACACCCGGTTTTTTTATTTAATTTTTTGCGGGCGGATTTGCATTGTTTTTCAAGATTTAAATTTATTTATTATACTTACAGGGGTGTAGAATTTTATAGTAATTTTTCTTTTTGCAAAAAAACTATGGCTTCTATTTTTTTTGGCCGATCCACCGGTTTTTTCATAAAAATCCTAACAGCTTGATTTCCACGATTTCTTTTATTCATTTCATTTATTCCATTTATTTTGTTTAATTTAATTTAATTTTGTTTTGTTTATTGTACTTGTTTTACTTATTTATTTTATTTGTTTTAAATAAAATATTGAATGAGGATAATTGGGGAAGTTGCGTTATTCATAAATCATTAACTTGCAATTATGTCTGTTGCTTTTAATTAATTGATTAATTTTATTCATTTCATTCATTCTTATTTGTTTAATTTTATATTATTTACTTTTGTTTATTTTACTTATTTAAAATGCTGCCCTCCATATTTTTATTTTGTTTTGTTTATTTTCCTTGTTTTAATTGTTTATTTTATTTGTTTTTAAATAAAATACTTAATGAGGATGATTGGGGAGGTCACGCGCATCAAATGCCGCCCTCCACATGCTATTTGCTTAAAAATTAAAAATTAAAAAAAACCGGGTGTAAATGCGGACAACCGGGTGCACTGCGCAGCCGCAGCTGCGCAAATATTCACTAGAGATCTTGAAGGAATAATATTAAAGAATAATAAGAATGGTAAACATTAATAAGGATAATAATAATTAGTGTTACTTGCAGTAACTTGGTACCTTTAATCATTTAGGTAACAAAGAGTGAAGAGTAGTGGAAGGGGAAACACAGTCTAGCCAAGCAGCTGCTGGGCTCTTGTGAAATAACCGGGAGACTTTAGGGAGAGGAAAGGGAATCGTGGGGGTCCGCTTGACTATCACACGTATCCAATGATTATCATTGAAAAATGATAAGAAGAGGGCTGGCAGCGGTTTAGGGTCCGGGGGAACAGTGGCGGGAATATATGTGGTGCTCCCGCCCGTTCTGCTGAGGAAGACAAATGGCCGGTTATACGCATTGGCCAGAATCGGTCCCACATCCAACTTGCTCATCCATTTGTTCATGGGGACTGATCCACGTGGGTCAGTCACCTGAACACGTCCGTAAGCGCGGTCGAATTCTGAAGGCCCCCCAAGGTATCTTGTCCAATGTGCCTTGTTCTTTTCCATCTCTTCTAACACATCCTTTCGCACTTGGTACCACCCATTGGCCTTAGCGTAGGGACCCTCTGGTCTATCTTCTGCCAATGCATGTGCCACACATGCATAACCACAGTTCCCATCACCTGCAGGGTTATAAGTGGAATGCAGGTATTGTAAGATCCATGGTGGAAGCTCCGCCTGACAAGAATGATGAGAAGTTGGTTATCAGTTACAGTCAGTGCATTCCTCCTTGTCCGTGTCACGCTTGAGTCACTCACTGCAACATCAGGGTTGGTATTCCCCTGTCTTGTTCGGCCAGCCTTGGGTGCAACCTCAGCACCTACATGCCGGTCCTATGAAACATACAATGGAATCAGACCCTGATAATCTAATGTCAAAGTTATAGTACTTACCTTGGCTGTTGGGGGTGAATGTAGCCTGGCCTCACCCAGCAACTGATCATGAGAGCTTGAGGCTTTTCTTGAGGCTTCTGGAGGTGACAGCAGCTTTTCCTCATCCTGCATCTCAATAGATGAGGAGGAATCCACTGGGGGATCAGTTTCTTCATCTGATTGCCCACCTTGTGCGTCAGATTCTGCAACTGATTCCCCATCTGTGGCATCAGATTCTTCTTCTGATGCCCCATGTGGGGCATCAGATTCTTCATCTGATTCCCCATCTGGGGCATCAGAATCTTCATCTGAAACTGCACCTGCAGAATCAGAATCTTCATCTGTTACACCATCCTTACTACCATACTTGGGCTGCCACGTTTCCTTGCGCCGTGATGTTCCTGAACTGGAAGACCCCCGATTCCGTTTCCCAATAGTGAGGCTGCCAATTCGTGGGGGGTGAGTTCTCTTGACTGCTTAGTAAGTCCATCAGTTATCAGCCTCTTAAAAAGACATGCAATAAAGTTGCTTACGCATGAGTGTCTCCACACTGGGTAGCTCATCCAGGTCCCCAGAGGAAGAAGCTGAGGTGTCCAATGGAGCCTGCGCGCGCTTGGACTGTCTCTTACCCCCTTTTCCTTTTGATACACCGGCCTTCTGTCTTGCTTTCCTTGCCTGCGCCTTTTGGATTTGCGCTTCCACAATTTCTGCATGGGTGTCATCGCGCTTTTGAACTCGCCCACTACCCTTTCTCTTCTTCCACGGCCTTTCCAGTTTGTGTTTCACTCGGATAGGATCAGGCTCTGCAAGCGGGACCACGTGTGTGTTTGCATGGACCCTTCGTAATTTTTTCATTGTTGCTTCTAACGCCGAGGGGTGGTGGGACGCCAAGATCTCCTGCTCGAAATCCTCAAAATCGTTGTCAAAGTCGTACAGTGGTTCATCAAGAGCCTGCAATGAACATAGATGAAGATTAGCTAGGAGGGACATGAACAAGTCATACATCAGGAGGACTCACTGGACCATCAGGGTTATAGGCCAGATGCCACTGGACATGGAAATCAGAAGGCTCCACATCTCCCTTCCCCTGGACCAAACATTCAATAGTGTGCGAACACGGAATGCCCAAGCCAGCCTGGAAATTACCTTTGCATTGAAGGCTGGGATCCCCAGGCTTGGTTTTCTTCATCTTGATGAACTTGTTGTACTGAGACAAGGCCAACTTGAGCGCATGACAGGAGATTTTGCAGCTGAGGGACTTGAAGGCATTTGGTAGTCCGGTTAATCCCTTCTGTAACTCGTGTGCCAGGTTCGTGTGGGCTGTGTCAAGTTGTCGGTCCACTGCTGCAGCAATTGTAATGAAAAGTGTTGCAAAGTTGCACCTAGCCGACGTCACATAGGTTTTCAGCCAGCTGTGGGCAGATTCACATCGTGACGAAGTCAGATTTCCTAGATGGGGTGTCATTCCGGCCCACGCATTCATGAACTTCTGTCGCTCGCTCCAGACGTTCTTGTACAGGTATTCGTAGACGTTAGTTCGAGTGACTAGGTACCGTGTCAGTTGAGCCCACTTTGAGTTGCAGGTGTCCTCATTGGGGGCATGTGCGACCTCATGCCAGAGCCTCATGAATTTGGCCCATTCTTCGCCATCGCCAGCAAAGGCTTGCTTGCAGTTTGTCACAATGTTCCGATCGATGTGCCACATGCACAAGTTCGCGGTTGCATTCGGAAAGTGCTTTGAGATAGCATTACGCAGTGCTGATTCCCTGTCTGTCACAAAGACCTTTGGCGCGTGGTCAGCGTCCCATATAGATCTATGGGTATCACACAGGCACCGGAGTACAGTCAGTTTATGATGAGAATAGGTGATTAGTCAAATATACCACCCACTTCAACTTATCAAGAGCCCATGAGTAGGCCTCATTCTTCTCGTTTCGCATCAAACAAAAACCAATCGAAAAACTGTGATTGGTTGCAGTTTGGCCAACCACATGCAGCAGGGGGTAGTTGTTCAGGTTCGTCTTGTAAGTGCAGTCAATGTTGACCACATGGTGGAACCTGCGAGCAAGAAGCAACGATCCTGGGTGCGCAAACCACAAGTAGAGGAGCTTGCCGTCCGTATCGTAAACGTCCTCGTGTGTCCAATTGGATTCGTTGAGGCAACGTAGGAGGTACTCGATTGGGGTGTTGCCAGCCCTCTTCTCCGCCCTCAGTGCCTGCTTTGTGTTGTATATCGTCCTGTTGGTTACAAACCTTCCCTCACTGCTAGTAAGGAGTCTAGCGATTGCCTGGGGTTGCATTCCTAGAGACGATAAGCGAGCAACCTCAGTTTGGCCTTCGACAGAGAGCTTCTTGTGGATGACTACATGTTCCAGATCGATTGGACCATGATTGTGCTCAATCGTCTTTCGGCATCGGAGTTCCCATGGTGCATCCTTGAGTTTTACTGAAGTCGGTTTGTGGCCAGATATTTTGAAGCAGCACCCCAGTCGCTTATTCCTAGACTCTCGAAACCGGATAGCATCAACTGAGGTTTGGTCTTCCCCGGCAACTGTGCATGCAAAGTAGATGTTCTTGTCCCTCTTGGAAGCACAAACTTTCAGAGCGTAACAATGCTCGTGGGCCCATGTGGTGACAAAGTGTTTGAGATCAGTGACACATGTGAAAAGGAATTCGGGTGGTGCATCCATTGCATCTGGAAACACAAGCAGTTCAGCCAGTCTGCCTCAAGTGGGCGAATTAAGAAACTAGAAGAACTTACTGCCAACTGAATAATCATAAGATTGTACATCTTCAGATTTCATCAACACTTTATGCGGTTGATTGGCAGCGGGTAACATTGCGGGGGCCAGCGGTGAACGTCCTAAAGGATTGAGCGGGTATACTGGAAGATTGACTAGGTAAACATTAGGTCTTGGTAAGATGAAAACAAGGTGGAGAAATATTTGAAGACTCACCTTCAGCCACAGTTTGAGGGACTTGAGGGCTGAAAGTTGCAGGGGGAAACGGTTGAGGGCTGGGTGGTGCAGGGTGATACCTGCCGGGAGATGTAGGCGTGACGCTTGGGTATTTTACTGGGAGATTGTGCAGGTAAACATTAGTTCTTGGTAAGATGAAAACAAAGTGGAGAAGCATTTGAAGACTCACCTTCAGCCACAGTTTGAGGGACTTGAGGGCTGAAATTTGCTCGGGGAAATACTTGAGGGCTGGGTGATGCAGGTTGATATCCGCCGGGAGATGTAGCCATGGCCCTTGGGTATTTGACTGGGAGATTGAGTAGGTAAACATTAGTTCTTGGTAATATGAAAACAAAGTGGAGAAGTATTTGAAAACTCACCTTCAGCCACAGTTTGAAGGACTTGAGGGCTGAACGTTGCTGGGGGAAACTGTTGAGGACTTGGTTGTGCAGGTGGCCAAATTTGAGGGCTAAATGGCGCAGAGGAGGTTATTTCCCCCAGAGATGGCTGCATATCTTGCATGACGGGTATGGAAGGGACTTGATTTGTCTGCGGCGGAGCGGGCACTGATGGTTGGCCAACGGGGAAATTGTGTGAGGTTGGCAGGCCTTGGAAGTGAGTGGGTCCAAGAGTGAATGGGTTGGCCGGGTGGGACAATGGTTGGGGTCCCGGCTGCCAGTAGTTTGAGATTTGTGGTGCTTGATGGGATTGCGGAAACGGATGGGATGGTGGGGCTTGAGTTATATGAGGTGGTGCGTAGAGGGCTGGCTGAGCCAGATAGGATGGTTGGGCTGGATCAAGCTGATAGGTAGAGGCTGGAGGTCGATTGTGATAGTGGGTGAATTGAGGCAATTGTACCTCATATGGGCGGAACACAGGCTGCGCTACTGGGTGGGCTGGGGGCCCAGGGTTTGGCTGGATTGCCAGTCTGTAGTTGTTGTCATTGAAGCTGTAGGTGGCTGGGTGGGCTGAGGGGACAGTAAGGGGCTGGGGGGCTCGGCCATATTGGTTGCTTGGGTAGCCATAGTTAGTTGCTAGGTGGCCTGATTGATTGATTGGAGCTGCAGGTTGGCCAAGCACGTGTGGATTTCCATACGCAGAGGTTTGATTTTGATACATGTTGCCAAGTGGGGCGTGCGGGTGATGGTTGGGGTCAACCTCATAGAATCCGTATGGGCGTGGAGGCTGATTGGTTGCGGAGTTGTAATCACTGGTGTGTGACATCTTTTGCTGCTGATTTGGTGATTTGTGCGGAATCTGTTTGCATTTGAATGGGAGAGTTTGTCAGCACGTGTTACTATATTTACGGTGAAAAAAAAATGGAAATAGGAAGAGATGTGTTTGAGATGGGCCACTTTGGGGGGGATGGTGTGCGTCTGGGGCTTATACGGGGCCCTTTGAGCTGCCTGGGGGGTTTGAATGGCCCCTTTGAATGTTTTATTGCCCCTTTGGAGCATCAAAGTGGGCCTGTGGGCCCACGGGAGGTGATGGGCAGAGGCGGGCCCCTTCTTACGGCCATTGGGCCCTGTCTTTGGGCCAGTTGGGTCTTGGAGCCCTGGGCCTGTGGGCTTTTCCACAAAATTAAACCCCAAAAAAACCCTTTTTTTTTGGTTTTTTTGGGGTTTTTTTCCTCATTTTTTATTTCTCATTTTTTGATTTTTTTTTGTTTTTTTTGATTTTTTTTCTTTTTTGTTTTTTTTGATTTTTTTTCTTTTTCTGACTTTTTTTTTTTTTTTTTTTTTTTGATTTTTTTTTTGATTTTTTTTTTGATTTTTTTTTTTGATTTTTTTTTGATTTTTTTTTTTTTTTTTTTTTTTTTTTTTGATTTTTTTTTTTTTTTTTTTTTTTTTTTTTTTTTTTTTTTTTTTTTTTCGGATTTTCAGACTCACCGCTTTGGTTGATCGAGTCGGAGAGCGGTGGGCGGGGTTTGTTGTGGTTCTGGTTGAAAAAACCAGGACCATAAGCGAGCCCCAGTCCGGAAACAGACTCGGGCTCGCTCACGTAATCGAATGGCCCCTGCCATTCGATTACGTGAGCGGGGGGTGTGTATATCCCATACACATAATACATACATGTATTATGTGTATGGGGATACACATATTGATCCCCCCGCTCACGTAATCGAATGGGAGGGGCCATTCGATTACGTGAGCGTGTGAGACCCGCACGCCAAACAATTGGCGTGCGGGTCCCACACGCCAATTTTCTTTGGCGTGCGGGGCCCACACGCCAAAAAAAAAGGCGTGTGGGAACCGCACGCCATTTTTGGCGTGTGGGTCTCACACGCCCTTTTTTTTTGGCGTGTAGACCCTACACGCCAAAAAAAAAGGGCGTGTAGGCCCCGCACGCCAAAAAAAAATGGCGTGCGGGCTGGCGTTGGCGTGCGCGCTTGGCGTGCGTCTATCAACGCCCTGAGGAAAGGGGGGATTTTTGCAGTAAGATCTGTTATCTTAGGATTGGATATCTTGTGCTTGGATTAGCCAGATGGTGAAGTTAACAAAATAGTTTCTAGAAGACGCTTGCTGTTGTGGTTACTCAATTTTGCAGCTTGTACAATGGTTCTAGATGGGTTTGATGGTACTTACAGAAATATTGATGAGGTCTGATCAAGTGGCGCAGAAGGGGAAAGACACACCAAAATCTTGGATTCTGGTGAGGGATCCAAAGATCTTGGGGCTATCTGAGTGATACAAGTAGATTTGAGCGGGGTTGATAATGCTGACACAATGGCTGATGAGGTTGGATGATGTGGTGGATGAGGCACATTTTCTTTTTTGGAGGTGATGAAACTTTAGGGTTTGATGAAGATTGAAAGCATATTGAAGAATCCTGGGCTGTTGCATAGTCATTGCAACTCAATTGCAGGAGCAGTTTGGATGTTGAGAAACATGATGAGATTGTATGGATTCAATTTTTGGGGGGGATATCTGGATTGGGACAGGCCAGAGATTTGGAGGGTGATGGATGATTGGAGTGCTTCTGAGTGCCTGGTTTTGGGTTTAGCTGTCAAAGTTTGGTTGAGTTTTTCTTAGAAAATCAAATATTTCCTTGATGAGGATTCTCAAGGCTTACTAGATGCTGGGGCTGGGAGAGCAGATTAGTGATATGAGTGCTTGAGTTGATCTTTTGGAGTGAAAAATTGATCATAAAAGAATCCTATAATATGTTTTTTTAAAATCAGACTACTGGCTTGGGGATCAAGAAAATAAAACCAGGGAAAAATTTCTGGCACCTGCTGTCAGGTGCCATAAATCATATTATTCCTAGAACTTGTTGGGATCCATTCAGAGGGTCAATGTGAAACTAAACCTGAAAAAATGTTGATATATTTCATCACCAATGAGGAAAACATATTGATATCAAAAAGGGGTGTTGATAAACGCACGCCAAAGGCGGACACCAATTCTTTTTGGCGTGCAGGGCCTACACACTCTTTTTTTTTGGCATGTAGGCCCCGCATGCCAAAAAAAATTGGTGTGTGGGAACGCTTGTTGGGCAGGAGGAAGTCCTCCCGGCTGACAAGGTTGTATAACCTTGTCAGCCGGGAGGACTTCTGACAAGGTTATACAACCTTGTTGGCCAGGAGGAGCTCCTCCTGGCTGGCCAACGAGCGTTCCCACACGCCAATTGTTTGGCGTGTGGGCCTTGCTCACGTAATCAAACCGGTGGACCGGTTCAATTATGTGGCGTGTGGGACTTGCTCACGTAATCAAACCGGTGGACCGGTTCAATTATGTGGTGTGTGGGACTTGCTCACGTAATCAAACCGGTGACCGGTTTGATTATGTGAGCACTTGCCCACATGCCAAACAATTGGCGTGTGGGAATGCTTGTTGGCCGGCCAGGAGGAGCTCCTCCTGGCCAACGAGGTTGTATAACCTTGTCACAGAAGTCCTCCTGGCTGACAAGGTTATACAACCTTGTCAGCCGGGAGGAATTCCTCCTGGCCAAAGGGTCAGATTAGAATAGGATGCAAGTATGGCAAACAATTCACCAACTCTGTTCCCTGAAGCCACTTTTGCAAAAATTACTGAAGGACTGAAGTTTTCCACAATGAAAAAATTATTGTATGGATTGGATAAAATGTTGGGCTCTTCATTTTTCATATCATAATATGATTTGATCAAGCCCATCCTCATTTTCTATATTGGCTGGATGAGAAATTTCAAACCCGGAATGAGACATTTGGTTGTAGATGTTGTCCACAATGTTGTGTAGATCAATCTCTGGAAGCTAATCACCCCAGTTTCTTGGTACCTCAACAGGTGAGAGGCTTGGAGAACTCCTTTTATTTTCAATGAGACTTGTTTCAGTATTGCTGTTTTTCAAAGTTTGCACATGCAGATGCAAAAGGTGATCTTCTAGGAGTTGACTATGTGGTATACTACGGTGAGGTGAGAATAAAGGTTATCTTCCTGGGGGGATTGTGAGTGTTTTCTATGATGATATTGAGAGGATCCACAGGGATTTCCAAGTGATTGTGAGTGCTGAAGGTTGCGGTGGGAGGATTGTGAGTGGCTTTCGTGGTGATTTTGAGAAGAAAGAGGAGCACACCCAAGTGAATTTGGATTAAGTTCTTGGTGGTGAGTTTTGTAGTGGGATTGTGATTGGGGTCTCTGATTGCTTCTCTGATGAGACTCATAAGAAACATAGGGTTCAAGTTATTGTGAGTGCCATCTTTGGTGCTGAAAGTTGCCATGGTGGGTTTGTGAGTAGCCTATCAAATGAGATTGAGAAGAAGGAGGGGGGGGGGGGGGGGTCACATGAGCTTTGGCTCCAAATCTTGGTCATATGTTGGTGTGATGGTTGATTATCAGGGTGTGATGGGTAATCATGAGGATGAAAAGGTGACAATAGATGTTGATAAGAATTCACCAGGAAAAAAAGGTTGGAACCTCTATCAACGGTGGGCCCGCTACGCTAACAATAGCTGTAGTGTAGCGTAATGTTAGCTTTTGTCGCTACGCTAACACAAAGTTACTGTTAGCTGATTTTTTTTCAGCTAATACTAAAAACATTTTGTCAAAAAAAATATAGCGGGTAGCGTAGCATTAGCGACTTCAAAAAAAAAAAGTTAACGCTACAGGAATTACCTGTTAGCTGATTTGTAGAGGCGTTAGCTGGAACAAACGCTACGCTAACTGTTAGCATAGCGCTCCTTCCAGCTACGCTAACTGTTAGCGTAGTGCTATTTTCAGCTACACTAACTGTTAGTGTAGCGCTCTTCTCAGCTATGCTAACTGTTAGCGGAGTACCCGTTTGTGGTGAGCTAACTGTGAGTTTAGCGCTACACTAACTGCTGTTTGTTTATAAAAATAAAAAAAAGGAAAAAAAGGAAGAAAAAAAAATTGATCCTAATTGAGCAAAGTGGACCAGCTTTGACCTAAGACAGGGGAATTTATCACTCCTGCTATACTATAAGAATAGTGATGAGGTTAACACCAATCAAGAAAACTTAAAGGGGGGTCAGTCAGGTGCCCCTGAAAGTTTTCTGAGTTTTTACAAGGCTTAACCCAACATAGCTACCATTTCTTCAAACCCATGTCATTTAATCAGTTGCCGAACTCAAAGGGAGGTCAGTCAGGTGCCCCTGCGATTTCGGAGAGCTCCTATAAATTTCAATCAATTCACAATCCTTACCTAATCGGTTTCACCCTCATCATAAATGAGGATTTGTGATGCGGGTGACACCAATTAGTTATTTTGCAGTTACTTTTAATATAGCAGGAGTGATAAATTCCCCTGTCTGAGGTCAAAGCTGGTCACTCTGCTCAATTAGGATCCTGTACTTGTGCAAGTAAAACAATGAAAAATATGCACTTGCACAAGTGAATAAATCAAGATGCTGTTGTAACTGCTTTACTCAAGCAACTAAAGCAATCAAAAAAGCTTATTTTTAATTTCTATTTTCAATTTTTTTTTTTTTTTCTTCAAAACCAAACTGTTCTTCATTAAGGTATCCATGGTTTCAAAAATGGTGGATTTTCAAAACCAGTTGATTATATAATGGTGGATTAAGTTGTAAATTCAAAGACAAGAAAGAAGTTGGATGTCTCTTCTAAGATCTGTAATGCAGCAGGATTTTACCTGTTGAAGCCATAACAACAGCTTTTTATTCAGCAGCCATGTTAATTGGTGAAACCAACAGTTAGCGGGCAAAACAAATCCACTATTTGAGAAGAGTGTAATGGGAAAAGCTTCAGCTAACAGCTAACATTTAGAGGGAAAATTATCAGCTAACAGCTAACATTTAGCGTAGCGTAGCAATGATCTGATGCCGCTACGCTACTGGAAACTTCAAAATCTGTTACCGCAAGAAAAATTATGCTACCTGTTAGCGTAGCGGTGAATTTTCCCAGCTAACACTACAAAAATATGGCTTGAAGAATTTGTCGCTACGCTAACTGTTAGTGTAGCGGAGTGTAATTTCAGCTAATGCTACAGATTTTCTGGGGAAAAAAAAAACCGCTACGCTCACAGTTAGCGGTGAAATAGCGTAGCGGCCCACCGTTGCCTCTATGGAGGTGCCTTTGCTTATCTCTTACCCAACCTCAACATATCAACACTGTATCTAGACTGTATACCCCATTTTGACAGAATGTATCAATGAGGTATCTTGTTTTCACATGACTGCTCCAAAATTGAAGTATTTCCACATATTTGATTAATAATTTTTCAAATGGTAAGTCAATTCCTTATTAACTTCATGAAATAACAATTCCAGATGAAAATTCTCATCTTTATCCATTATATGAATGGATCAAAAAATTAAACATAAAACATCTCTTACAGATAAATGAATTCAAAATGCATCCTAATAACATACTATTTGATTCAGGTAATTTTTAACACTTCAAAGTAAGAATCCCAATGATAATATACATATATATTCTCCTTCATCAAGCAATTTATTTTTATTTATAAATATGTTCACATTTTAACCCTGATATTCTTTTTGATTGCTGTTCTATTATCACTTTCCTAGAACCCTTGGCATATGTGCAAATTTTTAGTATGGATTTTGAATTATCTTGATGATGATCAGTGAATATATCTGGGAGAATCTTGATGATGTGTAATTTTGACATAATAGGGGGTATCAAATATGACGAAATCCACCATTAAAACCCGTTGATTAGAAATTGCCAAATCCACAATTTCTAATCAACGGGTTTTCAAAAAGGGGTAGCTAAAAACCAAACGGATTTTGAAAATGAAAAACCCTGGTTTTCCATCCAAATCTTTCATTTCCAAAATAACCCAATTAAATCACATCTCTCATCAGCTCACGCTGCACCGTTCAATCCATTTCCTCTTGTCAAACCAAGCAAACATCACACCTCACCTCAACCAATCATGCGACAAGCACCCTCTCAACACAAGCAACTATTTCAAGCGGCCAACTCTGCTGCAACAGTATTGATTTTCGACTCAGATAACGAAGACTCAGGTCTTGAAGATTTCTACCGTTATTGTCGATCAAAACTCCAGAAACGATACCTCAATGCCAGAGGCACCACTACACGATTCCATCCTCGATATGACCTTTCAATCATTCAAGAACTTCCTCAATCATGCTTCCTCCAGCTTTTTTCGAATGTCGTTCCCATGTTTCCTCAATCTTCTTCAACTGATTGAGTCAAATCCAATCTTTCACAACTCCTCTCAGAATCCTCAACGAGACCCATCAGTCCAACTTGCTATTGCTATGTGCCGTCTTGGATCAAACGGAAACGGTGCTGCGGTTTTCAGACTCAAGAATCTCTTCCAAGTTGGCTATGGAACAATCAACCTTTACACATGTTGGGTGATCAAGATTCTTTATCAAATGCGCTCGCACTTGGTATCATGGCCGACTCAAGAAGAACGTATGGAATCATCTCAGGTCATGCAAGATGAAGGCTTCCCTGGATGTGTTGGCTTTGTTGATGGAACAACCATTCCACTGAGTCAAAAGCCTCCGGTGGACGGTAACCACTACTGGGATCGAAAAAAACGGTTGGATCGTTTGCATTGGTTCCACTATTTTACCAATTCTGAGCTGATGTGTTGTTTGCTTTCAAAACAGTTACTCTATTTCGGTCACTCTTGTTTGTGACATAAACAAAAAGTTCATATCGTACCTTGCAGGCTACCCAGGATCCTGTCACGATTGTTATGTCTTCTCTAATATGAAGCTTGCTCAAAATCCAGAACGATTCTTTGACCAACACCAATTCCTCCTGGCCGACTCTGCTTATTCAAGTGATCAACATACTGTTCCAGCCTACAAAGGTTCTGATTTGTTTATACCTGAGAATGTGGATTTCAATTACCATCTAGCCCAATCAAGAGTACGAATTGAACATGCCATTGGTATTCTAAAGGGACGATTTGCCAGTTTGCGAGAAATTCGATCACAAATCAGGAACCCTCGTGAGATGAAGGCAACGGTCAAGTGGATCATCACCTGCATTGTTCTGCATAATCTTCTAGCCGACCTCAAGGATCAGTGGCATGAACTTTACAATGAGGAGGAACCAGAAGCAGCCCTGCCCTTGTTGGAAAATGTTGAATCTAGTAACGATGGATTACGTGGACTGTTACGCCCCATAACGCTTGCACTCTTCAACTAAGGTGCATAATTCAACATTCACTTGCACAACAATACACTTTCAGCTTTCTGACTCTTGCTTTTGATTTTGTTTCCTTGCGGTGCCAATTTTTCTTGATTGCTCTGCTTCATTACAGATATTTGTTCTCTTCTCATCTTGAATGCCAATAAAATCAATAAAGTTTTTACACTTATATGTTGGATCAAAATATGTTTTCTTGCCTAAGTAAGCACATCTCTACAGGACAAAACCACCCACCAGTACAAAAAAAATGCTTCTTCCACTAGCTCAATTTGTTTCAATGTTGCAATTGTGCACGATACACTGTCATGGTAACATTTCCTCTGATTTTTCAATTCATCTTTTTACATTTCACGCTGTTTATTCATTAAACAATCATCAGGAAAAACTTGGCTTGCTCATGTGCTTTGTGGCTGAAAAAGGTAAGCCAATTAACCCATCATCCCTCCTCTTGGTGCTCAGATAATTTGCTGACATACATGCTGTGTATCAATCCCTTCCACAAAGGTGAGCGTGATCACTATTTTTTTCACTATTTTTTTCACTATTTTTTTTATTATCTTGACTGTCTTTGGCTGATGCCATGGGGCGTTGATAAACGCACGCCAAAGGCGCACGCCAACGCCCACCCGCACGCCAATTTTTTTTGGCGTGCGGGGCCTACACGCCAAAATAAATTGGCGTGTAGGGTCTACACGCCAAAAAATTGGCGTGTAGGCCCCGCACGCCAAAAGAAATTGGCGTGCGGGTCCACATGCCAAAAGAAATTGGCGTGCGGGTCCACACGCCAATTTTTTGGCGTGTGGGAAACCTCGTCGGTCAGGAGGAACTCCTCCTGGCCGACGAGCAAGCTTATGAGGTTCCAGATCAATTCTAGGAGGCCCGCAGAACTTGAGGGGAGAACTTATGTATAACTTTTTGGGCGAAACAGGGTGGGATTTACTTGCTAACCAACCACCATCTCACCTGGAGCCCACCAATTCCACATGGGTCTCAATTCTTCAAAACTATCCAGATCAACTGCAACTGCCCTGGCTCAAAAGAATGCAAAACCATCACCAACAAAGACGGCCGCTGCCGGAGTGAGCTTTAACAAGACAAATGGTAAGTTTCTTTTGCTTTTGTTACTTGGCGTCCGTCAAAAGATTGACAGAAATGTATACAAGGCTTGAAAGCCTGCTGATAGTGATACCACCTCCTTCTTAGAAATCCAGCAAGTCGTTTTGATCCCCACCTTGGTCAGATGTTAAATAAACTAGGTCCGGTCCAAGTGCCCAAGCTATCTACGAATTTTCATCCAGTAAGTTCATCTGACTGCCCACTCTTGATATACCCCCAAAGTCAATGAGAGATCTTCCCACCCTCTTTCTCTCATGACGATATCAACCTAACATTTTTTTTTAAAAAAAAAGACAGATAATATGTTGAGGATCTTAGAAAACCGAGGAAAGACTGCATCCAATCAAACAAATAAACTAGATTTGTCTTCACCCTCGGTTCTGAATTCGACGAGAAAGGGTGAGACGAGATTGGACTTGAGGACAATCGAAGAAGTCATCAGACAATATCATATCAACCAAGGAAGTATCGATCCATCATCTTCAAACCTCGATCAGGAAAATCAACAGGAACTAGAAAAATTAATAAAAACAATTGAGCCAGAAGTTTACCAGTACTTGATACAACATTTTCATCCAATCGATAATATCAAATTGGTCAAGAATCCAAACCCAAATCAACTCGATAAACCAATCAAAATGGTATGTCCTTTCCCCACCCCCAAAAAGTTGGAAACGTTCTAACTGACAATGTCGACATGGTGGACTCATTATTGACAATTGTTTGGCAGGATTTTTGGTCTCAACCAACCAATGTATCAAAGTCAATGTAACTCATTCATGTGCTTCTCTTGTGGCATTTCTGTTCTGACCGAAGAATTGCAGGCAACGTCCAAGCTAATCATTCACTCAATCAATGCTCTACATGCTCAACCTTTTTCTATGGTACATTACCAACTGATCGAAAGCTGATCAACATTCAATAGACGACTATCCAGGTTTTACATTCTCTATTTTAAACTTATACAAGAAAAGAGCACGTCTGCCATAATTGCTCTCATTTGTTGTGTCTAAATAAGCAAAATCAATGTAGTAATAACACATTTGGCTTTTAACTGGTCTGTTCACAAAACATGATCTCCAATAACTGTACCCTTCTTAAGCAATCGAGCATCAGCTTGAATTTTAATTGGGTTTGAGGATATCTTTTCATTTGGATCACTCCCTGTACTATATCTGACAAAACAAATGACAAAGCAGTCGATAGATCTAGGCAAAGGGCTACTATGGTATCTTATAAACAGTCGCACGATTTGTTAAAGGGGCAATTGGCTTTCCAGAACAAAGATGGTACAACAAAAGAGGAGGCGAGTAAAAGCGAGCCCCAGTCCGGAAACAGACTCGGGCTCGCTCACGTAATCGAATGGCCCCTGCCATTCGATTACGTGAGCGGGGGGTGTGTATATCCCATACACATAATACATACATGTATTATGTGTATGGGGATACACACCCCCGCTCACGTAATCGAATGGCAGGGGCCATTCAATTACGTGAGCGTGTGGGCCCGCACGCCAAACAATTGGCGTGCGGTTCCCACACGCCAATTTTCTTTGGCGTGCGGGCCCACACGCCAAAAAAAAAAGGCGTGTGGGAACCGCACGCCATTTTTGGCGTGTGGGTCTCACACGCCCTTTTTTTTTTGGCGTGTAGACCCTACACGCCAAAAAAAAAGGCTTGTGGGCCCGCACGCCAAAAAAAAATGGCGTGCGGGCTGGCGTTGGCGTGCGCGCTTGGCGTGCGTCTATCAACGCCCGATGCCATGCTGACTTTTTGATTTTCCCTCCTTGAAAGAATATCTTTGGCAGGACGGTTGCCAACGTTCTTGGAAACGACAGATGCTCAGGAACAATTAAATGACGGCCCAATTCAATTGGATCAGGCCAAGCCACTTCGTTGTAGTTTCATTTGGGCCAAGCCACAGGAGATGGCTGAAACAGCCCAGACGGTTTGGCAGGCCGATTTGGACCTGCCAAAGGTTGTCTGCAACTCTTCCATTATCCAATCATTGAATCATCCTGCTAATTTTATATCGTTTGCTCTCCTCTCCTCAGATTCTAACTAGGCTGCTTCTGAACATATCATCGCCGAGGACTGCTGCTCAGGATAACTACGAAGGCAAGCGACGCTGCTGCTGAGGATCACATCGCCGAGCGACACACGCTGCTGAGCTAACCAAAAACTGGACTGCTGCTGCCCTTCTTCACACCGCCGAGGGACGCTGCTGAGGATAACAACCAAGGAGAACGGCCAGCTGCTGAGCTTGACATCGCCGAGCGACGCTGCTGAGTAGGTCTACCAACTACTTTCACATCGCCGAGCCTCACTATTGAGGATAACGACGACGAGCTGATCTTTACATTGTTGAGCTACGCCGCTGAGCTACCTAACACCTGACTGCTGCTGTGCTTCACACCGCCGAGGGACACTGACAAGCATCGCCGAGCTTCACTATCAAGGATAACAACGACGAGCTGATCTTTACATTGTTGAGCTACGCCGCTGAGCTACCTAACACCCCACTCCTGCTGTGCTTCACACCGCCGAGGGACACTGACGAGCATCGCCGAGCTTCACTATCAAGGATAACGACGACGAGCTGATCTTTACATTGTTGAGCTACGCCGCTGAGCTACCTAACACCTGACTGCTGCTGTGCTTCACACCGCCAAGGGACACTGACGAGCATCGCCGAGCTTCACTATCGAGGATAACGACGACGAGCTGATCTTTACATTGTTGAGCTACGCCGCTGAGCTACCTAACAAACACCCCACTCCTGCTGTGCTTCACACCCGCCGAGGGACGCTGGTGAGGAGAACGACCAAGGAGAACGGCCAGCTGCTGAGCTTGACATCGCCGAGCGACGCTGCTTAGGAGGTCTAGCGACTACGTTCACATTGCTGAGCTTCACTAACAAGGAGGACTACCACCAGCTGAGCTTTACATCCCCAAGCGAAGCTGCTGAACTACCAAACACTGGACTGCTGCTGCCCTTCACACCACCGAAGGACGCTGCTGAGGAGCACTACCACTACTGGGATCCTGCTGGGCTTCACATCGCCGAGCAACCCTGCTGAGGAGAACTACCACCGACTGCACTGAAGCTGAGCTTCACATCGCCAAGCGACGCTGCTGAGGAGCACTACCAGCTGCTGAGGTTCACATCGCCGCGCTACACTGCTGAGGAGAACTACCAACAAGCAACGCCGCTGAGGATCACATTGCCGAGGACGGCTGCTGAGGATCACTGATCACTTAATCCATCTAAAACCAATCTGACTCTAACTATGACCGCATTTGTGAACAACGTCTCAGTCAGTCCCTTTGTAAGTGGGGCTGCAAAAAGAACTCATGAGGGAAAAATAAGGAATGCAGAGCTTGGGTAACCGCTTTATTTCTCTCTTCCAACTGAGCCACCTGTGTATTGCTGATTTATTCTTTCTTGTATCTTTTTTTTCTTTTTGGATCAAACAGCATGGAAGTTACACAACTGGAATCAGTGACGGAGGAGCTCAGAGTGGAACTGGAAGAACCTTGACAGAAAACCATTGAACTCAAAGAAAAACAACTGCCCACCCCCCTCCCCATTCCAAGCTGATGTGCCGCTGACTGTTCAAAGATCAAGTACGAACTGTAACATCCATTGGCGATGTGCTATTCCTCTTGATCTAGAACAGTCACAGCACATTAGTGAGGAGCAAGGAGGGGATGATTCTCTCCACCAAGACCCGCTGTCACCACGCTGCCCACCCCCTCCCCAATCCTAGCTGATGTGCCGCTGTCTGTTCAAAGATCAAGTACGAACTGTAACATCCATTGGCGATGTGCTATTCCTCTTAATCTAGAACATTCACAGCACATTAGTGAAGAGAAAGGAGGGGATGACTCTTGCCACCAGGACCCGCTGTCACCTTCCGTTTCAACGTACAATTTGGATTCTGACAGCCCCTTCTCAGAGGCTGGCTCTACGGACAATGAAAGCAGTGACCACCATTCGGAATCATCCAATTTATCCTTGAAGAAAGCCAAAGTCAGCTGTCCTCCTCGCCCACCTACTTGCAAGCAACACTCCAATCCAAATCCCCACGTGCCTCCTAACATGTCTCAGATGGAATCAAAGTCTTGCGTAATTTGTCAAATCTATCGCCGATGTGATCACTATCGAGAACAAGATATACGTGGCAGCAAAGGGTTCAATGAAGCAGAAGGGTCTTGTCTGGCTCCACAATCACACCTCAGTAAAAATCAAAGGAAGCGGAAAAAGTACAAAGCCACCACTCAAATTCTTTGCCGTCAGAGGGCCAATGTACATTTTGCTGGCCAGTCCCATATTCCAGTCCACATCTCCAACCCCAATCCAAATGCCAACATCCGATTCTTCAACAAGTCCTTTATCTGCTGGGCCGATGGAGCTTGTAAGAACGTTATTGCTGTGGTAAAGTTCCGACCATTCTCAACCATGGATGCAAAACTCAAAGAACAATACCAAAATCTCAGCCAACATCTCATCCAGCAGGCCAAATTCCAAAATATCCAATAAATCCAACGGACCAGCATACTCAGGTGAAATGTACAGTCTGGGATGGCGAAAAGGGTACGAGGCACAATCCCAAATTGGTATAACAGGCATTCTTCCAAAGTTGCTACAGATCGACATGGTTATGAAGCGCTTCAAAAGGATGTTCCACAAATAGATAAGTTTCTTGGCCGGTGCTTCCGATCTGTATCCAAACCCCTATTCCGTGAGGTCCAGAAACAACACATTCGACTCAAAGCCCCTGGACTAGCTCCCCAATATTCAGCCCACCGCAAAGGATTCACCTCACACCTGTCGTTTACCCTTGGCCAGTTTGCAAAACACGCCACACCAAGACACCAATTCTTTCTTCACCCTTCAGCTTTGTCCTATGGATTCCCATTGAGAAACACACTTGGAAGCTAGTCAAGAATAATCTTCAAGTCACTGGAGGTGAATTTGTTTTCCAGACGATTCTTGTGGCATCAACTTTGCAGGATTTGATGGTATAGTTGAGTGTGCATGGAAAGCCACTTCTTATTCTCACCTGACCTCTTCCCTCAAAACTGCTCCCAACTCTTCACATACACGAATGGGGTTATCTTGCCAACTGCCCAAAAACCCAAACCATTCAGCTTATTAGAGATGGTCACTATATTAATAATCCAAATAAAAGCAACTGGACTATTAGAGATATGGATGCTATTTTAGATAACTCTTTGAAATATAATCGATAGTTTGCTTTTTTTTATTTTCTTTCTAACGTGTAACATGCAATGTTTCAAATGATTTGTTGGTGCGAACAAAGCCCAAAAAAGGTGGACTATTTGAATAAATTTGCCAAGCGTTCAATCTCTTCTGTACTCTTCCATGAGCTACACACTGAGTCACCAGTCATACTTCTTACCGATGTGCTCCTGACAAGCCAAACGTTCCAGCTTGGCCATCTCAAACCTTCTGTCCTTATCCTTCTCCTCCCTTTCCCAGTCTAATTTCCTCTCGTCTAATTTTATTCCTTGATCCCACTTCTTTTCTCTAATTTAAACTCCATGTTCCCACACTTCTTCTCCTCAAGTTCAATTGAGTGGTTGA
>RDRW01000662.1:0-52074 GCA_007896445.1 Puccinia hordei | reverse complement strand
CAGAAGGTACATGCATATTCATCTGGAAGGAAATGAATGAGTGACAGATGGGGATGAAAGAGAAAAAAGAGAACTGAGCCATGAAATTCCAACATTCTTAATTCGCCCACTTGAGGCAGACTGGCTGAACTGCTTGTGTTTCCAGATGCAATGGATGCACCACCCGAATTCCTTTTCACATGTGTCACTGATCGCAAACACTTTGTCACCACATGGGCCCACGAGCATGGTTACGCTCTGAAAGTTTGTGCTTCCAAGAGGGACAGAACATCTACTTTGCATGCACAGTTGCCGGGGAAGACCAAACCTCAGTTGATGCTATCCGGTTTCGAGAGTCTAGGAATAAGCGACGGGGGTGCTGCTTCAAAATATCCGGCCACAAACCGACTTCAGTAAAACTCAAGGATGCACCATGGGAATCCGATGCCGAAAGACAATTGAGCACAATCATGGTCCAATCGATCTGGAACATGTAGTCATCCACAAGAAGCTCTCTGTCGAAGGCCAAACTGAGGTTGCTCGCTTATCGTCTCTAGGAATGCAACCCCAGGCAATCGCTAGACTCCTTACTAGCAGTGAGGGAAGGTTTGTAACCAACCGGACGATATACAACACAAAGCAGGCACTGAGGCGGAGAAGAGGGCTGGCAACACCCCAATCGAGTACCTCCTACGTTGCCTCAACGAATCCAATTGGACACACGAGGACGTTTACGATACGGACGGCAACTCCTTTACTTGTGGTTTGCGCACCCAGGATCGTTGCTTCTTGCTCGCAGGTTCCACCATGTGGTCAACATTGACTGCACTTACAAGACAAAACTGAACAACTACCCCCTGCTGCATGTGGTTGGCCAAACTGCAACCACAGTTTTTCGATTGGTTTTTGTTTGATGCGAAACGAGAAGAATGAGGCCTACTCATGGGCTCTTGATAAGTTGAAGTGGGTGGTATATTTTGACTAATCACCTATTCTCATCATAACTGACTGTACTCCGGTGCCTGTGTGATACCCATAGATCTATATGGGACGCTGACCACGCGCCAAAGGTCTTTGTGACAGACAGGGAATCGGCACTGCGTAATGCTATCTCAAAGCACTTTCCGAATGCAACCGCGAACTTGTGCATGTGGCACATCGATCGGAACATTGTGACAAACTGCAAGCAAGCCTTTGCTGGCGATGGCGAAGAATGGGCCAAATTCATGAGGCTCTGGCATGAGGTCGCACATGCCCCCAATGAGGCACCTGCAACTCAAAGTGGGCTCAACTCACACGGTACCTAGTCACTCGAACTAACGTCTACGAATACCTGTACAAGAACGTCTGGACTGAGCGAGCGACAGAAGTTCATGAATGCGTGGGCCGGAATGACACCCCATCTAGGAAATCTGACTTCGTCACGATGTGAATCTGCCCACAGCTGGCTGAAAACCTATGTGACGTCGGCTAGGTGCGACTTTGCAACACTTTTCATTACAATTGCTGCAGCAGTGGACCGACAACTTGACACAGCCCACACAAACCTGGCACACGAGTTACAGAAGGGATTAACCGGACTACCAAATGCCTTCAAGTCCCTCAGCTGCAAAATCTCCTGTCATGCGCTCAAGTTGGCCTTGTCTCAGTACAACAAGTTCATCAAGATGAAGAAAACCAAGCCTGGGGATCCCAGCCTTCAATGCAAAGGTAATTTCCAGGCTGGCTTGGGCATTCCGTGTTCGCACACTATTGAATGTTTGGTCCAGGGGAAGGGAGATGTGGAGCCTTCTGATTTCCATGTCCAGTGGCATCTGGCCTATAACCCTGACGGTCCAGTGAGTCCTCCTGATGTATGACTTGTTCATGTCCCTCCTAGCTAATCTTCATCTATTTTCATTGCAGGCTCTTGATCAACCACTGTACGACTTTGACAACGATTTTGAGGATTTCAAGCAGGAGATCTTGGCGTCCCACCACCCCTCGGCGTTAGAAGCAACAATGAAAAAATACGAAGGGTCCATGCAAACACACACGTGGTCCCGCTTGCAGAGCCTGATCCTATCCGAGTGAAACACAAACTGGAAAGGCCGTGGAAGAAGAGAAAGGGTAGTGGGCGAGTTCAAAAGCGCGATGACACCCATGCAGAAATTGTGGAAGCGCAAATCCAAAAGGCGCAGGCAAGGAAAGCAAGACAGAAGGCCGGTGTATCAAAAGGAAAAGGGTGTAAGAGACAGTCCAAGCGCGCGCAGGCTCCATTGGACACCTCAGCTTCTTCCTCTGGGGACCTGGATGAGCTACCCAGTGTGGAGACACTCATGCGTAAGCAACTTTATTGCATGTCTTTTTAAGAGGCTGATAACTGATGGACTTACTAAGCAGTCAAGAGAACTCACCCCCCACGAATTGGCAGCCTCACTATTGGGAAACGGAATCGGGGGTCTTCCAGTTCAGGAACATCACGGCGCAAGGAAACGTGGCAGCCCAACTATGGTAGTAAGGATGGTGTAACAGATGAAGATTCTGATTCTGCAGATGCAGTTTCAGATGAAGATTCTGATGCCCCAGATGGGGAATCAGATGAAGAATCTGATGCCCCACATGGGGCATCAGAAGAAGAATCTGATGCCACAGATGGGGAATCAGTTGCAGAATCTGACGCACAAGGTGGGCAATCAGATGAAGAAAACTGATCCCCCAGTGGATTCCTCCTCATCTATTGAGATGCAGGATGAGGAAAAGCTGCTGTCACCTCCAGAAGCCTCAAGAAAAGCCTCAAGCTCTCATGATCAGTTGCTGGGTGAGGCCAGGCTACATTCACCCCCGACAGCCAAGGTAAGTACTATAACTTTGACATTAGATTATCAGGGTCTGATTCCATTGTATGTTTCATAGGACCGGCATGTAGGTGCTGAGGTTGCACCCAAGGCTGGCCAAACAAGACAGGGGAATACCAACCCTGATGTTGCCGTGAGTGACTCAAGCTTGACACGGACAAGGAGGAATGCACTGACTGTAACTGATAACCAACTTCTCATCATTCTTGTCAGGCGGAGCTTCCACCATGGATCTTAAAATACCTGCATTCCACTTATAACCCTGCAGGTGATGGGAACTGTGGTTATGCATGTGTGGCACATGCATTGGCAGCAGATAGACCAGAGGGTCCCTACGCTAAGGCCAATGGGTGGTACCAAGTGCGAAAGGATGTGTTAGAAGAGATGGAAAAGAACAAGGCACATTGGACAAGATACCTTGGGGGGCCTTCAGAATTCGACCGCGCTTACGGACGTGTTCAGGTGACTGACCCACGTGGATCAGTCCCCATGAACAAATGGATGAGCAAGTTGGATGTGGGACCGATTCTGGCCAATGCGTATAACCGGCCATTTGTCTTCCTCAGCAGAACGGGCGGGAGCACCACATATATTCCCGCCACTGTTCCCCCGGACCCTAAACCGCTGCCAGCCCTCTTCTTATCATTTTTCAATGATAATCATTGGATACGTGTGATAGTCAAGCGGACCCCAACGATTCCCTTTCCTCTACCTAAAGTCTCCCGGTTATTTCACAAGAGCCCAGCAGCTGCTTGGCTAGACTGTGTTTCCCCTTCCACTACTCTTCACTCTTTGTTACCTAAATGATTAAAGGTACCAAGTTACTGCAAGTAACACTAATTATTATTATCCTTATTAATGTTTACCATTCTTATTATTCTTTCATATTATTCCTTCAAGAGCGGAAAACCGGGTGATTTGCGCAGCTGCGGCTGCGCAGTGCACCCGGTTTTCCGCATTTACACCCGGTTTTTTGTAATTTTTTGATTTTTAAGCAAATAGCATGTGGAGGGCGGCATTTGATGCGCGTGACCTCCCCAATCATCCTCATTACATATTTTATTTAAAACAAATAAAATAAACAATTAAAACAAGGAAAATAAACAAAACAAAATAAAAATATGGAGGGCAGCATTTTAAATAAGTAAAATAAACAAAAGTAAATAATATAAAATTAAACAAATAAGAATGAATGAAATGAATAAAATTAATCAATTAATTAAAAGCAACAGACATAATTGCAAGTTAATGATTTATGAATAACGCAACTTCCCCAATTATCCTCATTCAATATTTTATTTAAAACAAATAAAATAAATAAGTAAAACAAGTAAAATAAACAAAACAAAATTAAATTCAATTAAACAAAATAAATGGAATAAATGAAATGAATAAAAGAAATCGTGGAAATCAAGCTGTGAGGATTTTTTATGAAAAAACCGGGTGGATCGGCCAAAAAAAATAGAAGCCATAGTTTTTTTGCAAAAAGGAAAATTACTATAAAATTCTACACCCCTGTAAGTATAATAAATAAATTTAAAATCTTGAAAAACAATGCAAATCCGCCCGCAAAAAATTAAATAAAAAAACCGGGTGTAAATGCGGAAAACCGGGTGTACTGCGCAGCAATTTGGACGTCGCCGCTGCGTAAAACCGGGTGTAAATGCGGAAAAACCGGGTTTTTTTATTAATGCCCAATTTAAATATACTTAAATTAATAATACCTTGATTAACTAACACATGAATAATTCAGGCTACTCTGTGATAATAAATAATAGAGTGATAATATAGTATGATTAAACTACAATCAATCTTTACAATAAATGATATACTTAAATCAATAATACATTGATTAACTAACACATGAATAATTCAGGTTACTCTATGATAATTGATAATACTTATAAGATGTGACAATAACAAATGACACATACGCATTGATAAGTTAATATTTTATTAATATTAATAAAAGGGCCTTTAATATAATAAGGGCATTAATCAAAAAACCCAGTTTTTCCGCATTTACACCCACTTTTCTGCGCAGCTGCGGCTGCGCAGTGCACCCGGTTTTCCGCATTTACACCGGGTTTTTTGTATTGTTAATTTTTAAGCAAATAGCACGTGGAGCGCGGCATTTGATGCGCGTGACCTCCCCAATCATCCTCATTTGATATTTTATTTAAAACAAATAAAATAAACAATCAAAACAAGGAATATAAACAAAACAAAACAAAACAAAACAAAAATATGGAGGGCGGCATTTTAAATAAGTAAAACCAGTAAACATTATTTATTTATCAAAATTTTAAATTTATTTATTATACTTAAAGGGGTGTAGAACTTTGTGGTAATTTTTAATTTGCAAAAAAACTGTGCCTTCTACTTGTTTTGGCCAATCCACCCGGTTTGTTTTTAATTTAATTTTTTGCGGGCGGATTTCCATAATTTCTCAAAGTTTTCAATTTATTTCTCATACTTACAGGGGTTTAGACTTTCATGGCAATTTCTATTTTGCTCAAAAACCATGGTTTTTTTTTTTTTGGCCAATCCCGCCGGTTTTTTCATAAAAAATCCTGTAAGCTTAATTTCCAGGATTTCTCAACATTTTCACATTTTTTAAACTTTTTCTAAGCACTTTAAGGGGTGTAGAATTTAATGTGAATAACAGTTGTTTTTTTTAAATCACTGGTTGGATTTTGATGATTTTTGGACTCAATTTATTTCCAAACACCTTCACATCTGTCTTTCAAGATATTCAGGGAGTTTTTAAATGGATTCATACACTTTAGAGGGTGAAGAATTCATTGGAAACAAATACTGATTATAAAATTGACTTCTTATCAGATTTCATGACAAAGAAATGGAAATACAATTATACACAGAGGTATGGTACATTGCATGATGCTTTGGAGTGTTACATGTTGTTTATTAAATAACCAACAACCGGGTGTAAATGCGGAACACTGGGTGTAAATGCGGAAAAACTGGGTTTTTTTATTAATGCCCTAGAATAAATGAAATCAATAAAATAAATAAATAAAATACAAAGCAAGAGACATAATTGCAAGTTAATAATTTATTAGCACACAAATAATACGTATAAGAAAGAGAAAATGTTATCAACACTACTGATAACAGCTAGAAAATGCTTACAAATGGTGAATATACGCCTGAATTACATTCCTGAACTGATATGTAATGGGCAAAAAAAAATAGAAGACATTGTTTTTTTGGGAAATAAAAATTCCCATAAATTTCTACACCCCTGGAAGTATATTAAACATTTTTCAAATGTTGAAAAAAAATCAAAATCCGCCCGCAAAAAAAAAATCAAAAAAAAGGGTTTAAAAGCGGAAAACCGGGTGTGCTGCGCAGCAAATTTGAGGTTGCCGCTGCGTAAAACTGTGTGTAAACGCGGAAAAACCGGGTTTGTTCCTTAATGCCCTATAATAATGATGATACCACTAAGGAATCCCAATAGCCCAATTCTGGATAATCTATAGTTTAATGCTGATATATCATCAAGAATTGGCCACAACCTACCTTCAATAAGGTAGAAACCACAAACCCAAATGAGTACTCCTTGGATGCCTATTAATAATACTCTGTTTGGGTTATATTTCAAAAAACACTTAAGTCTGATGTTTCATTCAAGTGGATGAGCAAGACAGTGGTGGAAATTACAACTCAAGGACATGTGAATGAGAAATAAAAGGGAAACCAAAGAAAAAAACAACCCCCGGTACATATATCAGAAGTGGTAGTTGGCTACAGCTATTTCTATATCTTGGGAAAACAAAATTTGGAGGTTTTGAATAGAAAAACATTTGTGAAACTCTTCATGGGTTTTTTTCCAATCAACCATTGGCAAACCATCATGACCAATCCGGTTAAATCCCATGGAGCACAAAAAGTTGAGAAAGTATAATCGGAGGTTATCCAAAGTCCCGTGAGGCATCACTGAAGTATTACCACTATCAACCTTATGTTTCAGAACATTGGCGCCAAATTCCAATAAGGCCGAAGCATTTGAAGCAGTCGGACGTTCGGACCCGTATTTGTTAGTGACAAAGGCGGTTGTTGGACCAAAAACCAGGAGACCAGCAAGCATCCGCATTTGCTCCCGCGTATTTGATGTTGACCACTCATCAAGCTTTTTATACTTTGGTCTTGTTGGTGCCTGGAGCCCGCAGATGTAACACAAGGCTGACATAGCCCCCGTGAAGTATAGACCAAGGACCTTGAGACCGGAGGTGTTTGGTTGGGGGCTTGATCCATCCTTGCGTGACTTCCAAGGTTTTCATAAGTTCGTTGGAATGCAAGATGGGCAGTATGCACCAAAGATTCGTCCAGGGGGAGAGGCTGCCATTCACTGCCCTGTTGCTCCATGTGTCGAAGGGCCCAGCAGTCTTGCAAAGCACTTTTAAGCCGGAGATAAGCGTGGTCACTTGGAGAGAAGTATGAGGCCAGATTCACCGCAAGTGTGTGGGTCTGGACACGTTTGGACAGCGGCGCCTTCCGGTTCTCCTGGGAAGCCTCGAGCTGTGCCATGTTGACAACTTCAGGAGTTATCAGAGAGAGAGCACCAGGTTGAGTGGGGTTAAGAATTCTCTCTGCATACCACACAAATATCAGCCTTTGTGATGTATGAACAAGTGAGAAAAAAAGTGAGTATTTACCAGATTTCCATGCCTTCAGAAGTGTATCCACTTCCCTCCAAACAACTCGGCTGAACTCCTGTGGCATCGTTGGATGTGGTGTGACCATTGAGGGAGGTGTGTGAGGATGAATGCTATGTTTTCAATCATTTTCTCGGCTGAACGGTGTGACCACACAATTCCACCCGCCAAATTTTCATTCAAATCATCTGCCAATGCTTTTGGAAGCATTGGGCCAGGGATAAATAGACCCATAGCTGTGCGCAAAGGAGGGATGTTAATTACAAGATGGGTGTGCATCAGCAATGGGGAGTGACTTACCAGGAGGCGTCAGGACCGGGGGAGGAGGAATTGATTCGCCCGGTGGTCTTTGGGTAGGTGGCTTGACTGTTGATGGCCCAGCAACAGGGGGGTTCCGTGGAATTCTGAGGCCTTGCAGTGATTGCGCAGTGATGAATTCGTGAGAGGTGGGATGAGGGGTGAAGAAATTATACATGGGGCCTGTATTTTTAGAAGAAGAAGCAGAGTTGTCCAGGCGCGCCTTTTTGCTCGTCGGGTCTTCAACCGTAGGATCTTCAATTCGTACCATGTCATAGCGATATTGGGTTTGTTGTGGCACCGGTTCATGGACTGGCTCCTGGTGGAAGGTAGGTTTGGGACGTCCATGAAGGAATTGTTGGAGGACTTGCTGGTCTTCTGCACCATCTTCAGAGTCATCTGTTTCCCCCTCTGCGTCAGGGTCTTCAGAGCTGTCCCGGATGGCTGGATTGTTAGTTTCTCGTCTCCCGTCCGCATTGGGGGCTTTGGAGGACTTCTGGCCAATGAGTGCTTGGTCCCTTTGTACGCCTTGAAGGACAGACTGGCCAAAGGTGTTGAGGGTTGTCTTGTGGCCTTCGACATCTGTCCGCATCTCTCCGCTTCGACGTGGGGATCCATCAGCTGGGTTTGTTGTGTTGGGCTGGCCATATTGAACATCCTTGTTGAATTGGTTTTCAAATTGATTGAGGGTGGGGATTGGGTTGGTTGCTGGAGGTAGGTGATCAGGAGTGGGTGCATATAAGTATGCCATTGAGTTGGTTGCAAATTCAGGGCGGGGGTGGGACTGGGGTGGAGCAGGCCTAGTGGCGCCTAAGGTGTTTTTAGCCGGGGCCGGGGTTCTGGAGACCTGTTCATTCTCATCGTCTGACTGCTCGTATTCAGCCTTTATTTTAGAGGCCCAATTCTCCAGGTTTTCACGTTCATCTGGTTTCAACGCAGGGTGCCGCGCCAGCTCTGTGCATTTTTCCCAGAGATCCAAACCTGTGTAATGGTGGGAGGGTGGGTGGGAGTGAGCCAGCTACTTATATTATACACAAAATAAAGGAATGAATCTCACGTCCTAGTTCACAGGTCTGATGTGAAGACATTGTTGATTGTTGAAGTCAAGTTGGTGATTTGTGCGGAATCTGTTAGCATATGAATGGGAGAGTATGTCAGCAAGTGTTACTATCTATGGTAAAAAAAATTTTAAAAAAAAAAATGGAAGAGATGTGGGGGAATGAATGTGTTTGAGATGGGCCCATTGGGCCACTTTTGGGGGGGATGGAGCACGTCTGGGGCTTATACGGGGCCCTTTGAGCTGCCTGGGGGGTTTGAATGGCCCCTTTGAATGTTTTATTGCCCCTTTGGAGCATCAAAGTGGGCCTGTGGGCCCATGGGAGGTGATGGGCAGAGGCGGGCCCCTTCTTACGGCCATTGGGCCCTGTCTTTGGGCCAGTTGGGTCTTGGAGCCCTGGGCCTGTGGGCTTTTCCACATAATTAAACCCCAAAAAAACCCATTTTTTTGGTTTTTTGGGGGTTTTTTCCTCATTTTTTATTTCTCATTTTTTGTTTTTTTTTTGTGTTTTTTGATTTTTTTTTGATTTTTTTTTTTTTTTTTTTTTTTGATTTTTTTTTTTTTTTTTTTTTTTTTTTTTTTGATTTTTTTTTTTTTTTTTTTTTTTTTTTTTTTTTTTTTTTTTTTTTTTACTCACATTGTTTTTTCTTAATCGGTGAGTGGGGGTGTTGATCGAATTCTTGGTCGTTCTGGTTGAAAACAACCAGACCGACGGTCTGATTCCTGAAAGGAATCAGACTCGGCAGCCTCGCTCACGTAATCGAATGGCCCCTACCATTCGATTACGTGAGCGAGGGGATATCGCAGGCGATATCCCCCCACACGCCAAATAATTGGCGTGTGGTACCCGCACGCCAATTGTTTGGCGTGCGCTCCCACACGCCAAACGATTGGCGTGTGGGAGCGCACGCCAAACAATTGGCGTGCGGGTCCCACACGCCAATTTTCTTTGGCGTGCGGGGCCCACACGCCAAAAAAAAAGGCGTGTGGGAACCGCACGCCATTTTTGGCGTGTGGGTCTCACACGCCCTTTTTTTTTGGCGTGTAGACCCTACACGCCAAAAAAAAAGGGCGTGTAGGCCCCGCACGCCAAAAAAAAATGGCGTGCGCGCTTGGCCTGCGTTTATCAACGCCCGTACTTAGAAGGGGAAAAAACGCAGTCAAAGCAACCAACAGCCCCACTGTCCCAGGTAGCTTCAGAAGCTATGTTGAACATGACAATTGACAATCCACAAGAAACAATGGCGGTACCGCTCCCTCCGAATACCATTGGAGCGGCAGCACAGACCCTACTAAACGCAAAGGGGATTGTTATGACACCAACCGCAAACAAATCCCCATTGGGACCTATGATAGAGGACAACCAATCACCGATCTACCCCCAACAGAGAGGGGAATCAATCCCGCCAGTTTTCAAGCACGGCCAGTTGCAAGTCTTGGAGCCAGAAGCCCACGCAGCCCTGTCAATGCGAAACATGTTGTACGACTCGTTCATGACAGCAAGGACAATGCATCAACTGAGGCTAACGGAAATTTTCCTCAGGCAATGCATCTTGGCCCAAGAAACTCTAAGGAGTATGCTCGGCAACCAAGTAACAAACGAATTAAGTCAGAACTGGAGCGCAAAAGCCAAGCTAGCTCAGTTCAAACAGGCTCACCCTCCCCCTCCGAGAGAGTGAAGGACACCACCTCAGCCAGAACAGTCTTTGTCAACAAACGACAAATCCAACAAACCCTATCAAGGGAAGAGGAAAGATCAAGAATGGCAAGAAGGCAGCAGCTCTGACCCCTCGGACAGAAGCACTGAGAGGACGCTGGAAGCAGCAGATTTCCTCCGCAGAGCGTCAAGCTGGGCGGACCGTTGAAACAACAGATGCAAGAAAAGCTGAGCATGTTGGAGTTAGTGACAACTGCACCACAGAAGATTTCTACACTGGGGCACGTCCTGAGCGCAAAGGAGTTGGAATTAGTATCTAGAGTGTGAATACTTCATTTTGAAGACTGAAGTTTGAACTTGTCCTCACATTGAGAATTCATCCGAAAAAGAAGAAAGAACAAAAATCCATCAATATCAGCAACTTCAAGATACACCACACTACAACAACCCTTCTACAATAAACCTCAAGTCCTGGTCAACATATTCCACTGATTTCATCAAGATTCTCAGCAAGTGACATTTCCAGAATTTAATTATATTATTGAAGAAAAAACTGTAGTGTGATTATTAAGGTATTCATTCTACTTTTCTCAATAACTCTACTATGATCATTAAATTATTGACCTTGTTTATATTATGATTTTATTATTAAGTTGTTTATTTGATTATCAAGTTTGCAGTTCAATTGTTCATCAGATCTATCTAAATAGGGAGGACACGACACCTAGAAATTCTTACAGAGCAAATCAACCAGCTTGAGTCCAAGGAGTTCTCATGAGTATAATAAATCAATAAAATCCGCCACTACACTATTAGAAGAAGTGCAGAATACTTTAATGTTATCTGTCAAAAATAGTATGAATAACATTGTCTCTAACTTTGAGAAAAATATGAAATCTGTCAGCCTGCTACTAATTCAGAGACAACCTGAACATAGCAAATTATATCAATATACAACTTATATTCTTAGTCTCAAAAGAATGCACACCTTACGTCTTTTGTTTTGAAAGAAATAATTAAAAACAAAACATATAACACAGAATCTAGTTATAACTTCTAACGTATGAAGAAAACTTAGAATATCATTTCAGATTCTGAATCTACACGTAAATTAACCTAGGGTAGCTCAGCAAAAGTACCCCTTAATTATTACTCCTTCATATCCCTTCACAAGGCCTTCAAGGTTTTATATGACTTAAAGATCTACATAACCTTGAATATATGCTAGTAGACTATGTAATTAAGGTTAATAGAGCTCGGGTATGATGCATAAATAAGGTTTACATCATCATTTCCATAGTTACATGTACCTTGCACCTGTAATAGAAGCCACAACCAATGCCGCGGCAATACTTTTTCTACTAAGGCCAAGATAGCCCAATTGGTTGGTTGTAAATAGAATAATGGTCCAAAAGGAAGGAAGACACAAAAGTACTCACCTTACTGGGAACATTAAACCACTTTGGGCCTTTTGAAACATGTAACTAAGCCCTACCGTAACCAAACCAGTTATACAGGTAACTAGGGCTTAGTAGGAGACTAGACCAGGCAAAACTGAGCTTCTGCTTCGCCTCCAAGAGCCCAGAATGGATATATAAACAGCCCTTCATTCCCACGAAATGAGATCCCCATCTTCACTTACATTTACCAGCTTTTACCAACCATATCAACCAGTCTTATAGCCTGTTATATAGTCCAGTTTTTGCTTGTTTTATACTTGAAGTTCATCCAACAACCTTTCACCTTTATCAGCACTCATCACCAACCTGTTACCCAGTCATTTGAGCGCCTCAAGACCAGTCATACTCCTCCTGAAGTTATCTTTCTTGGAAATAAACTAGTGAGTGTTATTTCCTTATATACTTCAGTAGTATACTACTGTCTGGGCATACTCTTTTACCAAAAAGACCAGAACCTTGGAGGGCACAATAAACCACCCCTGTAACTCAGGCCCCTCCCTTAATAAAAACTTTATTGTTTTTATTAAAACCTTTTCTTTTAAATCAACCATTACCCATTTCCCCTTGACACATACCCTTGTGTTACCACCTGTTTTTACTTGCACCCAGTGTAGCTAGAAAGATTCCAGTCTTTGGCATCACTGAGGCTGACAAAATCCATGACTAATAGATCACTTAATAATCATGAGATAATAACAGATTCAATTAATGAAATACCTTCCAAAGTGGTTGATCATTTTGACCAACTAGGAATAGGAGAAAACCTTATCCATGAGATCAAAAAAGCAACAATAATCTCCAATGAATTATTTCAAAATAAAGCTAATTACATCAGAGAAGAAGTAAGAGATATGGAAACTAGAGTAGGAGAGCAAATTGCTACCCTACAGAATGACTACTCTAATAAATAGTAGAGGGAAATCTATGATAATTATTTAAGGAACCTTCACACTTGGTTCAATGCACAAAGAGACAGGCTCAAAGCTTTTCAGCCAGAACTAAGCCAATTTCTGGTATGTGAGAAGTTGCTGAAACAATGCTCTGCAGACCTAGAACATGCTGTTAAAAGCAGGTATAAGAAGGATGAACAGCTCATCACATTGGAGGACTTGGTTAGCACAGTAGAAGAAGTGCTGGGAAGGGGAAGTGTGATCAGAAGACACCAACCTTACAATAAAACACAACCAAAGATTCCCACTACTGATGAGGGGAAAGTGGACCATCCTAAGAAACTTGAAGACGCTGAAGCAAACAAGGGCAAAAGTCAAATATGCTCTACATGCAAGAAAACAGGCCATAATGCCATAAATTGTTTTAGAAATAGACAGAGAATCAACAAAATTGACAGGGAAGAACAAGAAACTGAACAGGACCAAACAGTCAAACCCAGATTCTTACCCATCTGAAAATGAGGAAGACTTAGCAGACCAAGAAATTATTCTGGCCATCCAAAATGATGAATTATACTCAACTAGAGACAACATCATACACATGATTGAATTCAGCATAGAGGAAAATGTACCCATATCTGAAATCCAGATGAACAGTAACTTACCACAAATATGGGATGACTCATACTCATTGTCCCACATTGAGGATGCTAGGTTAATGAGAACCAAGCCAGAGAGGGGACTTGCCCATATTTCTGGCCTCAATAATTTGACCTATGTCTACCACTCCAATAATAAATGGAAGTGCCTATTAGATGGTGGAGCTTCATGCTCAATAGTAGGAGACAAAATTTTGAACAAAGTTTTCCCTGAATGGAGAGATGAACTCTTACCAGCCACCAACACCAAGTTCAGCAGCTGCAGTGATAAACTGGCTCCTTTAGGTATCATAGAAATGAGCCTAGTGTTTCCTCACACTAAAGGATCTGTGAGGATTCAAGCTGAATTTGTAGTGATGGATAACACAAATGTAGATTAATTCATAATGGGAAATGATTATCTCATATTATATGGATTTGACATCAGCAATAGTAGATAAAGATAATTTAAAATTGGAAATGGGAATAAAAACAAAAATTCTCTTTCTTACCAAAAAAGAATCCCTTAATCATATCTCAGAATGAGAACCACACACCTACAGGAGTGGATTTAGGAAAAGATTTGGAGGAATTCATTAGCAACTGTGTCTCTGAAGCTAGAGTCAATGAGTCACTGGAAATGATTAAAAAGAATACACTCCTTGAAATACTGTTTCATAATAAAGAAGCTTTTGCTACTGTTGATCAACCCTTTGGAGCAATCATAGGTCACCAGGTAAAACTGACCCTGAATGTGGAGAAACCATACCCACCTCTTCTTAGGAGACCTCCATACCCTGCTAGCCCTAGAAGCAGAGAAGCACTGGAGCAACACATTGATGAGCTGCTGAAACTAGGTGTCCTGAGGAAGATTGGACATAATGAAATAGTAGAAATAACCACCCAGTCATAATAGCTTGGCATAATGGGAAGTCAAGGATGGTAGGGGACTTCAGAGCCCTGAACTCTTATACAGAACCAGATAGGTACCCAATGCCCAAGATACATGAGACACTTAATAATATAGCTAGAGAAAAATATATATCTAGTATGGATGTCCTCAAAGGATTTCATCACAACATAGTACATGAAGACTCCAGGAAATACCTGAGAATCATCCTACACAAAGGAATCTTTGAATATACCAGAATGCCATTTGGGATCAAGAATGCCCCATCTCACTTCCAAAGAATGATGGATATGGAATTCAGGAATGAGATACATGAACACTGGGTAATTATATACATTGATGACATAATAATCATGTCAAAAACCTGGGAAGAACACCTCCAGAGACTGGACATTATCCTGAAAAAGGTCACCAAGATGAACATGAAAATCTCTTCAAAGAAGTGCAATTTTTGTTACCCAGAAATAAAAGCTTTGGGACATGTAGTATCAGGACTATCTCTAGCTATAGATCAAAATAAAGTAGCTGCAGTCCTGAAAAAACCTATGCCTCAAAACAGGAAAGAGATGCAGTCATTCTTGGGTTTTGCAGGTTACTACAGGCAACACATAAGCAAGTTTGCTGAAATAGCCAGGCCTCTGACAGAACTGAGCAAGCTAGATGTAGTGTTTTAAATAACTACTGAAAGCCTAGCAGCATACCATTTAATCAGGCATATGCTAACATCAGCCCCACTGTTGTTTTTTCCTGACTGGTCAAAACACTTTAAGTTATATGTGGATGCCAGCATGGAAGGAGTAGGAGCTGCCTTACATCAAGTACAACTTGTCAGAGATGTGCCTACAGAAGGCCTGTTAGTTTTCATTTCAAGACAATTGAAAGACAGTGAAGGAAGATATGGAGCCAGCCAACTGGAATGCTTATGTTTAGTTTGGGCACTGGATAAACTCCACTACTATTTGGATGGAAGTAGCTTTGATGTCATTACTGACTGTACAGCACTTAAATCACTCCTCAACATGAAGACAGCCAACAGACACATGTTGAGATGGCAAATAGCTATCCAAGAATATAGGAGCAACATGACCATCATACATAGAGCAGGGAATATACATAAGAATGCAGATGGTCTAAGCAGATGGCCCTTGCCAAATACACCTGATAACCCAGCATATGATAAAGATGATTAACAAAATATACCAATAATGGGGATACATACCAGTGACCTAAGTGAAGAATTCTTTGATTTAGTTAGAGAAAGCTATAACCAAGATAAGAATTTTACCCTTATTTGTGAAGCACTAAAGAAAGAGCACAAAGAGGAGGGACTGATAAGTCAGCTAGAAGAGCCATGGAGAACAGCCCTAGCTGAGCGAAGGTTCTCCTTATTTGATGGTTTACTTTATCACAGAACTAAGCACACTTCAGTCACAGTCCTGACAGACAGAAGCACAATCACCACTATATTGCATGAATGCCATGACTCAGTCTTTTCAGGAAATTTTTCTGAAGACTGTACTTGTGAAAGAGTGAAATACTGTGCATGGCGGCCCAACTGGAGAACTGAGACACAAGAATATTGTCATAGTTGTGAGAGATGTCAGAAATCTAACAAACAGACAGGAAAAAGGTTTGGACTCATGCAGAAAATTGAAGAACATTCCAAACCTTGGGATATCATCAACATGGATTGGGTAACTGGTCTATCACCTGGAGGAACCAGTAGTTATAATGCCTGCCTGGTGGTAGTAGATAGATACTCTAAATCACCAATATTTGTACCCTGTCATAAAGAGGATACTGCTATGGATACAGCAACCTTGTTCTGGAACAGAGTAATGCCAAGAGCAGGTTTGCCACAGATTATCATATCTGACAGAGACCCCAAATTCACATCAGAATTCTGGACAAACCTACATAGCATGCTAGGTACTAAACTATCATTTTCTACTGCATACCACCCCCAGACAGATGGGTTAGCAGAAAGGATGATACAAACCCTGGAAGACATGATCAGGAGGTTTTGTGCCTATGGTCTGGAATTTAAAGAAAATGATGTCTTTACACATGACTGGGTATCTTTGCTACCAATATTAGAACTAGCTTACAGTACCAGTGTTCATGCTTCCACAGGAAAAACACCTGCCATATTAGAAAAAGGATGGAACCCTAGGTTACCACAGAATTTTCTTGTGCACAACATGGTCAATGTACACCCCACTGCTGAAGTATATGCAAAGATGTTTGATAAAGCTAGGAGAAATGCAGAAGAGTGTATAGCACAAGCAGCACAATACAATAAAGATAGGTGGTATAAATCACATAAGGAACCTGAATTCAAAATAGGAGAGAAAGTACTAGTTTCTACAGTAAACTTTAACAACCTTTCTGGACCTAAAAAGATGAAAGATTCATTTGCTGGTCCCTTTATTATCAAAGCACTCCATGGAAAGAATGCAGTAAAATTTGTACTGACAGAGGAATTCAGCAGGAAACACCCAACATTCCCTGTTAGCCTGATTAAACATTACTATGAATCTGACAAAGAGAAATTCCCAGACAGAACAACCCCCCTGGAAAACCCTTTACCAGTGGAAGAAAGTATGGACAAAGTAATACATAAAGTACTTCGAGAAAAAAGAACAAAGAAAGAAGGAAAAGAAGTAAAAATGTACCTGGTGAGATACAAGAATCAAGGTGCAGACCAAGATGAATGGCTTCTAGAAAAAGACATACCTGAAAATCAAGCAATGCTTAGAAACTTTAGGGCCTCTAAAAGGGATTAAACAAAGCAATATTTGTAAGAATTAGGAAAAATCACATTTCAGCATGAAACTTTGGGAAGTTCCATTTGTTTTGGTGGTGGCAAATGTCAGCCTTAGAGACAATAAGTATGTCCTAAACCTACAGTTAGGCCAACACTTATTGCCCTAAAGACTTCAAAATAAACCAAAGTCCCCTAGAAAAGAGAAATAGAGCTTTGCAGCTCATGTAATGATGGATAACCCATAACAAACCAAACACATACCTTATAATATGTGAAACCTATGGATAATTACCTTATCCTTGGAAAGATAAGGATTATAGTCCAAAGGGAAGACATAAACCATAGAAGATACTGTAACACATAGTATAACAGTACAAATGAATGGTTTCTGCTTTGAGACTAGTGGCCACTCCAGATTGAGAATGCCAAGCCACTAGTGTCTACACTAAGCCCCAAACACCATGTGCCAGATTAATTACAGGACACATGGTCTACATACAGCTTAAACCCACATGGTAATTCAACAAGGAGGTTGAGAATTACACATGTACTTATACAGGCACTAAAAGGACCCAGCCAAGTACTATTTAAAGAAGTACTCTAAGCTGAAGGAAAGAAAACATACATAAACACACCCATTAATGCCTTCTTGGTTTTTCACCCAGATTTCTAAGTCACAAATTAGAATTACATTCATATTATTGCCTTACAAATCTTTGAAGTAACCAACCAGCCAGTATTCTGTTTATCAGCACCATTTCCTCCCTTATATCCCCAACATTCCAACCCCTTAAACAAAGGAACCAAATCTGTCCTCCTCTTTTGGTTAAACAAACCCAATCACCCTTAAAGTGCTTTATTGCAGACCTATATTCTAGGTTGGAGGTTGTCTTTTGGCAACTTAGCTCCTTTTATCATAAAGTTGAGCTTGAGTTACATAATACTCCTTTTTTATTGGCTTCTACAAAGCTATTCCTTGTGTCCTGTATTCACTGAAGAGACCCAGGCTCACAAACCACATCACCACAACTATTGATAACACAAGCAGGGATGTAATCCATCCAAAACATGCTGTTCAGACTGTTTACTCAGCTGTCCCTGGGCCAACACGATGCACTGTTTGAGCATAGTTCAGTGGGAAAAAATTAAGCTAACAGCTAACATTTAGAGGGAAAAAATTCAGCTAACAGCTAAAATTTTGTCACGCTCTGTGATGCCAAGTACTGATATCCTTCTAGCTACACAAGGTGCAAGGCAAAAAATATGGGCAACAAAGGGGTTTTTTGATCTTTTATATTAATATTTAAAAGATCAAAGATTTATGGAGGGGCCAGCAAGCTGGGGTGTTTAGTTCCCTCCAAAGGTGTTTGTGCTAAAAGCAGAGAACTGAACCTTTAAAACTGGGGCCTGCAAGCAGGGGTGTTTAGTCCCAGTGAAATAGTGGCTAAGAAAGGGCCACAACTCCTAGTAGAAAAAGACTTACTGTAGTATGTTTTGAGGGAAGGAGGTGGGGGGACTTTCTTATGGTAAACTGAGCAGCTGGAGGCGGTTGGAAAGGTGGGCTGTAAGGCTGGACAGAGTTGAGGTTAAGGACAAGAGGCTTTGAAGTCTTGAAGACTGATTTACTGGGCAGGACACTAGTATGCTGGACTGGTGCAATGCTGGTTGGAAATATGATAAAGCTGGGGAATAAAAATACAGGGGGAAGAAAGGGCCTCTTAAATGCCTTTCTGGAACCCTGATGGCGAAACACCAAGTGTTATTTTGGCTATGGGAACACTACAAGGAAGGAGTTATCCTTAGTAGAAAAAAATGATGTAATTTATCAAATTATTACATGTACAGGCTGTCAATAATTAATACAGTCTGTCAGTCATCTGTAGAAATAATCTGAGGGCGCTTCAAGTGCTCTTAGCTTTATGTACAACATGTATTGATCACTTGATCAATAGAATAAAAAAGAAATAATCAAATTATAGTATAGAATCTTATTTCTGTTTAATTTGGTTATTTCATATGTAAAGTTCTGTACCATGAGAGTTCTTGTCATACTTGCAGGGAGGGCGCTTTTACAGCTCTCCATTCAATTATTTGACATGCAAACCTCCTGGGAAAAGTGTCAACATTTATTATTTTCCCGTGATTAAAGGAGCTTGTCATTTATTTCAATTGAACAAGTTCTTTTAAACTTGTTTGAAGTATTCTGATGTGTTCTTTATCCCCTTTTTCGTGTCTTTCATGTGTTATGATATTATTTAACTTATACTATATGTATTTGTATAAGTTAATAATAATACAAAGACTATAAAACAGCGTGGTATTTATGTCAAATGTTATTTAATATTTTACTTATGGGTTTAAAGGATAATTACATAGTTTATTTAAGTAATTATCCCGTATTTTAAGGACTTCTACTTACTAGAATACTCTCATATTGCATATGTTTATACCTAGTAAGTGTTTTAGCGCTTAGTAGGAGTATTCTTTAAGTTAATTTTATTATTAGAAGGAGTAAGTTTTCTAGGGTACTTTGGCTGAGGTACCCTAGGTTGTTTTACTTGCTCTTTCAGAATATGAAATAATATTCTCATTTATCTCAAAGGTTAATGAGTTATTATTTATTTTATTATTAATTTATTTATTATATTTGTTTATTGCATTATTACTACGTAATAATATTTATATTTTAAAATTTTATCTTTTTCTTATGTGTATTATAATTTATGTTACATTATTACTTATGTAATAATGCCTCTTTCATATGTATTTTTTATTAATTAATTATTACTTTATTTATTGTTCTAGTCAGGTTGTCTCTGAACTAGTAGCAAGCTGACATTCCCTACCTTTAAGATGATTCTTCTAAGAATCAAAGTTTTTTATCCTAATGATTTTCTCCTTGAAACTCTAAAGTTCCTCAAGTGTATAGGACCATCAGGTATATTATTTTCAGGTAACCATTCATATTTATCCGCAGAAGTATTTTTATATCTAACAAGGTAGAGTCTGGTATCTTTGCCATTAATTCTTTCTTTCTTTTCTTTAAGTATTTTCAATACTTTAAGTTTATTGTTAGCCTAAGGTTCTACTAACAAAGGTATAGGTTCTTGTACTACTATAATTGGCTCTTCACTGTTTCTCTGATTAAAAGGTTTTACCAAACTTACTGGGAAAACTGGGTGTTTTCTGGACAATTCTTCACTTAATATCACTTCCACCGCATTTTTACCATGTACTTGCTTAATAGTGAAAGGGCCTACAAAAGAAGGTTGAAGTTTCTTATTTCCTCCTAGGTTGTTAAAGTTCACGGTAGATAATAACACTTTATCCCCTATACTGAAAGAAAGTTCTTTGTCGCTTTTATCCCACCTAGTTTTGTTATACTCCACTGCTTCTTGTACACATTTATTAGCGTGATCATGGGTTATGTCTAACATATTTTTGAAATCAGCAGCTGTTGGGTGTACATGTGGCACTGCCAGCAAAATTGCCTAGGTTGAGTTCATCCCAGTTAAACTAGGATTCAAACAACCATTTTAAAGTAGGTTGACCTCAACCAATGAAATATAAAACCAAGGGGGGTCCCTTGGATTTATATTTCATCAGTTGATTTCAACCAATTTTAAATTGGTTGAGTGCATCCCAGTTTACCTGGGATGACTTCATCCTAGGCAATTATGCTGGCAGTGTGGTAATTTGGAATTAACATGATCTTTTGGTACTCTAGGGATCCATCCTCTTTCTAAGATGTATGGTACTTCCTTAGTAGACAAATTTTTACTACTATTATAAGCTATTTCTAAAGCAGGTAATAGGCTGACCCAATCATGAGTATATCCATCATGATTTTTGAATTCTAATCCAAATGTGCAAAATCTTCTCAGCATATCTTCCAGAGTTTGGATCATTCTTTCAGCTAGTCCGTCAGTCTGAGGATGATATGCTGTTGAAAAGGCTAATTTAGTCCCCAACATGTCATGTAAGTTGCGCCAAGATTCAGAAGTGAACTTGGGATCTCTATCACTGATAATGATTTATGGTATTCCTACGTCAGACATTATTCTTTTCCAGAAAAGCATGGCGACTTCCATAGCTGTATCATCTTTATGGTTTGGTATAAACCTGGCCCTCTTGGAATATCTATCTACTACTACTAAGACAGGGTTATAGGAATAAGATCCTCCTAGAGGTAGTCCTGTCACAAAGTCCATGTTTATGATTTCCCATCTAGAAGTAGGTTCTTTAATAGTTTGAAGTAATCCAAACCTCTTTCCTGTTTGTTTGTTAGATTTTTGGCAAATTATACAGCTTTTAGTATATTCAGTGGTTTGGTTGTTCCAATCAACCCACCAAGCTGTATTCTTAATTCTCTCCATAGTTCTTTCTTCTGAGAAATGGCCTGAACCTATCACGTCATGACATTCTTCTAGCATATTTCTAATTTGAGAATTATCACAAATTACTAATACACTAGAATGTCTGTGTCTGTAGTATATAAGACCATCTAGAAGTGTAAATTTTCCTTCAGAATATGGTTTGTGAAGGGAACTGGGTAAACTAGCAATCAATTCAGGGGAACTATTCTGATTACTAAGGATTTCAATTAATTTGACCATTTCAGCATCCTTTTGGTAACTCTGTTCTACTAGGTCAAAATAAGCTTGATCCAAGTCACAAGCATGAATTCCCAAAATGGGAAATATATCTGCATCTTCTGGATCATATGCGGGATTGTCTGGTGTATTTGGTAAAGCCCATCTACTGAGTCCATCTGCATTCTTGTGCTTAGCTCCTGCTTTGTGTACTAAATTCATATGCCCTCTATATTGCTGAATAGCTATTTGCCATCTTAACATGTGTCTGTTATGAGTTTTCATATTCACAAGAGTTCTGACTGCAGTAAAATCAGTGACTACCACTACTTTGCAACCTTCCAAATAATAATGTAATTTGTCTAGAGCCCAAACAAGAGCTAAACATTCCATCTGGCTCGCACCATATTTCTTCTCTGTCATTTTTATTTGTCTGGAGATGAATAAAATAGGTTTTTCTATTGGTTTATCATCAAGTTGGAACTCTTGATGTAAGGCAGCTCCTAAACCATCTAAACACGCATCAATGTATAAAATGAAAGGTAATGTATAATCTGGTTGAGCTAAAACAGGGGTGTAGTTAGAGCTTCTTTGAGGGATTCATAATCTTTCACTCTGGCGTAAGTCACTTCAAAAATTGTGTCTTTGCTACATACTTCATACAATCTTTTAGACATATTGGCAAATTGTTGAATGTGTTGTCTATAATAACTGCAGAAACCAAGAAAAGATTGCATCTCAGTAATATTCTGAGGCATTGCTTTCAGCATTACAGCAGCTACTTTATTTTGATCAATGGCCAATGATAATCCTGAAACTATATGTCCCAGTGCCTTCAATTCCATGAATCCAAAATTACACTTTTTAATCGAGATCTTGAGGCCTGCTTTAATAGCTGTTTGAAGTACTAAATTAATTTTTTCTTTATGGGAATCCCAATTCTCAGAGTATATGATTATATCATCAATGTATATCATCATCCAACATTGGCGGATAAATGACCCAAATATAGAATCCATCATTCTTTGAAAATGGGAGGGAGCATTTTTTATCCCAAAAGGCATTCTTAAGTACTCATACACTCCAAGATGGCAAATAGTCCTCATGAACTGTCTGCTTTCCACGTCAATGGGAATTTGATGGAAACCTTTGATCACGTTCCACCAGGAAAAAACAATTGTCACTTGATGACAAGTGATGTTCTACAACTTTTGGTTGTAGCTCCAAAGTAGCCCTCATGCCCGCTTTGTGCATCCAGAGGCGGTGAAGCCCAGGGTGCACTGAGCTGATGTTCAACTGGGCCCGCTCAGTATTGACTGCGGCACAGCTCAGTGTTCAGCTGGGCCTGCTCAGTGTTCAACTGGGCCCGCTCAGTAGTCACTCTATGTAGCACACTCGGTCTCTCCATATTGTCCTCTCTCAATCCGACCTCCACCAACAACTCCTCTCCAAACACACATCAATAGCCCTGTGCCACTCTCCTGGTCTATCACCATCAGCCCACCCGACCAGCTCAAAAAACCAATGCATCAATACTACACCCCGATCCCCTTTCAGCCTTCCGACTGGCCTGTTTTGCAAGTTTGTTCCTAACATCTTTCAGCTTTCCGACTCACATGTTTTTAAATCTTTCAGCTTTCTGAATCACATGTTTGTTACTAGCTACTATCAGCATCCATGTTTTTGCTGCCTCTCATTTCATGAATGTCTCTTTTCACTATTTGTATCTAGTAATTTGAATGTCTCCTTTCACTATTTGTATCTAGTAATAAGGATTGTAGGATGGCGTCGCTGGCAAGAGTAACAAAGCTTGAAAATTGCACCTGATCAATAGGATTGCTGTGTTTGGCAAGGGGTTTGCTTGAGAGCCTCTTTGGGTGGTTTGATTCCAGATTCGCCAGTTGAAACAACACGAGCTGGGGCCTTGTCGTCAATCATTGAGCTGGGCAATAGACGTTGAAGCTCGAATACCCGCAAACAAGCAATTTGTACAGCCGGAACCACCATACGTCAGTTGTAGAATGGAAGGAATCAAGCTTGGTCTGAACTAATGCAGCCCATGATCCTAGCTCCAATTGTCTCCAGCTTATGACCAACGCCGCAAGAGCAGACCGGAATGAAAGCAAAGAGTTCTCAGCACAGCTGAACTGTTGCCATTCCTCAATCTGTCCAATCAAGGTCTCCAATTGTGGGATGATCAAGGCTAGACTTTCAGACGATAAAGCTGCAATCTTGAGGCATCGTTAAAGAATCTCATCCAAACTAGTCACCTCAGGCCACTGCTGAATCAGTGATTTGTCTCAGCAGTATTACTACCGATATAGATGATTGCTTGAGAATTTAATTGTGAGGTTGATGATTTGAGAAGCTGGTAGAGAGAATGAAACTGGAAAGCCAAGGATGTTTGATCGAGAACGGATGGTAACCCGAGCCCATGCTTTTCTACTATTGATACAACAATTTGCTGCCGTATGGAGTCAAAAGAGGATCCAGAATTCTATGCATCTGCCTCTCCTGACATCATCAAAAGGTGGATCTTACAAAGGAGTGCAATTTGCGCGGGGGTGACGAGGTTGGTAGAGGAGTGGGACGACGTTGATGTTGTGTTATCTTTGTAAGAGGGGAACAAGGCTTGTAATTCTTCCTCTTCAAATTCCTCGTCCGACTCAAAGGTGATATTTTGCTGGCGGTGATATCTTGCGCTCTCTCCTCAGCCTCCTTCTGCTTTCAAATACAATCACGAGTCCACAACTGCCATATTTGATTGTAGAATGAGAGTAGCTTGTGAGTTTGGGAGCTGTCAAATTCTTTGATTGAATATTTGGACATTGCACTGATGTAAAGTAGCGATATGGCTGATTGACTAGCTTCATCAGCAACGGTCGTTTGAACTCTTTCGACCAAGGGATCTTCTTGGAGATTAGCGGCAGCAATAGCAGTAGTGCTTGTTGGTAAACAGCTGGAAAAGCGAGCAATAGCTTGCGCAGATTGATTCAAATAAATTGCAGATGCTCTTTGAAAAGTAAGAGTGAGGTCTGCGATCATGATGTGCAGAAACGCTTGAACGAGCCTTAAGATATCAACAGATGTAGGAAATCGCTTGCTGAGGCGATTAATCAATCCAATGGCCGAGAAGGAGAAATTCTCAATGCGTGCATGTAGGGCGTGAAGGTGGTCCAGATTATTAGGTTGGCCGAGTGCTTCAGCTAACTCTTCGAGGTGACCATCGACCAAAAACTGCTTCTCGAATGCTTTCAACTCAGTAAAGATTGCATGTTGGACCAGAGTGTCTGTAGAGCATTGGATTGAAGGTTGTGGGATCTCCTTGCAGCGTGATTGGATCTCTGTGATTTCATCATCCAGCAGCGAGATTCAAGGGTTTGAGGGAGCGGAAGGCCCTCAGCTGGCAAAGACGGAAAGCTCAACCTTGAAGATAAGAATGATGCGCAGTCTGGACGGATAGAGGGTCAATGGGAACGTCAGAGATATAAAGATGCCACAATCTCAAAGCTCGCGAGACGGGACTGCGTCCTGAATCAAATGCTGAGGATTAGCTCAACTTGCTGTCTTGCCCGGAGCAGAAGAGTAGGGGATACTTACCCAAAGAAACCATGGCATTCAATTGCCCTTCAGCAGATTGGTAGAGATGGATCACTGGGGCCTCAATCTGCGGAAATGAAAATTCAACGGAGCATATTTCAGACTGGGCCTCTCCGTGGCTCTCGAGCAAGGTGGACGTCTTGACCACCCTAAAAAAGAGATTTATATCAAGTTAGTTTTCACAATTGGAAGAGAGAAAATAACAATAACAACGCGCCTAGATATGCCCAAGATCACAACAAGGAAATTCAAATGAGTGAATTGGGACAATATATTGAAAGGTTTCAGGGCCCATTTGGTCTACAAAAGAGAACTAGCATTAGTAAGAGAATACCACGGAAAAGCGATGTTTGACTGACAGTATCGCAGAAGCTGATGGGCGCGGCTGTCAATGACATGATCAGCTGCAAGTTCAGGGACATGTTGGTTTGATCTATAAACATAAATATGTTAGCCCAATCACTCATCCTAGAAGATAGAAGGTGGCATGCTTACGTGTGCATGTGTTCTGATCTTGAAGGTAGGCCTTTGAGCGGAACAAGACACCTATTTCACTAGGGACAGTTGCCCACTGAGGTAGGAGGCCATTGATTTGTGGCTGGGTCTGATGGTTCACAAGTTAACTTAGTTTAGCCGCTAAGACAAATGCTAGAATACTTCCTTGATCAGTTCAAAGGAAGCTGGCCATTGTTGCAACACTTGCAATCACTCTTTCTCCAACAAGCCCAAAATTTTCATCCGACAGAGTAATTCCAACCAAAGTAGTCGGTTCAGTTGTGGCCGCAGAAATTTGCTAGCGAAATAAATCGGTTTGATCCGAGAGATTGATCCGTTGCAGGCGTTTCCCTGAGATTTTAGCCAAGGCTTCCACTATACTCGTCTTCCCGACTCCTGGGCTACCCTCCAACAGTACAGCTTTGGGGACTTGTAGCGCTCGGATTATTTGAAAAGCATTATGAGCCACCGTTTGGGCGGAAAGAAAATAATTGATTGAAATCGCGTCTCCAATCATTGAACTAGACTTTTCTAATGTAAAATCGCCTATCTTTAATCCTTCAGCTAGATAGGTGACTTGATATAGACCTTCACTGCTGTCTTCCGAAACCTTGGCCAGATTATGCAAGTACCTGAGACAAGATTCTATCAGTTCGAGAATTAGATTGGCGGGAAGGTCTTGTGCCAGAAGGTGTAGGCAGCGCATGAAATTTCAGAGCAAGATTTCCTTCAACCAATGCAATTGACTTGGTCAGGTGAAAATCTTGAAGGATAAAAAACGGCAAATCAACGTCCCTGTAAACTGTGGCGGCCTTTGGATGAGATTTGAGCTGTAAAATTTGGTGTGATTCATCAATTTCTAAGACCCATGCATCAATCTCTCGGGAAACCACTTCATACAAACCCGCATTCTGAAGAGGAGATAGAGAGATTGGCATGTTCCACTTGAAGGTAAGCTGGGGCTTCACGGGCAGTAGAGAGGACACCACGGCCAGGTATGTAGGAAAAGAAGAGTGGAAAGCAGATTATTAAGTACAACAAAAGCATGCGAATCCAGCTGAACACTAAATAATCATGAAAATTAAACTCACGCAGGAACACTTTGACCAGATTTGTCGGTAGCAGTCGTGGTGTAAGCTACTATGCCGTAAATACTGGCACCAATTTTGAGGGCAGTCTTGGCGGACATGAGGACTTGAACACCACATCCTTGAGATTCCATAAATCCGGCTCGAGTGCTGGTGGTTGGATGAGATATTTCATTTGGTTCTTGTCCGGCGGCTAGTTCTGTCTCGGTGTTGCTTGTAGCTTGCATGTTTGTGAATTCAAGACTTCCTTCTTCATCAAAGTCGTCAAACCTGCCGGCAATCATCACTTTAGCCTTTCCGCTGAGGATGGTATTGCATGCAATTTCAACAGCTTGCAACGCACTGGCACAAGCGCCCACTGGGATCTTGATGGGACTGCTGGACGACACTACAAAATTTAAACATACTCAGTTAGACACAAATTTCAAGCTAGAAAATATAATTAAAATCTGAATTACTTAGGAGTAAGTTGACCCAGCCAGCAACAGTGTTGATGAAGGTTTCTTGTAGAATATCTTTTTGGACGTCTTTCTCTTCACGTCTGTTGCAGAACATTTTAGACAAACTGCTCATTCCAGGGAAGTTCCTACTTCACTGGAATGAATGTACTTGTACAGTTCATAGGGATCAGTAATTTCAGCCATCACTGAATTGAGAAAGAGTTTGATCAGTTTGACTGCCGCCATGACGCATATAGCTGTTGATATATTTGAGCTTACTGAGAGCTTTGGCAGTACGTACAAGCGCCCAAAGTGAAGTTCGATCAACTTGGGCAATGATGTCGTCTGGAATACCAAAGACTTGAGCATCCCATCCTGTGGGTATTTGACCGGCCACAAGTCGGTCAAATCTGACGGCTTTGGGAATCATAATCTTGGCGTTTTTCTTGAAGCGGACAAAGCATTGATCACCGTCGAACCAGACATCAACCTTATCACCATGCTGGAGTTTGAACTTCTCAGCATCAGCTCGCGAGGTTTCAATTGCTTCCAAGTAGTGATTCAGCTCGATTTGGGTATATCCTGTGCGCTTGGGATCATAGCCTCGGAAGAGCTCAGGCTCAATAAACCAAACTCCGGTATGAGCCAAAATTTGAGCCTCATACTTGGCTTTGACTTGCGAGTCATCGACCGGCTCTTCCGTCTGAGCATCTACCCAACCAACATACTGTTTACCGTTCTTGAGTTTGCCATCCACGAATTTGATCAGACCGGTGATTGGGGCCAATTCGAGTAAGCCTTCAATACTGAATTCCCCTTTAGCTTCCATTTGCCATCTGGTACAAGAGCAACCAAATGGTCCAAGTTCTGCATAAACGGCGATGACGACGACCTTTTATAGGTCTAGCATACCACGGAGCAAGGTCATGTTTGTTTGATCGTCGTAATTGGGGCGAAGCTTAGGCATTGGTAGAGTGAAGTTTGCACAAGGTGAAATTTTGACTGGATGGTGGATTGCTTTGGCTTCGGCACCATGAATAACTTTGAAATCAATGGAATTGTCGAGACAGATCTTCAAAAAAACATTGGCAACTTCATTGAGTTCCTGACGAACTTTCATGGTGATTTCTGCCAAATCAGGTAGCTTGTCCATGCCTCCATTCAAGTCTGCCCATACTGGCTCTACTTGGGCTACATCGAAAAGTAATGGATGCATCAGACCAAGAATGTTGAAAGCCATCTCTTTGGCCAAGAAGGTGCCGACACCATGTGTTTCAACACCTTCAGCAATCAAATTGTTTGCTGACATCAAACGGGTACCACTACAAAATCAGATGGAGCTACGTCAGAACGTTGCAAGTAACCGGGCCCCAAACAGAATCTAACTGACCAAGTCCAGCCAATAACAGCCCCCGCAAGGCACAAGTACTCGCCCCAGGACTCAGAAGACCCAACAGTTTTTTCAAACCTTGGGCAACCAAGACACGTAGGGTCTTGACAGCCTTCAACAGTTTGTCGGCAACAGTAGCAACAGGTCCGGAGCTAGCAGCAACTGGGGCCTGGGCAACGACAGGAGATACAACAGCGGGCTTGTTAACTGCTGGCGTGGGAACCTTGGCCTCAACTTTGTCTTTGTATTGGTAGTAAATCTCCTTGATATTCTTCGAAATGCAAAGTATTTCTTGGGACATATTGTGAGCTGTATCCTGGTTATCGTACTTCAGCTTCAAGGTACAAGATGCCATGGTGGTGAGAGTTGGAGAGGGGCCGAATTCAATAAGTTGCTTGATGTTGTACTTATGATGGGAAAACAGTTGGTCTTGCGTTTGAATCCAGAGCACCGGCCTAGTATTGCTGACAAAAACATTTTAGTTGCGCCTGGAAGGAGATGGAGGAATTTGAAGAGATAGAAGAGCTACTGATGATGCAAACTGATAGGCAAGCAGCTCGACAATAATCACGTAACCCAGTTTGCTTTGATTTTCCGGAAGATCCCAGCCATCCTGGACCCAATTTTTCAACGTTTTCTCTAACCGCGGAGAGTTGGTCTGTTGGTAGATTCTTTCGGCATAGGCCTTGAAGATTTGGAAGGGTTCGGCAGTCAAATTGGGAATGTACTTGTTGATGAGGAGCTCGGGGTTCATATGAGCCGGGTTCAACTTTTTGGAAAGATAGGCTCTGAATGGCATGACACCAGCCCATAGATAGCGTGAGTGGAATGGTACATCAATACCCAGAAGAGGAATGGAGCTGATGCACGTAAAAAACAGTGATGTCTTTAGCTTGAACGGACGATTGGGTGAGATGGATGAAAAAGGATTACTAACGCAAATCCACGCTCAAGTACAATGAATCCCTGTTTTTCTTCCTTCAATATAGATTCCTTATGGCACTCGCCGACAATTTTGATCAAGTGTTCTTTGACTGTCTCAAGTGACATTGTTTTCTGAAGTTTGGCAATGTCGATTTTCTGGACCTTGAGGAAGTTTACGACGTTGGTGAGGGTTTGTAGTGCTAGGTGGAGGGTCCCTTCCGGAATGCGAGCAACGATTGTCGTGCCTTTGATGGTCGGAGTGGGGACGTTCTATCAGATCAGCATCATCAAAGGCCATCTTGTACTTCAAATCCCAATGGGCTCAAGGTGATCTTTCGACTGGCTGTCTGTGCTTTGCTTGGTGTGCGTAGGTCTGGTTCGGCTTGACTCACTTTCCTGTCCTTTTGAAAATCCAATCCAAATGTCTGTGTAGTAGTTTATCGCCAAAAAAGGATGGAGGAGGGGAGGACAGGTCAGACTGGGTGAATCCAAACAATTGGAACAAGTCTGATCAACTTACAGCTTAGATACCGATTGAGAGAAATCAACGTGAATCCTACGATCATCAATCAGTACGCCATCCATTTTGAAGTAAGCTCGCTCGGCATCCTCACGTTGATCGAACTTGATAAAGGCGTATTGAAGGCTATAGCCAGTCTTGGAATCTTTGATCACTTCACAACTTAGGATAGTTCCAAAGCGACTAAAATTTGAGGTCTTTGGAACGAGTGATCGAGCCAAGTTTACAAACAAAGAGGATGTTTTCAGGAGGAGAAACCTTGGCAAAGGGTAGGTCGCCGACCATCTCTAGTGTTAATGCTTGAGCTCAAGCTTCCTGTTCTTGACGTCGTTCTTCGACCACCTCCGGATCAAGTGCCTCGTCAAGTTCTTCATCGTCAGAAACACAAAGCAATTTTCCATGATGACTCAGAGGCGCGGTTGGAGTCTGGGGAGGAATCAAAATTCTGGGTAGGTCATCAAAAGGGTCATCGAGGACAATCACATGTTGTAATTGGATATCTCGAAGCGGCCGTCCCTGCTCATTGACCAGGGCTTCATTGATCTGTTCCAGTGTCTCAAACCCTTCAACAAGCCTTCCAAAGACCACGTGCTTGGCGTCAAGCTCGTTGAGTCCATCCGCAAGTGTGAAAAAGAATTGGCTGGCACACTTCCCCTCGGAAACGGCCATCGCCAGTGTCCCCCGTCAACCGTGATGGAGCGACTTGTGGGCCTTTTGAGCCGCTAGGTCTGAGCTAAATTACCGCTTCCCATATTCCGGATGTGAATCGCTGGGTTCAAGTCGGCCGTAAATGGATTCACCACCTGTTCCAAGATCAGTAGGATCTCCAGTTTGAGCAATAAAGTCTTTCTGTACTAGGTTCAAAATTCAAAAATCCAATAAGCTGCTTCTCTATAGCAAAGTTATTCCAAGGTCGACAACCCAAAGGAGGATGTGTATATATACCGGAGGTTATTAGGTATGCTTACTCACCATTAAAAAATGAACAGAAGTTGTAGTAATAAATCTTGCATAGTTTCAGGAAATTTTCACACGTTTTCGGGCATAATTTGACTTCCAAATTGACCACAAGATCACCGATACTAGTCTTGAAAGTGTAGGTTGATAAGTTTCAGTCAATAATATTAAGGAAAGAAGGAAACAAATCACTCAACTTCAAACAATACGCTCACTTGAAAGAGCCTTTGCGTATGAACTCGAGTCGACAATGGTCGTACAGGAGATGATACTGCTTAGGATATTTTCCTGAAGTTGTACGTTGGTGGCAGAGTGGTGAGGCCAAGGAGGTTTGGGTTAGGGGGACTAGCGAGCCGTGGTAGAAGTTGAGGCAGCTTTACATGCAAGATTTCAATTCACCCAGAATTTGAATTTACACTCACAAGCTCTTGATGTCATGGAGACAGCTTCAGTATTCGAGTTGAATTGGCTGAAAAGAGAAGCACATGAACATCAACACATGCTTTCTTCTGGCCTGAATAGACTGTAATGAACTCACTTCTAATGGTTGTTATAGAACTGACCTGACTCTGGTCTCCGATCAAAGGAGGGACTGGGATAGAGACCGTACCTGATGACAATGATGGGATCAGAACTGTTGTCCAGTGTCCTTGGCAGTATCAGTTGTCTTCCTGCGCTCTCGAACAATCCGATATCAGACCTCATCATTGATGCCAGTCCGATCTCCCTCCGCCCTTCCGGGTGATCTGTGCTATCCACGGCTCGTTCTCTGAATTTCCCAATAAGATCCGAAGAGCTTTTGATTGGACTCTCAGCCTCCGCCCGGTTGGTGTTTATTTACACCCCTCTGAAGGCTGTCTCGGTCTCTTGAAATGGATCATCCTCAGTGACACCTTGACCATCCGCAAACAAACCTCTTGTGCCACCGCAATTACCACTGGATTTCGTGATATCCAAAAGAGCAAGGCTGTTAGTGGTATGGTAGGTTTTGCCTTGATAAGAAATTGTTAGTTGAGGTTGCAGAGTCAAGTTGGAAACGTGTATTAACGCTTTTCTTTCTCGTCCTTCGCTAGGTTGTCTTTGTCTGTTGGGGTTGGGGTTAAGTCTTCCGAGGCTGGTGCACCGGTTACCAAATCAACCCCGCGAGATTCTTTACCAAAGCAAGTCATAATGATGATGTACCCCGCCACAGTTCCTATCAAGGCGGCTTGGACTACGGTATAGTCCTCGACTTCAACTCCAGTTATCGTGACGCGGTGTAGCTCACCCGCTCTTGCTTCTATTTGAGTAGATGCGGCACTGATCATGTTCCCTGGATGGATGAGTTGGATGAGACAACATACTATCAGCTACTGTCGGGATCAGCTAGCATGGTGCGTGCAGACCGCTTGACCAACCTAGCTGGTACGTCAAGCCAGTGAAGATAGCTAGACAGGCAAGGGGCGCAATCTTGCTGAGGTAGATTGGTACAACACCTTTGAAGACAAGAGCAAAAAATTAGTTTTTTTTTGGTGAACGAATGAATCACGAGAATGAATTTACCCCATGCTCCTTGAACACCAAATTGCAGGAAGAAGGCGCCAAGTGCCAATCCGGAGAAGCTAGTTGGAAGAATCCACAGTGGGATAAAAGCTCCAGTCCATATACACATGGCTATGATAGCTAATCGCCGGCCCAGGAACTGGGGAGACCATCCGCCAATGATACCCCCCCTGATGGCTCTGCAATTACCTGTTGAATTGGTTCATAAGTTCGCGAAGAAAACTGACAAGACAAAACAAATCCAGTCACTTACCAATTATCTTTAGCAGTGAGGATTGGTGTTTGGTCATCCCCTTTGTGATTTGCCCGTATGTGGGGTAGAGATCTGATGACAAAAGACGCAAGCTCATTGGAGTTATGTGCGTTTGAGTATAATTCCAAGAAAACTGTCATCTACCTTGAGATCCGTGGGACAAGAAGTTAAAACCTCATGGGGTAAGAAAGCCAATGGTTAATATATGAGCGGGGAAAGCATTTGTATTTTTATTCTCGACTAAGAGTAGCGCCATACCCGTCATCAAAAGGATAGCGAAAACAAAGCGATGCCAGTATTGCTTAACGGCAGCCCGCAGCGAATCCAAATACACTTTTCCAGCTGAGCGCCCTGATGAGTCACCGGCCTCTATTTGGGCTTGTTTGCGAACTTCAACAAGAACTGGAGATTCTGGGCATATGGCCCGTAGAATTGCAATGAGAAACAACAGACAAGTGCCTAAGTAGAAAATCAAGCGCCAGTTGTCAGTTTTGGCGACAAGACTGAGGTTGAGACTAGCGGCAACTAGGTAGCCGATGGCATAGCCTTGCTGGAGGTGGTCAATTCAGATTTTAATGTGAAATTTCATTATATTTTGTGGATTGCCAGGATAATAAAAGAGTTATAGCCAACCTGCAGGATGCCTGAAAATAGCCCACGTGCTTCAGCTGGCATGTTTTCAAGGGCCGTAGCTAGACCATTTCATTTCAGCGAGTGGTAATGAAAGGAAAGGAGAGGAAAATTAAATGGGTGTAAATTCTCTCAAAGATTCGAGGAAATGATATAAAGACCAACCTGTTGCCATACCGTAAATACCACCCATCATAATACCAAAGAGAGCGCGAACGGCAAGAAAGGCCTGGAAGGTTTGAACAAATGCTGTTCCTAGGGCCAGGAGAGCGATACAGACCAAGTTAGCAGTCAGAGGCCATCGGCGCCCAAACCAATCGGTCAGGAGCCCAAAACCAAGAGCGCCGACGGAACAAAAGAGCAGAGTAAGGTTGATTGACTCCGTCAAATCTGTTATTGAGTTACCACCAGGCTTGTGAAGTCTTTCAGCAAAGCCTTTGCTCCTCCGGCCATCAGTCGTCGGTAGGAGGAGAGCATTTGAAGGCCCGGAGTTCTTCAGTTCATTCCACCACACGCAACTCGCCTCATCCCGCAGTTGTCGGACCAGAGCATGCCAATCCAGCCAGCTCTTTGGTAGTCGATTGTCCTCCTGGTACCAGTCTTTGTTCGGGTTCAGAAACAATGGGCCCAGACTTAGGGCTACTCCAGTCACAGGTCAAGGTGTTACAGGCCAAGATCAAGAATCTGAAGACGCAGACACAAAGTGCTCAGCCGATTAATTCCGATTGTTTATTCACGCTTTACAGTAAGAGTATAGACAAACGTTGTGCTGGGGTGAGCAAGTCATCTGGACTGTCTAAATCATTTTCATTGCCGTACTTAGTCATTGCTGTAAATGGAAGAGGGCCACAACACAAGATTTTAATCAACAATGGGTGATTCGCCACATGGCAAGTGTCAGGTTGCATCCAACTAGGTATACCTAAATCGACTTACCATCTAGAGCGCTCTGTAATCTTTCTAGGTGAGTAAGTTGGGCCTTTGAGACCGTCTTACTTTTCCCTCCAGACTCTTGACCTGTTGCCTTGCAATTCTCAAACTTGGCCGAGCCAATTAGTGCTGAAGGAGGGATCGAGGAACCGGGAGTCGCGCCCTTGACTAGTGGTACTTGGCTGGACTGTCCATCATTGCCTTCTATTGCTGATGTTTGCGCATACTTTTGTACCATGATCTTCTGCTTCTTTGTAAGTTGAGCTGTGTCAATCGAACGCCACTTCAAGATAAATAAAAGTGAATTAAGATATTTGATTGGTTGCAAGAAAAGAGACACACAATCTTTGATTAAGGGAGCAATAAAGTTAATGCCCAAGTCGTCGACAAATCCAATTCCTTCCTCGCCACTTCTTTAAGAACTCGCGTGAATAGTTTTGCATATCTTTCCCCCATTTGATCTCTTCTTTGGTGTCGATGTTTTCAGGACTATGGCCAAGGGACGAGTCGGGCTGGATATCCTCCAGGTGGGTGATCTGGAACGCTTCAATCTTTGAATCGTGTTGGAAATCCCTTATTGAGGAGTGGTCTTCCAGAAAATGATGCATCAGCCAAAGGAAAGCATATGCTCTTAATTTCGTCAGAATCCTGTTGAGTTGATGAGTTTATGTAAAGTTTTGGGTTGTAAAATTCTGAGTATGCACCACTCAAGATCAACAAACGAGTCAAACGACTTACATGTTTGGTGAGAAGAGGTCATGCAGGACAAAGCCTTCGGGAAAATACTTCATACTAACATACTGCAAACATTTCGCTGGATATATCAGTCATGGCAGTGATAAGCTTACATTCAAATGCGGAGACTCACTGGTTTGACACCGAATAGTTCAAATATCAGATTGAAAACAGTTGTTGGAGGCCTATACCCAAGAGCCTGTGGAATCAAGCAACAAAATAAGAGTCGGGAAGAAAGTTTAGTAACCCTTCAAGATTGATGATCAATTGAGGTCCTAAAAAACAAACACTTCTCTTTGCAATATCTGGTAACGATTCAGGTTCGTGACCGTATTTGGTAGCAAGTTGGCACGATTTCAAGATAGTCTTGATCCTTGGGGCGTCTTGTAAATTTGTTTGGCAGTATTCATCCTTCTGGAGACACGGAATGGGGTGGTAAGTCCTCATGTAAGCCCGTAGCTCTGGGTAGACTGGGAAGATACAAAACATGTTTTTTTGGGATTAGCACTTGAACCAAAATAGCAATCAAGACAGAGAACTTACACGCAACGGTAGTATTGATTCAGCCAATATTGATTAGGAATGAAGCAATACAAAATTTTGCTGCCCACTAGGTGCACCGTTGGTGGAGAGTCAGTTGTGAGTGATCATTTCAGTTAGTGATCTATGTCAACAAAACAAAAGGCAGCTAGGTAGATAGGCCTACTTGTGGGTTGTTGTCTAACTGCCTGACTGTACTCTTTGCAGCCTTACTGAACCTCGATAGAGTTTCAACACAGAGCTCTTTGAAAGATATTGCACGTTGATCGAGGGGACTGGTGAATTGAAAGGTGTGGTTGTTACTTGATCAATAATTCCCAGAATGAAATAAACTTCAGAGTCAGTTCTTCTTGTTTCTTCAAATTTCATGGGGAGTGGATCTTTGGAATGGTGAATGATGCTGGGGATAACAGACATTAAGGGACTTACAAGATGTCACTCATCAGATCCTATTGAATATCTTCCCTGGTGAACATCTCCCCGACACGTTTGGATTGGATGATGGTTATATCTAGTCAATTTTCGTTCCCAAAACATACGTGAGGCCAGCAAGTGGTTAACCTACCGTCCAGCTTTTTGAGGGCCTGAATATTACGGATGTGTTGAGTCAGTTATCTTCTTGGACCAAATCATCAAGATAAAAGAAAACAAAAGAGGTTGGTGGACATACCCATCCAGAGTTATCTTTGCTAGTGCTCGGAGTGGCTTGACTGTTTGGTTGGTTGGCTCTATTTTTCTTTGGGGGTGCCATATTTGATTGACTCTCTAGCAAGTTCTCAAGAGATCTGGATGGCGTTCAGTAGGTTTTTCTCGATGAGGTTTCTCGCCTTGTTTCTTTGTCCTCAATTCAACTTTGCCGCGGTACAGTTGGTTCTTTGGCTGAGGGAACAATCTTGGTTGTCCAAAGTATTCCGTAGAGTCTGCAGCAGCAATAGCCCTAACCAATATATCATTACAAACAAATTGTATTGCCTCAATCATTTGATCCAAATGGGCCGGACCCGATTGGATCCACTTTCAACTCCAACTCCTCCCAACCAAACCAAAAATTCCTAGGCTCATCTACTCAATATGCCAAGCGGACCCAATCTTGCAGATGTGGATGGGACAATTGGTATAAAAATTAATGAACCAACAAGTCGGCGGAACTACTGGAAGTCTTTGGCACGTAAATGAAAAAGGATCAATAAGCAAAATTCCGAATACAAATTGGAAATCAACCCTGAAGGATTGGATCCAGATCAAAAAATCTCTTGGTCGCACCGGAGGTATGTCCGATGTCATCTCTATCCTGAAATCCAGAAAGAAGGAAAAAAACCGCCCCAGAAACCTACGCTTGGAGAGCTTCAAAAGGCTGAAGGGATTGTTGATAAATTTACCGCATTTCACAAGGGTAATGTTAATACAATCCTCAAAAATTCAACTAATTTTTGAATTCTAACAATTTATTTTATACAGGCAAAGTGATTGTTCTTGACAAGTCCAACAATGGTTCAATCATTGCAATTATCGAGTTTATTCCTCTTGACAAACTTTTGGACTCCAAAAAGAAGGATATCAATTACGTAACAACTTTCCTACACCAATCAAAGAGGTTTGTTAATACTGTTGGACCTTCACAATCTTGGGGTGGAAAAATGTGGGCTTTAGGTTGGAGGAAATGTATGAAGGCACTCGAGTTGATTGGATGATATATCAATCAATCTACAGTTTGATCTTGGCCCAAGGAGTTCCACAACCTCGCATCAAAGTCGCAAAAGGTTTCTGACATCCTCGGACGTATGTTCAAGGGTCTGGCCAGTATCCCATTCGAATGTAATCGGGAAACCATGCAGGAACACGGCATTCCATCATTTGGTTCGACTGAATTTTTCAACAACCTCAGCAAATACAATTGCTCCCCACACATCACCTTTACAACGCACAGCTTCTACAACTACCCCCATAAGGACCATCGAGACCTTTCAAACTTTGCATTTGCCTTATTTGTACCAACAAGATCGGCTAATGGATCTCTTATCGACTCGTCTGATAAGTACAACGTCTCTGGTGGTCAATTTGTCTTCCCAGACTACCACTTTTGCATTGACTTCAAGCAAAAGGGTATTGTGAAGATGATCTGGGCTGCCAATCAATATAAACATTGTACCCTCCCAACTTTAGAAACCAAAGAATACACGCGGATGGCGATGTCACTTCAGATCAACAAAAAAACTGTCATCACTTGTCAAGACATTAACAATGGCCAAATTTACCTAAGGAAAAATTATGTAGGAAAAAAAGCTCTGTTCATTGGTAGTGTGAAGTATTATTTAAATAGTTTGAATCCCTTTAATAAGAAATAGAAACGGGTAAACATCCTATAACAAGGTTTAAATCATCCAGGAAAAGCCAAACCATGGTAGAAGAATGAGGAAATGATGTCCATAACCACGGTTGTCTTGCCATCCTTGAGTAAACAGACGGTTCCTTTGATGGCCAGTGTCTTGCTAGTCTCACCATTTTTGCTAGTGACTGTATTGCCAACCTAGGAAAAGAGAAATATAGAGATGTAAAGTATTTAATGATGAGTCGGATTTTCTGCTGTGTAAACAAAACAAAATGAGCTTACCTTGTGTCTTGGAGCTTGATCTCTCATATCAAACCAATTGCTCAAATACACCAGGGCAACCAATTCCCAGGAATTGATTTTGGTAAAAGGTGCTTCATGATTGCTTTTGATCTCAATTTGATACAGAAATCCATTTTAACGTCAAAGTTGGGACCAAAGTTGTCTTTAGAAAGCAAATTTTCTACTTAGAATATATAATTCGCCGGTTTGGTAATTGGAAGGAAATAAGTAATAAATAAAAAGAGTTAAAGCACAATACATAATACATCAAAATGATAAACACAGGTTTACATCAGAGTGATAAACACAGGTTTACATCAAAATGATAAACACGGGTTTACATGGGAGATCTTCAATTAAATATGCACACCACCACTACTCAGGACCCACTATACCAATGAAAGGATTCCAAGTGTTGGAATAATGTTTTCCATTATGATGAAGGATTACTTCAAGGTGTGAAATGCAGATTGCCAAGAGTGCCTGATACTACTTGCAATCAAAAGGGGTGGTAGGATAAATTTTAAAACACTCCTCACCAAATTCTGGAGGAAAATGGATGACTTGACATGCAGACCCGCATCCCCTGTGACACTAAATTTATGCGCCCAAAGCTAGATTTTTGGGACATTGAAAGTTGTCTTCCTTCCATGTCAATTTTTCACTCTCAGGTGTTTGAAATAGGCCTTAGCCTATGAATAGTGATGGGAAGTTCAGATACCCAAATTATCTGAATTCATTAAATTTCTCATTGGCACTTGGTCCCATTACCTTGTGAAGGTCAATAAACGTCACTCTTAGTGGCCTATTCTTGCTGTTTTTACAAAGGGGCCTTCTTCAATCAATTGCTGCAAACGTTGAATATCAGTCAAGTGTGGAATGTGTTATCACTTTCTTTTGACTATCATCATCTGAACAAAGCAATGCCATTTTCTTGAAAAGGTATAAGGCTGGGTATAAGTGTATGGTCATATTGGTTTGGATTATCCCTGCTTTCAAAAAAATGTTTCATGGTTGTGGGACCATAAAGATAAACCTTCCTGGTCCACAGGCCAATAATAATAGTAGGATTATTTTGGCCTTCTTTATTTGAAGTCCTAAATTTAGGGAAGACTTTTTGTCTTTTTGGTCTTTTATTTCTTTGCATTTCTTTCTTATTGCTGGTTTTTTCCTGTTTGGTTGCATACTAAATACATTTTATTTAATTATTCTGTTGATTTGGAGTACGTATAGATCCACTTGCAAGGTGCAAGGCATTACCCCCATTGCACTCACACTTGTAATTACTGTAGAATCTGGCCAAAAATATGAAGAAAACATATATTTTTCTTCTCATTTTTGGAAAAATTCTAAAGCAATATGACATGGGAAAACTTTTGGATTGATTTTCTTGTGTCTTTAGTTCAGCTTTTTGCAACTCTCAGCCATTATTCACAGTCAAACACTTGTGTTGGAAATTTCCAATACACCAATATGATATTTAGACTGTTTATGGCCATATGTATGGCCTTGAATACCACTCCAAGCTCAAGTGGTTGGCTCTGACTTTGATATGCAAATGCATTTTTTGCCCCGCTTACTGCTTCAAGATGATCCTCCATGTTTGAAGATTGGGATGTTAATTACATGCCTCTGGGTTCCAATCTATTGTACCTGAAATTAGAGGGCTCTTGTTTTGGAGTCAAGCACAACATCTATATGGAATTCTGCAAAAAAGGGTGCAACAGCTTGCAAAATCAATCCTGAAGTCAAACCAAGGGATTTCACCGATGAATGTGTTCCTTTGTAATTCATCAAACAGGTAGCAAAAATTCCAGGAACATACCTCCCTCAGCAAGGGAATATCTATTTAAAAATATATCCATGAATAATATGTACATACTTGGGCCAACAAGGTGGAAAAGTCCAAAAAATGACAAGGGTGATGATATCAATATTTATTCATGCATAGTATTTGCGGGTCTAGTCTGTTTTTTAAGATCCGCCAGTGCTGCAGCTAAAGAGTAAGAAGATTCACAGTTGGGGATGCCCAATTGTTTGCGCTCAAAGTTGGAAAGCCCACCACTTAGTAGATTGTGGCTGTAAGCATCGAGAGGTAAGCTTGGGGGTACATGCTCTGCTTTGGCTTCTTCCTCAGTGGGTGGTCGTGAGTCATGTCGGGCCAATCGGGCTGAAACAACAGCTTTAGATTTTTGAGGGGCTAGCTGGATAGTCGCCAAGTCCAGCTCATGCGCCAAATCAGAAAGTACATCACTACACCATGTAGGCATAATTTGTGTCGGTGCAATACGTAAGTCGTCACTCTCCTCGTATTCAGATACTGTATCAGCATCTTTAAAGCAAGACCACACCGCGGGTTGTTTCGGAAAGGCAAGGGCAGCGGTTTTGAAACGATACTTGGCGACCTGGATCATCCAAGTCAATGAACATGAAAATATCATCTAAGTCAATGAACATTATAGTGCAAGAGTTGGAATGGAGCTTACTTTTTTTCGGGCCTGCTTGTGCCTCATCCTGGTTGAGCTTGCAGCATAAGAATTTGAAGTGTGAGAGATTGCAGCAGATGAAGAATTATCATCCGGCACATCGCTTTGATTCTTCTGGGAATATTTCTTTCTAAGTTCTTTTTTGGCCGTAGAGAGCCAGCGTTCGATTACCTTTGTAGCATTAACATCATTATGCTTCATACGAGAGCGTTGATGGGCAGCCCACTTTGTCCAATGGGTTGCAACTATAGTCGCAGTTGCACCGTTCCAGTTTGAGCTATCCAAACCCGGTTTATCCCACTCAAAAGTAATACAAGGAAAGCCGTTGGACTTGAATTTGTCATCACAGGTTTTCTTCACCAGCTGAGAGATCTTTGGGTTACGGAGAGTTACAGCTGGATAGAATTGAGTTTCTAGAACGCTTTTCTTGATCTTGGTGAGCTGTTTGTTAATCAGGACGTCTCTTTTGGCATTGTTCTGAGGATTCTTTCGTTCAAAATAGGAATCAAGATGCCTTTGGATCATTTCTTGGCGGTCTGTAGCCCAATGCTCCCAGTCTTGGAGTTCATTCTTGGATGGTCCCAGTGGTAGCTCAAAATTTCGACTAGGACAACCCATCATATGTTTCACAAATTCAGTGATTGAGCGAGATTTGAAAGATGAGGAATGCGGTAACTGAGGTGTAGTAGCCACGTCTAGGACTCTTTTCAAGAATTTATTTGCCTTCTTTTTCTTTTCTGCATTGCGCTGTTTCAATTTCTTACGTTCAGCCAGGAATTGCGGGTTGGGCTGGGAGTCTTGCTCTAGATAAGAGAGAAGCCATGTGAGTTTCACGGATTTTAGAAGGTCAAAAAATCATAGCACCTATATTTACCTTCATCACCAGAAGTTTCAGAGTTTTCAAATACCTCAGGTACATCGTTGTTCCGTTTTTAGTTCTCTGACCCATTCTCTGTGCCCTCGTAATTGTTTTTGGGTATGTCTTGATGAGAAGCGTTATCAGATGGCAAGTGTGCCATCATAGTTATTGTTTACATATTTTCAGGTTTGTTTGTTTTGGGGAATAATTGTGAAACAAGTCAAGTATGATTTGGATGGACAGCTTTCTGTTTTGGATCTAGATAGATAGCTTTGATAATTCAGATAGATTGAAAAAACATTGGAAAAAAACTATGGATGGAGGGAGCAGAGACCGGAGAAAGATTTATTTACACAAAAAGGGAAAATACAATGATATGATAGCTTTACATAGTGCAAAAATTCTACGTTTTTCTGCCAATCTTCTACAGGAAGCTCAAACATTGTCCAAAGATTGTGGTTTGCCGCTTTAGAGATTGGATCAACTATGGGGCCATTCAACTTGAACAACGTAAGTAACACACAACTAGAGATAGCACAAAGGGCAATCTACATGATGGGATGGATGTTATTCAACTATGTTCATAGCTTGGTAAGCTCATAACAACCCAGATAGCTTCACTTACCAAATAGTTATGATGCACCAATTTTGCTAATAGAAACCACCAAGCTTCTTTAATTATGCAAGGCCGCCCTGAAATGTGTTGGCATTGTTTGCTGTATTTCCAGTGTTCAATGTTCAATGGAGGATGGTCACATTTCATAATTGTGTTTGACTGGATTTTGTTTGCATCAATTTCTTCCAATTCAAGTCGAAGCTGCTCAGCTAGTGTTTGGAGCTCTTTGTTCTCCTCAAATTGTTCGGCCAGTGCACGGGTTAAGCTAGAAACTTCAGATTTCAGGCCTGCATTCTGGGATCTGAACTCGGAGTTTTCTAGTGTCAACAGTTGGCTCACCGTTTTGTGCTACATAGATACACATCAATTAGAAAGCTAGGTGAGTAAGACAAATTACCCGTATGTACATATGTCATGTGATGATTCACCCCTTCTGATTTATTTCTGATTTGTTCTAAATCTTCGCGGGTTTGGCCAAGTTGAAGGTTCTTTGTTTTGATTTGGTCCTGTGCTTCAAGAAGTCCGACTATATGCCTCAAAATACATATAAGTACATAACCTTAGGCCTGGCAGCTTGGAGATGTGGGGGACTTACGATGTAGGGATGATTGTTTTGTGTAAGCTTCATGGAGCTGATGCTTGATGTTTTTGAGACTTGATTGATATTCACCAATAGTCTCTTGAGTTGTTAGATTATTTGCCTGACTAAGTTGGAGTTGATTCTGTAATCTTTTAGCTTTCCCAGAAAGATGTGACAATTTTGCTACGTATTCATCTTGCCTATGTTTTTCTTCTTGTAATTTGGCTTTGTATGCACGTAGCTGGATTTCTGTTTCTTCCTTTGATTTCTGAAGTTGTTGATTAAACTCCTTGGTCTTCCGAGAAAGGTTGATGTGTAATTCTTCAACAAGCTCTTTGTATTGTCCACAAAGGTGCTTCTCGAGTTCTTTATGGCTGATTGTAATCATCTCAAGCTGCTTGGTGTATTGAGGCGGTAGTGGGCATGGAAATTTGTGGATTTCGGACTCTGATCTGATGATGATTTTGTCATCCTTGCGGGAAAGTCCGCTGTTTCTGGTGTGTTGGATGAACATTGTATTTGGGTGGAGGAAAGCAAGCACGATGGGAAGAAAAGAGGGAAAATCTGGCAGTACGGGACACGCTTTCAGAATAAATGGAACAACTTTCCAACTCATCCAGAAACCTAGCATTTGTAAAATCTCTGTGAATGAAACTGAGTATCCAACTTGTGTGCTCACTATATTAGTGCTGAATATTTTAAGACGTCAGTGGGTGACAGATTTCCTTTGTTTATGCACTGAAAGGTGATTGAAAGGTAACTTGTGATTTAGCCTGGTGAGCTTTATAAGGCTTCCCGGTTTTCTTAATACAGTACTTTCAATTTTATCATTGTCTCAGCTTTCATAAATTATTCAACTAGACTACATTGTGTATTAAACATGTCAAGAAAATCAATGGATTACCGCCTTGATGGCAAGCCATCAAAATCAATCCGTGTGCAGAATAAGCAGATGTCGGCTTGGCTACCTTTGTTGAATTCAGCATTCAGCCAATCCGTATACAATTTTGTCAAACTGATTGTTAGCAATCAGCCTGTGGGTTTTGTATCTAACAATCAGCTTGCAATCGCCCAATCTGTTGAGAAGGAGATTATAGGAAACCAAAACTGCTTTCAAAATTTTGATTCGTTTGCTTATAAACCAGAATACGCCGGCAAAAAGAAATCTATCCCAACAAAATATAAAATTATCTTCCTAAAAGACCTTCAGCAATTCAGTATTACGCATCAAAACTTTGATTACACTCAGCTTTCTTCATCAAAGTGGAATTCAATATTCATCCAGCTTCTCTGCAAGCATTGGACCTACGCCAAGTCTCAAAACGCCTTCTCAGCCTACCCAATTAATTTCGAAGATATGGATCCAGAAAAGTTATATGGCTTGATAGCTCAATGGTTCAACGGGAAGAAGGACTTGTTCTCCAAGAAAACCCAATTTGATCCAGTAAAAGCAAGTATCCAGCAAAAGAATAGGTATGCCCACACAACGGTAGGTCCTGCTCCTATCTCCTCTAGCCTCTTCTTAGCTCTCAGCTGATACTGATCATATTTCCTGAAGCTGATGAAGCGCCGTGTGGCCGCTCTCAAATCACTTGGGATCAGTCTTGAGTGTTGTAGACAGTTTGAAAAACCACTCTGCCACTCAGATAGTGAAGAGCTTGCCGATGGTACTATACACAAAATTAAACTTCCGTGGAGATCACCAGTGCTTGCAGCTCTGTGTGAGGTGGTGTCAGCCTTAGAGTCAGTGCAGCTGACCTAAAGTCTGCCTTTATTACTCATGATCTTAATACCAGTCCCAAATGCATGATATCTTTTTACCCTGAGGTTTAAACCTTGTTTTGACTTCACATTCTGTTTCCTCATTAAATTTTGACCATAGTGCTCACTGAACACTTTGTAATTGCTCAACTCCTTCATAGAGTAATTAAATAATTAATTCTACGCCACAACTAGTTGAGCAAGTAAACCAAGGCCAGCTAACCACATCTACATGTGAGATTACATAAGCAAACCTTGAAAATTTTCGAAGTTGGTGTATCCTCCATTGCAGGGAGGATACACAACCTAAAGACACCCAGAACCACCAACTCAGACATCCAAGGATTCAGCAAGTTACAGCTCACCACTCTAACCAACAAAAGGCCTCTTTCACCCAGTACTTCAAGTATTGTCAGTCAGTCCCCTTTTTGAACCTTGTTTCTCTGACAGTAGTCCTTCTCTGTCTTCCCCTTATCCTTCCCCTCTTCCCTTTTCCTTCCTCCATCAATCAAGAGATCAGATCAATTCATCAGCAGGTTACCCTTTTAGAACCTTGACTACAAGTCTAAAAATCAGGGCAGATTAGTTTACTAATTCTGTTGTCCCTCCACTGTTTCCTTAGTGTGTGAGGAGGCTGTTGCACTTCTAAAGACTCTGGCACAGCTTAGCCAACTTTTCCAGGTTGAGCTCATTGATCTTAAGAGCACTCTAAACAAACAAACAAACAATAAAAGATCAATCAATCCCCTTTCCCCTTTTTCTCTTCTTCTTTTCTCTACTAGTTGTATCTCTTATCCTTGAAATACAACCAGTAGTGCCCCCCAAACCTTGTGTCCTGTTGTCACTTTAGAGACCCAGGCTCACAGGTGGCCGACGAAGCGACCGTTCTGGCAACTTGCCCAGCCAAAAAGGATCTCAGGCTTCTTGAAACACGTTGACGTCCAGCACTGAGGCCTAATAATCAAGCCAAGGTACCCATGAATTTAGCTAGTGATTCCTACGACAACAAATTTCTGAAATCTCTTCTTGAGCCAGAAAAGAAAGATCTCACCAAGCAGGCACCATCTGGTCTGGCTGAATTTGTTTGTAAGGTCTCCCGGGAGCATCCAGAGCTTGTTAACCCCACCAATAGATCTTTTGCCTTGTCTTACAATAACTCACTGTGAATCTACATTTTTGTGCCTTTTAAGTGTTTTTTATTGTTTCAATTGCATTTCAACATTTTAGTTGTGAATCTGATTGAGCTGAAGATATAGAGTAGATATATAGTTCACAAGAAAAAAAATTCATGAAAATGATCATACAAAGAAAGAAGACAAAATGTGTTATCTCGAGTTTCACACATTGATTGTACCCTCCATTAAATCCCAAATAATCAGAAAATGTACTATCAAGTAATTTGCACATTCTCATTTTGATACAGTCATAAATAGTGCGCATAATGTAAATATGAGTCAATGTTTTGGTTTCAGCTTGTTTTAGAAGGATATTTTGAAGTTTGCACTCATCGATGTGGGCTGGTTTGAATTTTGAAAATAATGCAGTAATTTGGAACCAAAAAACTAAGAAAAAGACAGTAAGAAATTTTTTTGCAACCAATACTTTTAGATTACAGAAAAATGGCAGAGATTTTTTGGGACCAATGGCTGAGCCACATGTTCGTTGGAAATTATTAGTTTTATCTGATTTCAATGATACTAGTCAGAATGCAGTCAGATATTTTGTTTAAAGATGAAGTATATTTATTCACTCATTTGTTTTGGATTGGTCAAGGCCCTTGAATCACTGGCGGGCAGGGTTGAGAAAGACTGAGACACAGATTGCTGTAACGTAGGAACTGGTTTAACGGTTTGGTACTTGAAATTGGTCATTGATGAACTGCTTGGTGAATTGGCTGGTAGTAAGTCTTTACATAGAGAGGCGTGTTGAAACTTGTGCTCTCAAAGAATGCTCTGTCTGTGCGCGCACGCTCGACTTCCGCTATCATCAAGACAAACCTAATTGATCCCTCAAAAAAGATCCAACCGTTACACTCCTAATTGTTGTCGACTCATGAGCAAATCATATGCTCCTCATCTTCTCGACCTCAATCCTCCATCCTCTCAATCTCACTATTGGCTACACTCTCACTCGATCTCGACCTCGGTGCAGCTTTAACTCGGCCAGCCTTTCTAGCTGCCAACTTGGTGAGAAATGCACCGCATAGCATTTCTATCTTCATCTTTCTCTTTTTTATCATTCATTCTTTTTGTACTAATCCTTTCATTGTCTCTTTCAGTAGTGCCACTTCAAAGATTGATCACTATTATTATTATTATCTTTATCTTAGTGTTAGACCTGTTCACAGGGTTTGTTATTCCAAAACTTCTCTACTCGACATTGATTAAGCACTAACAATTATTTGATCATAGCTTTCCTATATCTACTTCAACATCACTCCATAAATTGTCCATCGTCTCTCTATAAAAAATATTAAATCACTCAGATATAGGGTTTGTTATTTCTCTTTCTCTTTTAGTTATCATTCTGTTTCTTACATTGTTTTTTCTTTAGCTCTCTGGTCTTTGTTTTCCAATAATAAAAAGTCAGGTTCTTTAAGGCGGAAACCAGATTTTCTCTTTGCTGTTGGGATATAATGGATACACCGGAGCTGTTTGGTAAATTGGCTAGCTGTAAGTCTTTGGCTAAAGATGCAGAAATTGGTTGGGATAGATTATTCTGAGGGTTTGCAATAGGGTTAGGGGTGTGGCGCTTGGGGTTGGTACATTGGATGGATGACAATGTAGTGATTGGAAAATTAGCTGGAGGCGGATCAGATAAGCTTGGATGGGTAGTAGTGTTTACAGCTGTGGTTTTCTGTTGTATTGTGGTTGGAAATTCTGGGGTGAGGTTTTGTTCCACTAGAGGGTTTTTTGTGGGTTTTTCGGCTGCAGTTTTTGAAGCTGATCTAGTTATTACTGGAGTTGTTGAATTTGGGCTGCGGGATCATCGACTTGGTGCTCGTTTTGATAATCTTGAAGATAAATTCCCAGCGCTGGAAGATTTGGGTACCGATAATCCGACTTCTTGAGCGCCATGTTGAGGAGCCAAGGCTGGATAGTGTGTTTTTGCACAAGATCCGACTTCTTGAGCGCCATGTTTAGAAGCCAAGGCCGGATGGTTTGTTTTCGCACAAGTGACAGCGGGAGAGAGTTGTGAATCACTGGATGAGAGTTGTGAAGATAGAGAAGTCAAAGCACTGCTGTCAGAATCATAATCAGCCATTGGGTATTTTGATTCAAGGGACTTCCCCAGATTGGTGGTGACCAAAATAGCAGCAATACAGTGAGAACTGGCTTAGAATTATTTCTCCCAGAATCCCAACGGTTGCATGAAATATGCACATTGATGTAGAGCATTTGTTTGTGTATGGATGTAAATATGTGTATGTGTGTAACAGAAGACTGGAGATGACAGAATACCAGCTTGAGCCGAGTAATTACCAGCCGGCATGCAGGAAAGGTCCTCTCAATCTCAACAACAGACAACTCATTACCGGGTGATTGGTGACAGTATTACAAACTTAACTAGGTCCCGTTACGGCACCAAGCCTGTCCCGCATGCACTTTACAATAGGCTTGTACCCATGGTACTTCACATACAGATGGGAAAGGCACTATTTTGTTTTGGCAGTAGGCTTCACAAAGAGGGTCAACACTTACCTTAGTGTAATTTCTTCTCCAAGGACTGCACAGTTCTCCCAAGGCACTTTGCAATGAGGCTGAAAAAACAAAATTGCTTGTCTAATTTTTTTCTCTTATGAATCATATCTGCAAAAAACAGACAGGCAAAAATAGAGTCTTTTTGTAGATAGAGACAGCAATGTAATTCAGTGTAGTCCTCATGTTTCCCAGTGTAAATCAGGTTAATCATGAGCTGAGATGCTTCTCTATTAACTTCTGCAACATTCAATCCGTGTTGTGATTGATATTTGGAAATAACATTCACAACACATTAGGCAGAAATGAAATACGTAGAAAAGGTAAAGACCTAAACCCTCAAGAATTGAACTATACCTGTGCTGAAAAACACAAAACTCTAGAACAGCTGTGGTCTTCCTTCAGGTATTTATAGGGAATCAATGCTTGAAAAGAGGACATGAGGAATATTGAGGTTTTAACAAGGTTCTCCAGCAGTAAGAGCATGCAGATAGTAATAAGATAAAACAGGCTGCTGTAATTCAGGATATGAATATTCACTGAGGAATTACTGGTTTTGGAGGATGAATAGTATGAATTGTTTTTTTTCTGGTCATCAAAATAGTCTCCTTAAATGAAAGGAAACAATTCTGAGTTTTATAAACATTTTTCACAAGTGCAAGGTTTTTTTATGTGTAATATAATTATTTTTATTGGAACTTCCTGCTCCAGGCTTGTATTCTACTTGGGATTTACCTATTTTGTTATTTCTGTTTCTGCAGTGAGAACATAATTCACAGTTATAGTAATATGGTTTGTTTTACTATAAGTGGTTCACAGTTATAGTAATATGGTTTGTTTTACTATAAGTGGTTAAACTTGATTATGCAATTGACCATTCTCACTATTTCACTTTCTTGCTCTCCTTTGGCTTTAGTTCCTCAAAGAAAAACCATTTCTATCCTGATGTATTTCTGATGTGGTAAATTTACCTTCTTCAGAAGTATGTAGTGACTGTTTATACAGGAATCATACTTGAACAATGTCACATCAAACAACAACTCAGGATCAACTGTTCCAAATAAAATGATTCCAACTGTTTGAATCCTTGTTGTAATCATGAAAAAGATTATTCCAACACTTTGAATCATGTCGTTTGGTAAAGACCAAATGTTCCAAATAACATGATTCCACGTATTGGAATCCTTTTTTTAATCATGAAAAATATTGTTCCAAAACTTTTAATCATATCTCACCTGAAATACAAATCATGTGCACACAACCACAAATCAAGACCAAATGTTCCAAATGGAATGATTCCAAAGATTGGAATCATTTTTTTAATCATGATGAAGATTATTCCAACACTTGGAATAAGGTCGGGGTGCATGTTTCATGTCATTTGGTAAAGTGGGTCCTGATTTGTGGTTGGGTGCATGTTTCACCTGAAATAGAACTTGGCATCATGTCATTTGGTACAGTGGATCCTGAATTGTGGTGGCATGCATATTTCACCTGACATAGACATTATATGCACGCAAACACAACTCAGGACCAGATGTTCCAAATTAAATGATTCCAAGCAGTGGAATCCTTTCTGAATCATGAACCAGATTATTTCAAGACTTGGAATCATGTCATTTGGTACAGTGGGTCCTGAGTTTGACAAAGCATATTTCAATCCTTTGAATCATTTCATTTGGCACAGTGGGTCCTGAGTTGTGGTTTCACCTGACATTGTAATTCTAAGCACACAACCACACCCCATCACACACTGTACCAAATGATACAGTGGGTCCTGAGCTATGGTGGTCTGTATATTTCATGTGAATCAGAAATTAAGAGCACACCACCACAACTCAGGACCCACTGTACCAATTGAAATTATTCCAATTCATTCACAATATATTTTAAAACTCTTTATCCATGAAAAAGAGTATTCCAATACTTGTAATCATCTGATTTGGCACAGTGGGTCCTAATGTGAACCTGTTTTCCCCCTCTCAATATTCCGTATTGATATGGATCTCACATAGATATGAAGTTTGGTGAATGCCACTAGGTGTTACTACTCCATATTTCTTTCTATTTTCAAACAATAAAATTTCAAAACAGATAACAAAAATGTGACTTGGGTCACAAGTCTAGAAAGATGGACAGATGGAGAAAGACTAGAACTTCTCTGTCTTTTTTTAATAAAAAAAAAGATAGAAACAAATGTGACATGCTTCACAAAGCCAGAAAGATGGAAAAAATGGACAAAATGGATTTTTTTTTGAAAAGAAGAAACTATCAATAAGATAAAAAAAACAAACCTTGTGTAAGAGTTATGAGCTCACTAGAATCACTCAAGGGACATATGCCGTTTTCAGTGTAGTTCATTAAGGTTGGTGTGACTTGAAAAAAGAAGGATTAAATCCCGGCTTTCATTCCACCCCTCTAAGGCGACACCATCCCTCTAGTTGGTACAGCCTGACCACTCTGCAATTGGAAATTGGAGTTAGGTTGTGTACAGCCAGCTTCAGGGATCTTCCAAAATTTACACAAAGGTCCTTACATAATGAAACAGATGGAATGTGAATGTCTCTCAAATTCAGCCCAACACCGGGCTGACACCGAATACACCAACAATGGCTGATTGGAACACTTCGCAAGAAACCTCCCTAAGCCCAGATATAACTGAAGCCACACAAATCAACATATTCCTGCTTATACCTCAACAACTTGGATTGGTGGAAACTGGAATCAGCGACAAAACCCCGCCCTGTTTTTATTGATCATACTACCATCAGTATTGTTTTTAGCTATTACTGCCTCTCAGGTCACGGACACAGAACAAACATTCCCACTGCCAGGTAAGCATGTTTAGAAGCCTATAAACCTGATAGTTAGCATTATTCAAAAGGGGAGTTTGCTGATGGAATCTCCTGTTTTAGCAATCACCCAGTTTTCTATTCCCCCCCAAAGTCCGTTTTTGTAAAGTGACCAATAATGATCAAGGAAGATTACATTGCAACTTTTTAGATGCTATGACAAAAATCAAAATAGACTCACTCCACATCACCCTACTTGGAGAAATGGAGAGAAATTTTGGGCTTGCTTGGACTTGGCGGGATAGTGAAACCAGTTCAGAACTTGATTTCAGATTTGGGCGAGTTGTTGCAGACGTTGGGATCAGAACTCAACGTTTTGGTGCACCACTCATGCCTAGCCAACATCAAGGGAAGATGGGAAATGCAGTTGCTTTTTGAAGAGGTATTTTGCTATTGATTCAATCATTTTGGCTTGATACTGATGCAAAATTTGCCAGTACTATGCGTTCAATCAAGCCAACCTGGCAGCTAGAATTGTACACCTATGTTAATGATGGTCAACCTCATCCGTATTATTAATTCACTCCTTGGCATACGAATCAAATTACTCGCACAATTCTTGAGAATCTAAGATCAATTCTCAAGTACAAGGCTTCTATACGTCAAAGGAAAGAAACTGTCAAAATACAATTAACCAAAGTGGGATTTTGCAACACGCCTTGCGAACCATTTTTGAGATTGTTTGGGTACGACAAAGGACGGTAGAACTACATTGGTCCATGACGAATCGAAATCTCAGAGGCTATCAGTCTTATTCTTTGGAAATTGATAACTTTCAATTTCATAGTGAGCTGGGAGTTGTTG
>RDRW01000661.1:30000-91680 GCA_007896445.1 Puccinia hordei | reverse complement strand
TCTTGATTTTCCACGGATGCAATATGCAGAACAGATTTTTGCCTTATACATTTAAACATCTTCTTTTTCTGTCACAAGTTAAATCACCAAACCTAATAGAAGCAGATTCAATCACCTCATTTGTCGTTCCCTTTTCAGAATCACATTGGGCGGATCTTTCCGCTCGATTCATTGATGGATTGATGGATTTTTGAGTGCCATACAAAGTATTCTGGATCAAAAAGGCCAAAATGCTGGGGAAAGAAAGTCAATATCAAACTCATTCAGCTGGTATTGGAAATATGATTTAACAGTGTCCTAAGGAGCTCACATGTTTCCTATAAAGGCAGGCGGTACATGGATAACCTAGGACATAAATCACAGTGAATCAGAGTCGATTCCAGTGATGTATAGGGGTTTGAGCGTACAACTTCGTCTATCAGGATCCATGTCGAATCCGTTGCAATGTTTTTATCCGTGGTAAAGAAAAGCTTCATTTTTTGTATGATTAGGGTTAAAAGCTATCTTCGAGAGCCTTATTTATGATTAATGAAATGCTGACCAAGTACACAATCGGTGGCAAGTACAGAACCTCATCGAGACAATCAAAAACGCATGACTTATGAGCCGCTTTCTCACTTGAATCATAGCGTTGCGGTGGTTCGGTGTAGAAATTTCTATCGAACTATTTGCCAGAATATCTTGCTGGAGAGTCTGCTGACGGACGCTTCGTAAGACGAAGATCGAAGTGGGGAGGTAGACCTTTAAGAGGAGTATCGTTGGTTTGACTTCTTCACTCTATTGAGCTCCTCGGAAGGGATTGAATGAGTATGCTACGTGGGCTACTCACAGTTGCTATCACCAAATGTTGCACTAGATATATTAGCAGCGCGACCTTAATGTCATGTGCCAGACGGTTCTATCCAAGGAAAAGTTGATTAATCAGCACGACTTCCACCAATTCCTGTGACCTCGCTCTAGGGGAGATTGCAGAGTCTGGTCAAAGCATCGAGCTTACACTGTCCTGAAACAAGGATTCTGCAGGCTTCAGGCTTTGAAGCAGAAACAACTTATCGTAGCTTTCGGGGCGATAGATTGGTGCACTTTCAAGAAGGGTTGCGACGACTTTCCCCGATGTTGTTTCAAACGCTCTCATATTGGAAGCGAACCTGATAGAGATCCACAATAGCAAGGCTTGTTGAGGGGGGTTAAAATCGAGTATAGTTAGGCTATAAATGCTCGTGCTGCATGAATTTTCTCGTCCAGAAAGAAACCCACACCCACCTGGAACAGCTATAACAGCAAGAAACAAGCTGTTGAGGGTGAAACGTAAATTCGGCGAAAGTCTGATAGAAGCTCCAGCTCGCCCTCTTGCTCCCAAAGATGTCATGTTCATTGCCGCTTCGATGCCTAAGATCCACAGAAACACTTTTCAAATAGCATGTACATATCCCAATTTTTTCAACTAGCCATATTCTTAAATCCCCCTTTGCAGTTTCAGTTCTTGCCTTAGGAGAGGACTTACACCTGCCAGGTAGGATCGCTCAGTAAATCTATTTCCAGGTAAAAGTGTATGCAATGAGATCAATCAGAATGGCAGGGCTACTCACCAACAAACAGCCGCTGCAAATGTGAATTTGCACATGTGCAATACCACTTTATTTGAAAAACGCAAAAGATCATATTCCACAAATTCTTGTGTTAATATATCGATGAAAGCCACTGACTCCCATCAAAAGAACTTATGTCAACTTGAACCAATAAATCGCAAGAGGAACACCGCAAAACAAGACCATGCTGAACTGCATAAACCTTTGAATTGAAAGCAAACATACCCATCGAAAACAAGAGCATCAAAAGCACAATTTCATTGAGCACCTCCACACGAATTAAGCCGACTTTTTTCAGAAAAAGGAATGTTCAACCAAGTCATTCTTTGAGTTTCGGAATCAAAAAAAGACTTTCAAGTTAGCAATCTTTGGTTGCGCGGTACTGACGTTTGTTGTATCTGAAAAAGTGCAATTTATTCGCTCTTTTTCGAAGCCAGAGGACAGTTATGGCTTGACCACATAAGCTTTGACAAAAGAAGAATAAATGACAGAAAAAGGATGATAATGTAAGCCATTTTTGTACGAGTCTACATTTTGATGGATTATGTGATCACTAACACGAGGAATTGTACACCTATGATTCGTCGAACAATGATTCCCCATTTGGCGGGTTTGGCCACCTGGTGAGGAGACAATGTCAGAGTAGTCTACAAAAGGATCCATCTCGGCGATATTACTTACATGAGTTTCATATCTGATTTTTTCAGCTATTGCTTCATATGGATTGGTGGAAAGTGGCAGACTCATCACGAATTCGATGATCTGAACCTGTTGAGGGTCCGCCATCGCCTGAAAATAATACTCTATCTGTTGATCAGAACGGATGCCAGTTCGACGAATCTAGAGACTGTTTGAGTAATTCAGGTAACCTATTCACCAAGCTGACTTGGTAGATGTATGCAGGCTGAAGCTTTGAAATGAAGGCTAGAAGTTATCCATATCATACGCTTCAGCAAACGTCCTTCTGCGGCTTGGGAAACTGGGTGGCAATGAAACCAGCTTTGTCGGTCACACCAAATTTCAATGTGTGTTTCACGGAAACCATTGAGAAGGTCACCACGTGTTGAACATTCCGTCCAAGCCATCATTATGAACTTGGCAAGCTTTAAATTCAAGGAGAATAAACTACAGACTTGCTCGAATCACCTCGTGTGCAACTTCTGGATGCCCAAGGCTGTTGCTATCAGCGCGACTGAAAGCCCGAGCCTAGGTTTCGCGGCAGCTCACTTAGATTTGAGTTCTCCATATGTAATGTTGGAACATCGTGATCCCACCGTTTGGATGCCATCATTGATCACGCACCGCCCGTTAATTGTGCAGACTTATGTACCTCCTGAAACTAAAAAAAATGCCACCACCTGAGTCCTGAATCTAATGGATGAGGAAGTCGAATACATAAATATGTAAACTTTCTCTTGACCCAGAACCATTCCGACTATGTGAAAACTTTAATGCTTTTCAAAGGTTTAGACAAAATGTTTTTGAAGAAACAGAAGGGTGCAAAGATAGTTTTTTTGATGGGAAAGGGATGCAAGCATGAGAGACGAAGGATATGAAGCTAGGTGGACTGTGAGTATAAGCAATACAGGTAAAAATTTGGTGGATTAGAAGAACAGTTTCGACGAAAGGAATTGGATGAACTATTATCTGAAAAAGAGAAGAAAAAAACAACGATCTTATTCTTGAATATCAATAACCATTTGCTTTACTTTTCTGGGCGAAGGTTCGAATTCAGGCATCAGAGGTTTGTAAGGCAGTATAGATTGGACTGATTGATCCTCAGAGTCGCTCCAAATTTCTAGTTTTTCTGCAAGTACAAGTACCTGATTTTGTAGGATTAAAAGATGACAGTAAGAGCCTGTGAGCCAGCACATGGCCATTGCGTAGATCGCGAATCCAAGGGTACCGGCTAAAGCGGTGATAATCACAATGGTGAAAGTGATATCAAAAGTCGCGTTTTTTGCAATCCAAAGCCTACTGAAGCTCCGATCACGCTCCAGAAGGGCGCCTGGCTGAACACCCGTAGAAACACTCGGCGGAAATCGTCGTCATCCCGATCGGTCGCTTTTCTTTCAACTTTGCGCCTGCTATTAACAGTAACTATTGCATGAAGCAAACCGCCGATTCCACCTGCGAGGCCTCCAATGAGCACAATGATCTGCGCAATCCGCCTATCGTGTTGCCAGATGAACGATCCCAAGAGACCCGTTAAAGCTCCAACTATGCTATTAGCAATGGTGCCAAAGGCTAGCGCCCCGACACAGTTGATGACAATAGTCATTGAGATAGAAGAAGTGGTTGGCCCAACAGTCATTCTATGATTTTGAAGGGAAAAGAATCAGAAATTTGATGAGTATGACACTAGCAAAATGACAAAAATCGGATGCGATTAGAGAAGCAGCTGCACAACTAACGATGATATTTCTAAATCAGCCTTGGAGACAGTGGGTGTCATGGTTGGGAGGGAATTGATGCTTCTGGTCTGAGGGGCCCTGTGGGAGGCTGTTTTTGAATCAAACACCACGCAATTTCATTGAGCAATCAAATTTTTACTTGCAGCTGAATTCGTACATTTAAGATGTACAGATCAAACTAAATGATCTTCAATAATCCGGAACTGAGCCATTTTATGGGTACCCACCTCTTTGCAACAGTGGTGCGAGAAACTTTTCAACGGGGCCTCGCCGGCTAGTAAGTATGTTAATCCGATGGTAAGCAAAAAGCCTAGTAGCAATTGTTGTAGATTCAAGGGATTGGGTAGCTGTATGGGAATGGATAACTCGGGAGGAGTCAGAAAGATGCAAATGCTTTCTATAGGCGGCTAAATGCTGAACGATGATGTCTGCCTGGATCGAGGACAACAACCTTCACAACCATGGCGTGTTTTATACTAACTGGTCGGGCCAAACCAATAGCTCATCTTTCATTGGAGGGAGTAAGATCTTGCTATACATTCCTCTCAAGTTGGGTGATCAGGTTCCTGATCAAATGAATTGAGAAGGCCTGCGGAATCGGATGCAGCGGGAGAAGTTGTGAGCCGGCCAGCCACATCAATAGACATCAACCAACCTCATCATGAATCGATCGACAGGCGCATGGCGTATGTAAATATTTATTCAACACCGGCTCACTTCCCTTGTCAAATCTTACTGGGTATTCCCTGTTCTGTTGTTACTATGCAACTATGTATTCATCTGCGTATCAAAAGAAGCTTGTATTTTAACAGTCCTTGCTCCTTTAACCCACTGGGGTGCCTAGCCTAGACTGGCTTTCTGCATGCCAGTGCCATGCTACAGGAATCAAGAGTTTGAAAGAGTCAAGGGGACCCAAGCTTGCAGCGATGGCAGCTGAGCACGATCTGCTGGCAACCAGCTACGAACTTAAATATCTACTGAATGTGTGTCGCAGAGTTTGTAGACTCCTTAATCGCATATCATCTCAATCTCTCACCATTCCTAAGTACAGTGAGGCAAATATATATGCAGCTGGTTTTGATCAGGTCGGATGAGATCTGCATATTCTGATGAACTTATCCCAGACCTCGCTTCACTTTGATCCAGCAGCCTGTGACTTATGTGGTCTGATGACCTTGTTTGAGAGCTCACTTCACTGTGATGAGGCAGGCTGAGATAAATACGTGTGATTTGTAAAACTTCACAAAGAGCTCACTACACAACTCGCTATGACATGGATCACAATGTGCACTCAGATATTAAGCTAAGAACTTGCGGATAAAATCATTCATAGCCCCACACAATGTGAGTGAGTAGCAACTTCGGTGACAAAAACCCATCATCTGCGAAGGATATTTGTCTTTCATAATAGAATCACAATGGAAGAGGGATGTAAAGAAGTCAAGGATTGTTTGCTGATACAATCAATCGAGCTGCGCCATACTCAAGCGGAGCTTTGAGCCTCATGTAGGACCGATCACCTAGTGGGGCTGCAAAACACAAGTCAAATCAAAAGTGAATTCATTTGGACAGCCGCCTGTTTGAAAGATAAAGAAAAGACTCACTGGTAATCATCTATTCGCAATAGTAATCCCACAGTCTCGGTGGCTAATGTGATGGCAGTAGTTGACACGAGCAACGGCTGAAGAACGTTTTCCTCCAACATATTGCTTATCAAGCCCTATATGATTAAACTAATATATCAGTACATGGCCAATGTCAGTAATAATTAGGGCGCAGATTACCTTTCGCACGTTGATCCCAGCAGTTCTTTCTCCAGCAGCGTGTCGACTTCTTAATTCGGTGATGACCGCGACTGGATTCGGCAGACCGGCGTTTTCCGCTAGGGTGGTAGGGATGACTTCTAAAGCGTCGGCGAAAGCTTGGAAGCAGTAGGCTTCCATCCCTTTGAGTGTCTGTGAATACTGAGATAGGAGCCGCGAGACATGAATTTCGGGTGCCCCGCCACCAACGATCAAGCCGCTAAAATTGGTAAATGAAAGATTCATTAACTCATTGTTTGTATCCAATAAAAAGAATTTAACTGACCGCTTTTTGACCAAACAGCGAATCACACACAGGGCATCGTGTAAACTACGTTCGCTTTCGTCGACAACCAGCTCGTTAGCGGCCGTACAAAGTATACTTGCCGTCTTCCCTTGGTTTTTGATCCCTGAGACCCGAACGGTCTTCGCGCCGTTAAGGCTAAGTTCTTCCACAAGGTCGGCTTCACCCAGCTTATCCGCCGAGAAAGCTTCGATATCAGCAATGGGCCTGCAGCCTAAGGTTTTGCTAATGAAGTCGATCTCATCCCGCTCAATGTCTTTGATAACCAATATTTTGAATTTTGCTAGGAAAAATGCGGCAATGTCGTTGAGCGCATCCCGGAGAATTGACTTTTGAATGAGTAACACGTTGCATCCGGTTTTCGAGATCGTTTTACATATTTCTAGTAGATATTGTCGCTCTTCCTTGAGAATCTTGTCTAATTGCCCGTATCGGGTGACGTTGATTTCGTTGTCCATCTAGAAATGACTTGTAAGCAAGCAACTCCCATAGAAATAGTGATGATAGTCTCGATCGGAGGGTCGAGCCAGCAACAACACTCACATCTGGTTTGGGTGTACTCAATTGAAATTGGATCAAGCCAATCTTAGCCTTTTCTTTTCTCGATGGACCTCCCTGGCTATTGGTAACACTCTGGCGCAAGACCATCCCGTCAACCAAGCTGGTATCCTCGATTGTTCCACCAACCTTCTTGATGATTCGAATGTTGTTCAGATCAACGCTAGAGGTTTCTAGGTCGGCTACTCGTTTGACCGCATCCACTGCAATCGGGGCTAGAATAGAAGAATATTGCGAGACGATCTTAGAGTTTAAGGAAGTGCTCGCAGCGCGAAGTAAAGAGTCGCGGTCGTTAAGATCAACGGGGGTAGAGATTTCTTCAAGAAATTCTACACTTTTGATCGCTGCGCGTGAGAAGCTCTCGGCAATGATAGTTGGATGGATTCCTATAACAACAGCCGAAGGGGTTAGTGATGATGTGAAGAGAAAACGCGGGCTTTATAGATGATACCTTTGGCCAATAGCTTTTCAGCTGCACCTAGGAGGCTCCCTGCGAGCACGACCACACTAGTAGTTCCATCACCAGCAGATACGTCTTGGGCAGCCGAAAGTTCCACGAGCATTCTGGCAGCGGGGTGCATCACACTCATTGATTTCAAGATAGTGGCTCCATCATTTGATATCGTCACATTTCCATCGGCAGTCTGAATCATTTTGTCCATCCCTCGAGGGCCAAGAGAAGTTCTAATTGCATCAGAGATTGCTGCAGATCAAAGTAATGTCAGCCGGACTGGCGAACTGCTCGAATCGATCAGGAAAGGTAACCTTTTGCTGCTGTCATATTACTAACGAACGAAAGGATGTCAACAATTTCTAAATGAATGTTTTAGGAGTATGGAGCTCACCTCAATCGAACTTCCATCGGTTTCTCGGCATTCTTGAAAGCCTTTCGTCCTTGGCTTGGCCCGTGTGAGCTGTTTCCAGGATTGGAAACTGCGGGAGCGGTGCTCAGGGGAATTGCCATCGGGGTATCGATGCTGTAGAGGAAAGTGAAATGGGAGTCGAATGAGAAGTGTCCTGTTGGTCAAAGTCTATGTGATGAGTTCGATCGATCACACTTCCGAATGGTTTGATCTCTACTTGAGATTGTCGCATGCATAATGGTATGCATAGTGGCCCCCCCGCCGCGCGCGGCTCTACTGCCTGTAGCTGACATGCAGCATGCTCCAACCTCTAAGAGCATCTCCAATCGTTTGGATAACTTTTCGACAACTGTCGAGCTCTTAGCGAGCTCGACAGTTATTTTATCAAGAGTGTCCCCACTCGTGGCTTGATAACCCGGCTTGATTGCTGGGTTATTGAGCCGATCCACACTCGTGCTGCTCTGCAACTCGAGTTCAATAACTCGAGTTGCAGGGGAGCACTACACGGGGTGGGTTTTTATGGGTGGGGATCCCTTGGGGGTTTCAAATGGGGGGAGGATTGACTTGTGAAAGATATTCACGAGTTAGCTTATTGAGCTCAAAGTTATGGACCTCTATCAAGAATTGTATCAATTCGACAGTTATGGAGCGCTATCGAGCGCACAAGTGGGGCTCGTCTCGATAAAGTTGGCTTATCGAGCCAACTTATCGAGACGATTGGAGATGCTCTAATAGCCTTGGGGGAGGAAGAAAAGGTACCACCCAACTACATAATCCTAGTGGGCATCTATGTTGAGCTATCCAAGTAGTATACTTGTTCTCTCTCTTTTTCTTTTATTCATTATAAGTATGCTTCCCACCTTTCATGTACATATCACTAGTTGTGACATCTATTCTTCTCTCTCTCTTATAGTCTGAGTCTACAGTGTGGAAGGTCTCTTTTCTTCATCCTTCCAACAACCTTCAACTCACTTTGCTGTTCACTCAGGTTTGTTTTCCTTTTCATTTTTCTCTTTATTCTAAATGAAATTAATCCTTCCAACAACCTTCAACTCACTTTGCTGTTCACTCAGGTTGTTTACATCAACAGGTTATGAGCCCCAGTAGCGCTTGAAACAAGCGACGTTTCTCATCTATCGCGCTCTAATCTCAAAGGATCACCCAACGACTTCCCTAAAAATCAATCACTGTTTCTCATCACAAACAGTCACCCAGGACATTGTCGCACAAATGGCCAACTCTAAACCGGACGACTCCTCTGAGCAATCATTGCTTAAGGTCGCCCGAATCCTGCAGCTCAAAGCCCCTGACGCGGACTCCAACTACCTTGATTGGAGTTTTGTCTTGCTACTTCATCTTCACTTGCTCAGTCTGGACCATGTACTCCAACAAACCGATTCTAAGGACCGCCCGGCAAAATGGTCGGAACACAACAACAACATGTGTTTGTTCATCTCTTGGACTGTCCACTACACCAATATCAGGCTCATCTGCGCGTTTGGAAGCGATGCAGCTGGAATGTGGTGGTCACTCCGCTCGGCACACCAAGACTTGTCGGCAGGAGGCCGCATTTATTGGCTCCGCAAACTTGTCCTTCTCCGGATGAACGGAGACGATATCAATTCCCACCTTGTGGAAATGGAATCATGTGCTGAAAAGCTTACCTCCCTCATCACCCCCGATAAGCCCCTTACCACCAACAACATACACTCGGCTGCCTTACTTGGATCTCTCTCACCGGACTGGCTCAGTTGCGTATCATCACTGATGAACGACAACACCGTCTTGTTGTCCAGGATTGTATCCGCACTCAAGGCGGAATCTTTACGTCGCAAGGCAAGAACCGAGGAGGATCAAGTCACTGCCTCTTTGTCAGCCTTAGAGCCAGCACAGCTGACCTAAAGTCTGTCTTCTCTTCTTCTTTAAGTCGAAAATGTCTTATATCTGTTTACCCTGAGGTTTAAACCTTGTTTTGACTTCAAATTCTGATTCTTCATTAAAATTTGACCATAGTGTTCACTGAACACTTTGTAATTGCTCAACTCCTTCATGGAGTAATTAAATAAACAATTCTACGCTACAGCTGGCTGGGCAAGTGAAATAAGGCCAGCCAACCACATCTACATCTTAGATTACATAAGCAAACCTTGAAAATTTTCGAAGTTGGTGTATCCCCCGTTGCAGGCAGGATACACAAACTCAAGACACCCAGAACCACCAACTCAGATCACCAAGGATTCACCAAGTTACAGCTCACCACTCTAACCAACCAAAGGCCTCTTTCACCCAGTACCTCAACAGTATTGTCAGTCAGTCCCCTTTTTGAACCTTGCTCTTCTGACAGAAGTCCTTCTCTGTCTCCCCTTCTTTCTTTCCCCTTTCCTGTCCTCATCCCTCATCAAATCAGATCAATCCAAGCACAAATCATCAGATCAGATCAGCTTCAATCATCCTCAGAGATCAATCAGCTTTGCTTCAATCTTCTTCTGTGGTTTTTCCTTGAAACAAACCACATAGGTTTCCCTCTAAAGAACCTTGACTATCCAGCTTGACATAGTCTAAAAAACTGGGCTGATTAGACTTGTCTTCTCAGATACCTTCCACGTTTCCATTGTGTGAAGAGACTGTTGCTTCTCAAAGACTCTGGCACAGTTCATCCAACTTTTCAAGTTGTTGATTATCATCATTAAAGAGCACTCAGATTATTAGAAACAATGATCAATCAATAATATTATCCCTTTTCCCTTCTTCTTCTCTAACAGTTGTATTCTTTATCCCTTGAAATACAACTGTTGCCCCCCATTTCTTGTGTCCTGTTGTCACTTTAGAGACCCAGGATCACACTCTTTCTCCAAGGCGAAAATAGCCCAGACACCAGGACGATCTCGTCCCCGTTTTGATGACAGTCTCTACTGTTCTTTCTGCAAACTCAAGGGTCACAAGCTGTCAGTATGCGAACGTGCCGCAAAGGTATTAAACAACCACTCTTCCTCTCGCCCTCAATCAACAGAAAGTCCGTCCTCTCATCAGACTCCCACTCGAGGCAACACCGATTGCAGAGCAACTCCTTGTCGCCACCACTCGCCGGCTGCAGCCGGACACACATTGGTAGTGGAGCTCGGCTACAACTCCTATGATGACGATTCTGATTTCTCGTTGCCCGAACGTGCTGGCAACGCCGTCAGTCTTCCCCACGCTGAAGATCTGCCTTGCTCTCTCAATGCAAACATTGACTCGGGCTGCTCCATATCAATGACTCCAAATCTCGCGGCGTTGTCCCGCTCCAAACCAGAAAACACTCCGGTCAGACTTGCAGATTGATCACTAGTGTCAAGCACTCATCGAGGCACCCTATCCCTCTTGCTTGACATTGACAAAGAAGTCCCCGCCTTAGTAGTTCCACGTCTTCATGAGCCCCTTCTGTCCGTTGCGGGCATGTGCGACCGATCAATGGTTGTAGTTTTCAACTCAGATTCCTGCAATATCTACGACACCAGCACCTTCCAACCTACGGGAAACATCATTGGGCACGGGTATCGAAAAGGAAATCTCTACTATTTGCCAACCAGTGAGGTAAATACACAAGCTGTTTCCGTCACATCTGTACCTCATTCTGGCTGCTCACTTCTGGACTACCACATCCGCCTATCCCACATAGGCCTTAAACCCCTAAAACGGTTTCTCTCCCAATCAGGCATACAGATCTCAAACTCACACAACGACATAGTCAAAAATTGTCCCATCTGTGTGCAATCAAAAATGCATCGAGTATCGTTCACTACTCGCTCGTCACACCGTTCAACCTTTCCCGGACAGCTTGTCCACTCCGACATCGCCTCCTTTGAAGTCCCCTCTAGAGAAGGCTACAAGTACTTTGTAACTTTCATTGATGACTACTCAAAATACGTAGCCGTCTATCCAATCAAAAACAAATCAGATGTATTCTCCTGCTTTAAATTGTTCAAATCTTTCTTTGAAACTCAAATGCAATGCAAGCTCCTTTCCCTTCGATCTGATAATGGCGGCGAGTACTTGTCCAAAGCGTTTGAATCATATATGTCCTCCTCCGGGATATATCATGAGCCGGGCCCACCACATTCCCCAGAATTAAATGGAGTCGCAGAGAGAACAAACAGGACCATTGGAAATGTTATTCGATGCGCACTTCTCACAGCCCAACTGCCAAAAACGTTTTGGACCGATGCTCTTTGTCACGCTTTCCACTCATACAACTCCGTCCCATGCACTACACCGACTGGATTCACTAGCCCCACCAAAATCCTCAACATCTCAGCCGTTGACGTCAAGCGCCTCCATCCATTTGGATGTTTGACATACTACAAGGTACCAGAGGCAAACTGAAAGAAACTTGACCCAAAAGCACGCGCATCCATCCTCCTCTCTTACTTGCAGGACGGAAACGGCTATCGCGTTTGGGATCTTCAAACCAAAGCGACCATCAAGACACGGGATGTGATTTTTAAGGATAACATCTTCCCCTATTGTCTCAAGTTGGTCGGTACCTCCCCTCCATTCTTGTCGAACTCCCGTGGTCTTCCCACATCAAAGACCCTTCCCCATCCCTTCCCATCACTACCACCGTCTCCAATCCACTTCCTCTCTCCCTTCCACCTTCCCCCCGCTTCGACGTTGACTAACAACTCATCCATCCCGCCCTTGATTGCAGCTCAGAAGCGAAATTCTCCTCCTCGCACAACAGACCGTGTACCGTTGCCAAAGGCGGCTATCCCCCCATCCGTCCTTCCCTCTTCATTCCGAACAGCCAGGACTCCACAACCAGCCGTTCCTGACTTGCCTTTAGTCAGTGAATCAGAAGACGATAAAGTCTCATCTGGCCCCGGTTCCCCTGCCCCTCCCTCTTCTCCCATCCTCTATCCACTCGCCGATGCACACCCTCCCACTCTTGAAAAACCATCTCCAGTCTTCTCCCCGCCTCCTCGTACGGCTCCACATTCCCAAAGTACCGTTGACCCTCCCGTAAGGCAGTCAGGTCAATCTTGCAAACCCCCAGACCGCCTTGGAAATTGGGCAAAATTCGCAAATCCAAGTGACAACATTGACACCCCAAAGACCTGGAAGCAGCTTCAACGATCCCCCAACAAATCGAAATGGATTAAAGCAGCCAAACAGGAATTCTCATCTCTCCTCGGCATGAACACGTGGAAGCTGGTCCCACGGCCACAGCGTTGACGCATCATAAAGTCGAAATGGGTCTTTAAGGTAAAACGCAAGCCAGACAAATCAATCCTCAAACTTAAGGCACGGCTTGTAGCAATGGGCTACTCCCAAATCTCTGGCGTCGACTACAACAAGGTATTCTCTCCGACTCTTCGGCTTGAAACACTACGTCTTATCTTAAGTTTACTTGCATCAAAACGTTGGGTAGGTCGTCAAGTTGATTTCAAAACGGCTTTCCTCAACGGACGACTAGACGAGACCATATTCATGGAGCAAGCCCCCGGTTTTGAAGATCCGCAAAATCCTGATTACGTATGTGAACTGCAACGATCCCTATACGGGCTCAAGCAATCCCCTCGGCAATGGAACCGCGAACTTCAAACCACCCTTATCTCCCTCGGCCTCACCCAATCTAAATACAACCCTACCCTCTACTTCAAATCATCTGACGGCAAACTCCTAGGTGCAATCACAGTACATGTTGATGATCTTGCAATTGTCAGAGAGTCCTCCTTTGTAGAACCTCTCATAAAAGCTCTGGGCTCTAAATTTGCTATTGGCGCCGACGAAGAACTCAACCATTTTCTTTCCATCAAAATCACTCGGGATGTCCAACAACAACTTGTATTTCTATCCCAGTCGCACTACGTTGACGACATGATTTCCGAATTCCTCAAGACACCCATCATCCCTACTCAAACTCCCACCAATGCTCACTTCAAAGAACTTGTCAAACGCTCCGACGCGGAACCACCATCCTCCGGTCCATACTCTCGCCTAATTGGTTCCTTACTGTGGATCGCCCAATGTACTCGGCCAGACGTAGCGTTTGCCGTCAACAAGCTGTCACAATTTCTGCGAGATCCATCCGAGACCCACTGGATGGCAGCCGTCCGAGTGCTGCGCTATCTTGGATCCACCAAAGACCTGCGACTTTGTCTGGGTGGTTCTCTAACATTCAGCGGCTATTCTGATGCCAACGATCAACTTCCGCCTATACATACCGGTTTGGCGTTGGAGCAATATCTTGTAAATCCAGAAAACAGGCAACGGTTTCCCTGTCAAGCACTGAAGCCAAATACAAAGCCCTAGCGGACTCCTGCAAAGAAGGCCTTTGGCTCCGCAAAATTCTCACGGAACTCTGCATTCAACCCCGTGCCTCTCTTCCCCTACATGTCGACAATGAGGGTGCGGAGGCTCTAGCAAACAACCCCAAACATCACTCTCGCACAAAACATATCGATGCCAGATACCACTTCGTACGTGATTGTGTCAACAACGACATCTTCACCATACTTCATGTGTCCACCGCGGACATGCTAGCGGATATGTTAACTAAACCTCTTCCACGCGTCCTCCTTGAACGCCATCAAAAAATGTTTGGTATTGTTTAACCCAAGGTCATCAGCAAGGGGGGGTGTTGAGCTATCCAAGTAGTATACTTGTTCTCTCTCTTTTTCTTTTATTCATTATAAGTATGCTTCCCACCTTTCATGTACATATCACTAGTTGTGACATCTATTCTTCTCTCTCTCTTGTAGTCTGAGTCTACAGTGTGGAAGGTCTCTTTTCTTCATCCTTCCAACAACCTTCAACTCACTTTGCTGTTCACTCAGGTTTGTTTTCCTTCTCATTTTTCTCTTTATTCTAAATGAAATTAATCCTTCCAACAACCTTCAACTCACTTTGCTGTTCACTCAGTTTGTTTACATCAACAATCTACTCTCCCCCGTACTGGGGTAACACCAGGCCATACCACTCCCCCGCAAGCCAATATCACTGACAACGGAGGTGATATTGGATTGGACATCAGATGGGCTGGTGTGAATTTACATACAATCTACAAGGGTTACTCCCCAACAGACCTGTTAACTGTCAAATTTCACATGTAGTGTCACTATACTAATACTTGAGTGTTATGATAAGTTTGATACTATATATATATGATGGGACTTAAGGCACCCATAAACCGTGGAATTTTTGAGGCAACCACACACCTAAATCAATATTCAATGATATGCTTATGTAAGTCTGAAAATAGTTTGGAATGGTGCAGTCAGTGAAGTGAGATGTTACAAGCTGGGGATAATAAGAAAGATGTAAGAAATGGGAATTGAACCCATGACAGGGGTAGTGCTGGGCTCATAACCACCCAACTACAAAATTTTAGTGGGAATCTACTCTCCCCTGTGCTGGTATAAAATCAGGCCATGAAACAAGCAAGATGCCAGGGTATCCCTACCTGTTTACACCACTGGTGCATCTAGGAACCATGGTGACTGTCAGCTATGAGTTTGAAACACTGGCTTAAAGTCTATAAAAAGCCAGGTACTATCACTATGCTGAAAGGTTATCTGAATAATAATTACTATTATTCTCTCTATAGTGTCCAAACTATGCACAGAGGATAAACTAAACTCCTTTTTAATTGCTTCTTTGGTATACAAATCAGTCAATCAGGAGACAACTAACAGCTAACCTTATAGTTTTGGCTATCTTTTCTGTCTTTTTGAGAGATAAGTAACAATATAAATTGTTACAAGCAGCTGGCAAGCACTTGAGCTGATTGACTGTCAGAGGTGGTAGTCTTGAAGCAACTGCTTTATAAGGAGTAGTTCAAGGTCTAAGATGGGGAGGCTCTAAGGTACCTTGATAACTAGTCCAGTAAACAAAGTAGGTTGGATAATAAGGGGATAAAACTACTCTAAAAGTAGGAGGAGAATATTCAGGGTACTTACTAATGTGGTACTGGGTGAATATGCTGAGGATCCAATCCTAGGCCAGAAAAATGGCCTCCTTTTATATTCTAGAGGTCTTCAGGGGAAGGTTCTAGAATGTTGTTGTATATTCTGCTCTAATGTATTACAATTCAAATGCACTATGATGCAATGTGAATTGTATTGAATTGAGCACAGTATTGTCTATGTCCCCATGACCTCATGACATGTATGTATAACCAATCACATCATGGGCCAGTTCATTTAATAGGACAATACTGGGAAATTACCACACACTTAGGTAATTTCTTTCTTATTAGCATAATTCTATTATTCTTATATTTATGCAAATAAGATTATTGTCTCTCAGCTTTTATGACAATACTTTCTAATCCATAATTCATACTTTTTATTCCCTTTTTCTTCAAGTATCTTTGTTTTATGATAAAGTAGTAGAAGAAGTAGGAATGTAGTGGTGGTTTGAGTGAGCTACCCCACTTAATTTTAAATTCTGATTTAATTGATATAATAATATTTCATGATATGTTATTATTTACATTAGTAATACATTACTTTTATTGTATTTTATAGTTTAGTCAGTTCTTAGGATACTTTGGAGTATCTCTAGGGCTGACAGTGGCTTCCCGGAAGGTGTCAAAATTTATTTTAGTAGGAAATTCTGCAAGGCATCTCTTCAGCCATCACCCAGGCACCCTGTCAGCTATGTGTATGAAACACTGGCTTAATGTCTATAAAAATCCAGGTACTATCACTGTGCTGAAAGGCTATCTGAATAATAATTACTATTATTCTCTCTATAGTGTCCAAACTATGCACAGAGGATAACCTAAACTCCTTTTTAATTGTCTTATTTGATATAAAAATTAGTCAATCAGCAGAAGACTAACAGATATCCTTATAGGTTTGGCTATCTTTCTGTCTTTTCGAGAGATAAGTGACAATATAAACTGTTAATAAGCAGCTGGCAAGCACTTGAGCTGATTGGCTACTGTTAGAGGTGGTAGTCTTGCAGCAACTGCTTTTATAAGGAGTAGTTCAAGGTCTAAGATGGGGAGGTTCTAAGTTAGCTTGATAACTAGTCCAGTAAATAAGGTGGGTTGGATAATAAAGGGGATAACACTACTCAGCAGGAGGAGAATATTCAGGGTATTTACTAATGTGGTACTGGGTGAATATGCTGAGGATCCAATCCTAGGCCAGGAAACGGCCTCCTTTTATATTCTAGATTTCTTCAGGGGAAGGTTCTAGTATGTTGTTGTTGTATATTCTGCTCTAATGTATTACAATTCAAATGCACTATGATGCAATGGGAATTGTATTGGATTCAGAACAGTATTTTATATGTCCCCATGAAGCCTTCTTAGTTTGTTCCATTTCTTATTATTAGATTGTTGGTTGTCTAGATAACTCTTATCTCTACAAGTGGTAAATCTTTCCTTTTCTTATCATGTACTACACTTTTTATCTAAATTTTTCTTATGAAGTCTGGTCTATTAGTTTCCAAAGTGATCTCCAAGACAATGTGGTTGAGCTTTTCAGGGTAGAGATGACTCGCAAAAGACCCCTTGATACTGACATCTCCGATTTTGCAAAAGGTACACAACACCAGAGCTGTGACAAGGTACAAAAGGTGCTGACTGATAGTCAATGATTGGTACCATCACAATGGGTGGAAAATTGATTGAATCTCAAACATTGGCTATGTTGAGAGAAATAGGGCTCACCATTGTTTATCACCTGGAAAGATAGATCATCAGTGACTGTAGTGCGTAGGTTTGCCGAATTGCTGAAGGTCTGCCAAACTCCAGGAGTGGAGAGGCAGGGTTGCAGTACCAAGGCCAATTGGTTTTGCTTGGTGTCCATCATAAATATATGTCTCTTACTAGGTACCCCAACTGCAAAGCTTAGAGAACCATTGGCTTGATTCGAGCACACTGATGCCGGGTCGGAGGAATAGATTACTCTGAATCAACGCTGGATTCAGTCCCTAACTCAACCAAGCACCTCCCTAACTGTCACATCGACCAGAGGGACTTCGGAACCACGTCCCCCTCTCCATTTTTGGTGAGGGACTTGGGTCAAGTTGAATTATTCAATTCATCATGGCCATTCCAAGGGCTCGAATTACCGAACAGCTGCCATAGCGAAAAGCGTTTGACTGACCGCAATGTCAATTGAGCATTATTACCATAATTCATCTGGCACTTGAAAGTTTCATCTGAGGATACCATACGTCATAACCTCCAAGGACATAAACATTAAGTTTTTGATTTGGATCCTAATTCCCAGGCAAAATTAATAATACTCTTAAGCTTGATGACAAAGGTGATATGGGGGGAGAAACCACGGAAGAATTTCGTTGATGATTATACAGATTGTAATTATTATGGAGCTGATCTAACTATATTAACGATGGCACATATTAAGGAGTACAAAACGGTCTGATGTAATAGTTGAGGAGATTTAGCAAGCTAGCCAATGATTCATGATGCTTTGGGCTATTGACTGCGACACCCAAAGATCGCGAGGCAGTCTCTACCCGAGTAAGGTTGACCCCGACCCGGGCAACTGCCATAACAAGCTGCCTTTTGGGTCAGGTCTTGATGGATAACAGTCCCTTGGGTGGATTGAGTGCCGAGAAGGACCAAGTAGAGTAATTCCAGTAGGTAGACGCTTCCAGAGAATTTAGCCATGATCCTGCGGATAAGAACAGAAAAATTCTTAGTCTCGAAGTATCTCTAGACTGAAACCATGATGAAAAAACATATGAATTGGCTTACGATAGTCGGATAATCTTTTCAATTGATTTTTTACCGCTTGAAATGTTTTTTTGAGTTTATTTATTAATTAGAAGGCCTAACGACTAGACTAGGGTGTCTCGAAAAACTATTGTGATGGCTAAAGGGTTTTACCAAGTGTAACGAAGGTGAGTTAGAAAGAGTGATTTGATCGAGTGGGGTTGGTAGGATGGTCCAGAGAATGATCTGGTAGGTCTGTTCTTATACCATTTAATCTCCAGGGGCACCACACAACTTGGAATACAGACGGACGTTCAAGGTTTCACTTTGATAAACCTGCGAGATGGGATTACTGTTGTGTTTTTGAATGAGCTTTCAAATCTCTATCCAAATCTTTATTTAAAGCTAGTTCAAAAATGTCAATTTTTCATTTCTTCTTACCCTATACTTAGTTTCTTCGAATTTCATCACGACCAGGCGTCCCAATTGAACTGATTGTTTTTGCAAGCCACTTCGAAGAGACTCCGAAAAGAGTTGGCGAATGCGATTATGCACTCGACTAGTGTAGATACTAATCAACGTAACGGCTTGTGCCGTGTTTGACAGCGTCGTGATCAAGCGGTTTTCACTTCTCTTACATAGTATTGGCTTCGGGTTGTCTCAGAGTTGTGACTCACTTCACTCGCTATTAACATTCTATTCATATCCAGACAAGTGATGGATGTCGGAGGCTTTCAAGAATTGGTGAGTTGATGTACACCACGGACGAAAAGTACCGACTTCAAGTCGTGCACCAGGACGACTTGACGTCGTGTAATTTCAATTCAGTAGCATACGTGTTCGTCTGCAAGGCAGCTTGAGAGGCAGGCCAGGTTATGAATCAGAAAACAATTTAAACTCATATAATGTACAAATAGATGGTAATGAGCAATGTGATCACTCCATCCAACACTCAATCTCAAATGAGAGTGTGGGATTGGGTTTTGGTGGTGTTGATGACAAATTGGATGGTAATTCTGAAAGGGTGTTTGACATTCATGAATGGTTCATGGATGATCCTTTATCATCTCTGGTTGGATCCCTGGTTAATCATGATGATTTTGTAATTGGAGATAATGATGATGATCAGGCCAAAGATGAACATGTTGAGACAAATGGTAACTGGTATCCCTTCCCAGCCAAAATGGTATGTTCAACCTCTGGTGTTAAATTGTATGATTTCATTCTTTCATGACCTGATACTGATTTCTGCACAGTATGTTGTGGGGGCTCTTGTGCTTGGCCACCTGCACAATGTATTGTCCTGAGCAATGTACCACCAGATCCACTTGATATTAAATATTTGTCATGTGACTCTACACCACGGGTGCACCCGTAGTTCAAAAGAAACGTCCGGCCAACGGATGTCTATTCTTTTGACAGGTTGGACGCCTTGAAGGTGTTCTCAAGGCGTTCCCAATGGTTCCTACCCGTTCCGGGGACGTTGGTGGAACTTCGACCCGTCTCAAGAACCAAAAGGGTTCTCAGCACGAGTTGAGAACGCCTTCGGACGACTTGAAAACCACTTTTGGTTTTCAAGTCGTCTGAAAACCCAAAAGTGGTTCTGATGACGCCTTGGAAACCAAAAGTGGTTTCCAAGGCGTCATCAGAATGGCTCACAATCGGCTTGGAAACCACTTTCGGGTTCCAAGCTGTCATGAGAACGGTTTGCAATACGTTTGCGATTCGACTTGGCATCCGCACAACCTCCCAATGTCGGGGGGGTTACAGGGGGCAGATTCTCCCCCTCGAGATTCTCAGGGGGGGGATCACCACCGAGGATGATGGGCTCAAGTGCCCATCCACCACCCGGTGGCAGGGGGGTTGGTTAGGATTGTAAAAGGACTGCTGATGTGTGGTCCTTTCAGCCCAACCCCCATCCACCTGCCATCTAAGCCCCCTTACACACATTGACCTCTATATCTGTACTAAGCCCCCATACACACACCATACATACACCCACTTAGCCTCCACCAAACACTCATAAGCCCCCTGATGACTCCCCCCCCCAGCTTGTTATTATCTATGACCCCTCTCTGTGTGATAATCTCCTCAACCTCATCTCACCTGAGAAGGCATGTGGCAACCATCCATCCAAAGCCACCACTACTATGCCTGCTCTTCCTACCACTGGGAGATTTTACCGCTTCAAAGCCAAAGTGTTTGCACAACTTGATTTGGTGCACATCAACTTCAAATTTGGGGGAGTCCTCAAATATGAAGATGCTGCCGGCAATGTTGAATGGGTTGGCCGCATCCACCGGGGGAAATTCATCGAACAGTACCCCCTTCCAGTAAAGTACAGGTTATTCCGGAGCCTTTTGGACAAGCTACCACAACAAAAGGACGCCTCGGCATCTCTGCGCATCAAGTTTTCAAGAGGATACATGAATTCTTTGGCTGAAGAATGTGATCAGGTAAGGAGCTTTATTTTGTTCACATTATAGATTTTTAGCTGATAATCCTCTTGTTTGTTGTAGTACCCAAGTGCAAGCACTACTGAGTCAAGCATGAGTCATCTCTCATGGCCTCCATCAGAATAGGACACCTACATAGTTGGCCCTGATTTTATCTACACACTGCTGTTTATTGTTTCCCTAAGATCAATCAATGTCATGTTTTTGCAAGCTTGTTTGTTTTTATTTCAGCAAAAGATATTCCAATTGGCCATGAAATTCTTGTCCACAAACACATGCATTTTTCTGGGTACTTTTTTTGGATTGTGATCTGTCAGGTGCAATTGCAGTGCCCATGATGTTGTAATACCTCTGGCTGTTGTACCATACACATTGGCAAATTTTTATATCTAGAAGTCTTTTTCACTTGTGCACTGATTGAATCATAACAAAAATTGATTCATGGACAGAATAGAGTAATGGCCATGAAACACAGACACATCATTTATGACACACATCATTTATGGGGATGAGAGCTTGATGCTCCATGAGGACCATAACTGTGGTAATATGGGTAATTTTCTGCCACATTAGTGCTGAAATTAGGGTTGTATGATGCATGCCTTTCCACATGTGGATTGTAAGAGGCCCTTTTTTCCAGATGAGGGCTGAAACTGAGGTTGTTGGAAGAGCTTGATGCAACAGGTGTACTATGATGTTGCCAATCATACATTGTTGCTGATTGAAGCGGGGAATTTCCTTGGGGGTAAGAAGATGTGCTTGAATGGAAATTGGGACCATAATGTGGATGTAAAAGATGTGCATTTTAAGATGCCCTCCTTTCCAAATGGGGACTGAAATTGAGGCGGTTGGAAGAGCTTGATGCTATAGGTGTACCATGATGGTGCAGGGAAGATGCTTGGGGGTAACACAATGTGCTTGAATTCAAATTGGCACCATAATGTGGATGTAATAATGGGGTTGAAGTATTGGGAGGGAAATTGGTGTTCATTTGGCATGATGGATATTTATTCCTTGACCTTGTTGGATATTATGGTGATTGTGTCTCATGTGATGTGTGGTTTTGGGACACTAATGTGTTGTTGGATATTCTGACATTTCTTGCCTTCCTTTGTGGTACAGTCTGATCCCATTTTGCTTGACCCAAATATGCTGCTTCATGCATTTCTGCATCTGTTATGGGACCCTTGTCTAATCTGGATACTATTTGGTGAAACACTGGATGATGATGAGAAAATGCATTCACCAGATAGCTGTTAAAGCATGTGTGTTTTATTTCACAGGTCACAGTAGTACCTTCTTGGCGGGCACTTCTTTGCCTGCTTGATACCACAGCTTGACACTTACCGTCATAGCAATTGTGTTGCACATTTAAACAACATAAAATTTGCTAATTCAATGTGAAAACACTACAGTTAGATTGTAAATTTTTCACATGTACAAAGTTCTCTCACTCACTTGTGCTGGAACATATCTTACTACCAATTCTTTTTCCAATATCATCATCTTACAATCCCGCTGTAAACCCTTGATCTTACATTGTTCAATTTGTAAGATGTAATTTTGCTGCCCAAATTGCCAAATTGAAAGAACACTCCCAACATATTGGTTATTTTCCTGGTTATTTGAATTTTTGGGTATTTGAGTCATTGCCTTCTTTATACATAAATCTGTATGATTGAAACACTCACAAGTACAAATGATCCCTTGGAAACTTTATTATTATCATTCAGCTGCAAAGTTCCAACCTGTGTAATTTCTGAATTTGGATAACTATGTCTGACTTCATGTGGAACTGGTTCCTCATTCCCTTCATGCACTTTAGATGCTTTGAAATAGGATTTTTCATCCACTTTGGGGTTGTATCCCATGTACTTTTGTATGAGTGGATTACCTGAGAACATTCTCATAACTTCATCTGAGGCTTGGAGATATTTGTGTTGTGTATCATCCCACATGTAAGCTCCTGAGAGTATTAGGCGCATCACTTGGTAATTACTGAAACTGATGGCTATATCTCTGCCTGGACTGAGTCAATTTGTGTGAATAGAAGCTGTCCTCAGTCGTCCATTGTAGCTTTCAAACTTCTCAGTTGCAAATAAGGTAGCCGGGCCAAATCTTTTGATTGAGTCAGGTAGATGTAATAGCATGTGGAATTTTGGCTTATTTGCCCATTGGGCAGTCATTTTGACAATTTTATACATGAATATCTTAATTTGATCTTCTAATTCCTTTATGTACTCGTTCATGTTGTCTATATGAGTTTGGAAAATCATTCTGCCAATGCAGCATAATGGGATCCATATTTCCTTCTCTGACTTTCTCATAAAGGGAAAGTATACAAATGGTGCCAACTGTACTACTGTGCGGAAGTCTTTGCCCAAGTAACTCTTCCAGTGTGCAATCATGTATTTAGCCTGAATAGGTGGAATATTCATACCATTTGTGATGAAGGAGTTCAAATGTGCCTCCATTTTTGAAAAGTCCTTTTTTTTATCCATGAAGTCCCGTAACAGATACTTGACAATCCCTAGCTGTGAGAAAACATGTAGAATTTTGACTGGGGTATCTAGGCATCCATCAAATTCTTTCAGGTGAGCAAATTTATTGCAAAGCCTGTGTGGTTCCTCTTGTTCTATCATGAGGATCCTTTGGCTTTCTTCAGGGTTATTACGCCTCAATGCTATGAGTTTGTCTTGTAGCTTATCTGTCAAGCCCAAATGATCCATGTGGGTTTCATATTCCTTCTTTGACTGAGTGGTCAGAATTTTCCATGAGCTCTTGGTCTTCTCAACAGTTTGTGTCCATATTCTTGCAAAAGGTTTCAAAGGTATCCCAAAGAAATCCTTTATGTATGAGATGGATCTTTTGTCTGACATTTCATCTACATGCAAATGGCACATCCTGCAGGGGTTCTTGCAAACCCCAGGAATTGGGGTATTTGTGACCTCAGCTGACATAGGTGAATCTCCTAGATAACAAAGAACCACACTCATGAATAAAACCTCTTGATGAATACTGGAATCATATGCAAAACTGCCATTGGTGATCAAAAAGCTAGGGAAAAATATCTTGTCAGTCAACAATATAATATAATACCAATTCCAAGAAAGAGGAATATGGTGTACTTCATATCTTCAAAAATAGACTCTCCCAATTCCAAAGCCCCTGCTTCATTGGACGTAGTAACGAAATGACAATTATACTCCATGTTGCTATGCTCTGGAGGTAGGCCACTCAATGTCATATAGAAGGAGACATGTTTGTTCCATTGTTTTGAAATGTTCCCAGAAGTATTGTCTGAGTAAAGTGTAATGGGGACATGGCGAATTATCTTTCCATTGGCTTTAGATCTCCAAGGGTTGGGCACTGGGATTGCTACTTTAGGGGCCACTCTTGTCCTTCAAGAATTTGACCCCGTATTCTATCCCTGAAAGATTTTCCAGATACAATTGGAAACTCTGAATATATCTTGTCAAATCTGTCTATAGGAACATTGTGCAAATCAGGTGAATTGTAACTTATGTTTTCAGGTACTATGATTGCCAGCTGCCTTGTCCCATCTTGGAATTCTGTGTCTTGATATTCATTCATCCTTGGCACAATGCATTTAGCATGTAGCACATCATTCATCTTGAAGAAGAATATTGGTATGAAAATTTCCTGATCTGGCCCTTGTAGTGTAATTGGCTCAAATATATAATAGTGTTGATTACCACTCTGAACCATCTGTACTCTTCCCTCCCGAGATGAATGCTCCCTCCACTTGGCACTTTGATATAGTGCATGGATATTTATACCATTAGTCTCATGTGGATAGAATTCCAAATGTTTATTCACATAGGGATTTGAAAGCTCCTGGATTGCCAAGAGATGATAGAAAATTCAGTATGCTCCAAAATAACTACATTTATATAATGGTATAAAAACAACCCACATGACATATGATATCTTTCACACTGAGGGAACAGCACTTGTTGTTCAAAACAGATAACTTCTCATTAATGTTGATTTTCAGCATCCTACGGATTCTGTCCCTGCTCCTCCTGAGTGTATTCCAATGGGGTAGGCACACATTGCAAACATGGAGTATTAAGCGGATCTGGTGGTACATGCTTCGTGACAATACATTGTGCAAGTGGCCAAGAATCAGTGCACCAATCAGATACTGAAGATAAATATATTATGTTAGAATATTATCTCCTCCTCCTTCTGAGGCAACAGAGAGATTACATACCATTTTTGAAGGAAATGGATACCACATTCCATTTGTATTACAATAGCCATCATTAATAGGTTCATTATCACCTTCTAATATTTCAGGGTCTTCAATGAGGTCCCCAGAGAGGCCTGATATTGGATCATCAATGAGCCACTCAAGAGGGTTGAATGCCTTTTCTGAAAGCTCATCTGAAATATCTTCACCTCCCCCAAATCCCATTCCCAAACTATCATTGAAGTCCAACAGGGCTGTGGGACATTCTTGTTCAACATCCATTGTATCAAGACCTTCATAATTATAGAGGGGACATTGTGTAGAGGCAGAAATTTCATAGATGGATGTATTATTGTTCTGTGCATGAGCCACATAGTCCTCCGGGGCTGTTGTCTTTTCCAATCTGTGTCCAAATATTGTGATCTGCTTATGACTTTCAGAGGCCAAGTGCTTATGAATACTTCTCAAATTTAGCAGCTTTCCTCCACATGAAATACACTTAAATTTTTCCACTCCACCATCTTGTGGTACTGTATCAAAGCCTGCCAAAATAGGAACATGGATCAGAGATGTGGACCTTTTTATCTTTCTCAAGAAGAAAATTAGTTGCTACTGACCAGGGATCTTCATGAAAACTTATGTATGAATCTTTTTTCTAGGGAACCACTGAATTCTTAGTAGTGGGAAGCAATATTAATTTTTGGGGTGCATGGGCCATGAAGGACATAGACTGCACCCCTTTGTATGGAACAAGGAAGTCATTCCGGGTGTGCCCTTCAGTTTCACACCCTGTATGTGGTGTCACACCTGTGACAGACGGCTCAAACACGCCTTGGCCCGGAGTCGGAGATATCCCCGCCTCCAGATCCTGGCTGGAACATCCATCATCTCCCAGTATCCCCACCACCCCTACGAACCTCCCCTCGCCCCATCCAACAATCCAATCCACCGCTACGACGGTCAACCTAACACACCAAGTCGAAACAATACCAAAGCCCCACCCAATTCAACCATCCCGCCGACTGTTTCATCCCTAGCCCCGCCACCTATGAATCCAGCCCCGCCATCCGACATATGTCCCTCCGCAATGGCCCGAGATGATGAGCCCGTACCACCACCAAGGACCGGGTGAGTTTCTTCCCCCATTCATCATCTACAGGCAGACTTGTCTGACTAACCAAAAAAAATCCCTTGACAGATCTCCTTCCCTTGCCCCGGGAGGGTCAAGTCGGACCAATCCAAAATCAGCCGGGTAGCCAACCGTTAAACTCCCCCCAGGATTTCCGTACACCGGCTCGTAGGACGATATTACATGTTAGTAACTCTGATCCCGATGGATCAGATGTTACTAACATGTCCGAACCTCCGTCCAGTCTAAACTCCAGCCAACGTTCATCCCTACTAACGACGTCTGGCGGGAGGCTCACCAATTGTTCCATTGACGCCGTTTGTACCCGGCTGGAGATGATGGGTGATCGATTCCGACTCAACAACGACACGATTCAGTGGGCTCGAAATCTTGTCGACATAAGATTAAATTTAACTTTGTCGCTCCCCCAATTACTAATGAGCTCCTCTCCATAGATGCCCAAAGAAGAGCTATGGCTCATGAACATCATGATTACCCTCAACGGGCAAATACATCCACCACCATTGTCCGCCATCCAAGAGGCCACCGGTGAGGCCACATGGTTCTCCTCAGAAGTCCGACAATTTCTTCGCGGCCAGGTGCGTGAAGCGCTACTGCGTCCTGATATCGAGGCTTATGGGCGTCAATTGGCGAAAAAACGACTTATCGACAAGCGCCCATTCTTTATTGTCAAGGTAAGCCAATGAGATCTATTCGCCCTTGTTGGGAATATGATTGCTGTCCCATTTATGCTGGCAGGGGGTGATGGAACAGCAGACCCCCACCTTCAAGGCTGCCCACATGCCGTCCGACTACCGTACCAACCCTGACTACACAGCTCAACTCGATCAACTCCTTGGCACCATCCTCAAGTCAGAGAAGAACAACTTCTCCAACTTCCTCCGAATCGGGATGGTGCCCACGACCGCAAGGGCCACGCTACTACCGCCACCATCGTTGGATAGCATGCTAGCCAATGTATACAGCAATATGGATCCCCAATTCGCCGGACTCAGCCAATTGATGATCGTTAGCGATCAGCGCATCACTCCTTCACGCCGGGCCCGGTTGGCCTACATCCAAGCGATGATCAACCTGAACCAACTCGCCCGGATTGCCAGCCCGGGCGTTCCCATACGCTGTTTTTGGGAGGACGAGGACATTGATCGAGATCTTGCTAATCATCCCATTTATTATTATTTTTTATTTTTTTATTTTTTTATGTTGTCATTTCCTCCCTTTCTGTTTATTATACTACATACATGTAAATACACAACACAAGATTGGAACATAAGCAAGCAATAGCAATACATACAACATGCCCCCACTCAAATAATACCTTAGCAAGCGACTCCCCGACTGCCAATTTGCACGGGTCGCATTCAAGCAGGCAACCCAGCCAGGTCAGCACCTAGCTGACCTGGCTCAGAGACGTGCCAAAAACGCCCAACGGGCGTCTTCAGACGTGCCAAAACCGCCCAGCGGGCGACTTCGAAACGCCTGGGAAACGTCTGCAAGGCAGATTCTCATCCGCCTCGGAGGCGGACGTTTGAAAGTCGTCTCAGCAGACGGCTCCCGGGCGCCTTTGGTTCTCACTCAAAGTCAAGGACTTACTGCTGGGCGCTTGGGTGACGCCTCAAAAGACGCCTGGCAGGCGAAATCCTATGCTACTGAATAGGATTTTGACGCCTTCCAGGCGCCTAGCAGGACGACTTGGAGGCGCCCGAATGCACCCGTGGTGTACCACACTGGGATACACTCAGGCGCACACGTGAGAAAATAAGGAAGATGCTTAATATTAAAATTACTGAAAGAACATCTGTATTGAATAACAAGTGTTTTTCACTCAGTATAAAAGACATTATAGGCCATGTGGGTGAAATTTGCTTAATATTCTGAAAATTCTCCATTGGGCTTATATCTGGCTGATTTTTGTATTCTTTGCTATATTCAATTCAGGAAATTGCAAATCCATTTGTGGTTGGTCATCTGGAGTTTTATCCACATGACCCTAATGGGAAGAACATCCATTCATTATATCAAAGCAGAGAGTTGAGGGAAGAATTATCTAGCAAAGGACGTGTCTAGATGGTCAATAATGATAATCAACACTATTATGTATTTGAGCCAGTCACACTACAAGGACCTGATCAGCTTCTTGTGATACCAATTTTTTTCTTCAAGATGGAAAATGAAATATATGCCAAATGTACTTTTCCAAAGACAGAATGTTATCCAGACTAGAATTTCAGAGATGGAAAATCACAGCTGGCAATTATCATACCAGGAAACATCTGTTATGACTCACCTGAGCTGCATACTATTCCAGTTCACAACTTTGACCGCACATATTTACAGATCCCAATGAGCTCTGGAAGGTCATTTTTAGATACAATTTTCCATCAAATACTTGAAGTACAAGATTTGGGTCAATTGGTCCCAATTCCAATCCCAAACCCTTGGAGATTCAAAGCAAAGGGGAAAGTCATCCAACATGTACCAATTACACTCTACTCAGATGATACCTCTGGTAATGTGTCCAAAAGATGGAACAAGCATGTATCATACTATTTCACATTGAGTGGTCTACCTCCAGATCAAAGCAACATGGAGTACAATTGTCATTTTATTAGCACATCTAATGAGGCGGGGGCTTTGGAGCTTGGTGAGTCAATTGTGGAAGAGATGAAGTGAGTGATAAATTCCGTGATGTGACTATATTATCTGTCATTGGCTGCCCATTTATTAAAATATTTACTAACCATGTCTTGTTGACTAGTTCTCTGACAACAGAAGGTAGCTTTGCATATGATGCCAGTCTTAAAGATGAAGTTTTGATCATGAGCTTTGTGATGTGTTACCTGGGAGACTCACCAATGGCAGCAGAGGTTACAAATACCCCCATTCCAGGAAATTGTAAGAACCCATGCCGCATTTGCCATTTGAGGGTCAATAAAGTTTCAAATAGATGTACAATTGAATAAATAAAGAATTTCTTTGGGATCCCAATGCTACCAATTGCTAGAAAGTGGAATCAAACAGTAGAGAAAACTAAAAGTGCATGGCATATCCTCACAAGTAGAACAAAGAAGGAGTATGATGTCCACATGGATGAATTTGGATTGACAGAAAAACTTCAAGATAAGCTCATAGAAATGAGGCGCAGTAATAAACATGACAAAGATGCAATCCAGTTGATTGAGGATTCAGAACCCAAACGGCTTTGCAATCCTTTTGCTCACTTGAAAGAATTTGATGGATGCCTAGATACTCCTGTTGAAATTCTGCATGTTTTCTCCCGAGGGGTTGTCAAATATTTATTAAGAGACTTCATGCATCACCAAAAGGACCTTACCAAAATGGAGGCACATTTTAGATCATTGAACTTAGACAACCTGATTATTCCCCCCATTCAAGCCAAGTACATGATTACACATTGGAAGAGTTTTGTGGGAAAGGATTCCCACACAGTTGTACAGTTGGCACCATTTGTGTACTTCCCATTTATGACACAATCACAAAAGGACATATGGATTTCATTATGATATATTGGAAGCCTAATATTTGAAACCAAAATTGTTGACATTGATAGCGACATCAAAGAATTGAGAGAAAATATCATGATATTCATGTATCACATACTTCAAATGACAGCCCAGTGGGCAAATAAACCCAAGTACCACATGTTGTTACATCTCCCTGACTCAATTCTGAGATTTGGCTCAGCAGGCTTATTTGCAACTGAGAAGTTTGAAAGCCACAATGGTTGACTGAGAATGGCAGCAGTTCACACCAATAGACTCAGTCCCGGGAGAGATATAGCCATCAGTTTCAGTAATTACCAGATTATGTGGTTAATTATCTCAGGTGCTTACTTCTATGATGACTCTCACAAAAAATATTTTCAAGCATCAGTCCAAGTGAGGGAGATATTTTCAAGAAATCCTCTGATTAAACAGGCCATGGGATACAACTCCAAAGTTTTTCACCTTGGAAAATACCCATATGTTAAATCATCCAAAATAACAGAAATGGAGGCACAACCTGTTCCTGAAGAAATAAAACATAATCATCCCAACTCTCAAATTATACAGGTAGTTTCATTGAAACTGAATGATAAGGCAGTCATTCAACAAGGTTCATTTATAATGGTGAGTAACAATATCTACAGTACATAATTCATGAAGTTTTGTGGCAAGTTGAACTTTATGACACTATTCAGGAAGATACCCCTGAGTCTCAATCAGGCATTGGATGTGTCCTCTCCATTTGGGCAGTTACCCACCCCAAAATATACATAATTAAAACTCAAGATTGCACACTGAGGGGTTTGCAGAAGGGTTTCTCACTTAGGATTGTGGAAAAACACAATATGGCTAGATGCATTAATGAACAGGTAAGATTGCAGAATATCATGTAACAAACAATTTCTAACCAGATTATTTCTTGATATGTGAAAGCAAATACTATTTTGTCTCAATGTGCAGCACAATTGTTATGATGGAGGGTGTCAGCCTGTGGTATCAAACATACCAAGAACAAGCAGACAAGAAGGTAACACAGTTAAGCATGTGATAAACCACAACCTAAGCCATAACAGCTATATTTTGAATGTTTTTTAACATCATGAACCTCATGTCCACCAAACAATTTCAACACTACCAATGACCTGCAAAAAGGGTGCTACACTAACAGTTAGCGTAGCTGAAAAGAGTGCTACACTAACAGTTAGAGTAGCTGGAAAGAGTGCTAAGCTAACAGTTAGTGTAGCTGAAGTGAGTGCTACACTAACAGTTAGCGGATTTTATGATATTATAAATTCATTGATTTTGATTTTGAATATGATCAACTGATGCAATATCTGTCATGCTAGAACTATATCATTTCAGGTAGATATAAAATCAGCTTTGGTAGATACAATACCATTATTGTCTGATATAATATCTGATTTTTTTAACTGATGTATTGCCAGATTTGGGAATTTGATATAATCATGCTGGAAGTGCCAATAAAATGTTTCTTGAAATCACAATTTTTTCTATCCTTTTTATATGTCTTAATTGCACTCTCCATAGTAATGAAAAAGAACATACAACAAATGTTGATTTTTGAGTAACAAAAGTGGAAAAAGCAAACCCTACAGGTGAAGCAATCAAGCAGAAAGAGTTAGAAAACTAAGTGATGTTTTATTTCTCAAAGAATTTAGTTCTTTTGAGCTTTTTTCCATATGAGATAATCCCCTGGACATGACAAAGTCTTCAACCATGGATTGTGAATCTCCTGCAAGCAAATTATTCAATTCTATTCCAATCAAATTGTTTTGTATTCTTGTTTTTGCAAACATATGCTTCTAAGATTTGGCAAGAGATCTGCACCACAAGTCTTTTGGATTCCCAAGTTTAGCTTGCTTATTTCCCATTGGGTGTTTCATTGGTAAATTGGAGCTGTCATTTTTAGAGATGTATCACTAGAAAGTTTTAATTTTTCAGGATTGCCTTTCATCTTGGCCGGAATGGGGAAATTGCTGTATCCTCTGAATGTAAATTTCCTCTGTTGACTTGAACATTTGTGTTGTTGATTCAGTTCCAAAATCCATTACCTGTTTGATTGGTACCTATTAGGGGGTATCAAAGTTAAGAAATCCGCCATTTCAAATCCGCCATTTTTAATGGCGGGTTTTGGAAACACACCTACCCCAGGGTAGGTGTGTTTCAAAAAAGAAAAATGGCGGATTTCAGCATCAAATCCGCCATTTCCAAGTCTGGGAACCCCCAAAAATTTTCACTAGACCTCATTGATCAACAACATCCTTGGGACCATATTGATCAAAATCCATGTCATCAATCACATCCTTGGCAGCAAATAAATCACAATCCACTCCATCGATCAACATCCTCCACATATCTAAGACTCAGTCGATCATGCCCAAGGCCTCAAACAAAAAACAACTTGAAAAATCTTTACAACTAACCAAGTTTTTGATGTGTATTGACTCCAATTCAGATTCTGACTTGGAATTTGATTTCTTACTCATCAGTCACTGTCTTATGAAGCAATATACAATCCCTCACATACACACTTTGCACCATCACCACTATGAACGGCAAAAACTTCATCAACTCCCAGAATCCAGTTTTCGCCAACTATTTCGGACCACGCTTGCTTCCTTCATGACTCTAGTGGAAATGATTGAGCATAACCCAGTGTTCCAGAACAACTCAAGAAACCCTCAGAGAGATCCAGCAATCCAACTTGCAATAGCTTTGTCTTGATTTGGTAGTAATGGAAATGGAGCAGCAATTTGTTGACTAGAAAATCTTTTCTTTGTAGGCTATGGGACAATTGATTTATATACAAAAAGAATAATAAAGGTGCTGCTCCCACTTTGTTTCTTAACTTTGATATCCCCTGATTGATTTATATACAAAACAAATAATAAAGGTTCTGCTCCCGCTTTGGAAAACACTTCTTACCTGGCCAACCATTGAAGAACGCATTGAATTATCTTGAAGAAATGGGTTCCTCTGACAGTGAGATTCTTGAGATATGAGGAGTTACGCCAGAATTGGTATCCTTCTCTAACTTCCTCTGCAGCTTGGCAATGTGCTTGGCAGTCCCAGACACATACTTTGGAGGTGACAGGTAGCGCTTCTTTGGTTGAGATGGAATGGAGGTTGAACCCGCAGAGCCCACTTGTGTCTGGCTGGCTTGCCCCAAGCACCATCATTTGAGCACTGGGAGACCTGACGAGCCGTGCGCTCCTCAGACGGCCCAGTGCTCTCCAGATGATGTTGGGACTCGGAAGGCTGGTTGAGTTGGAATCGTTCGTTAAGCCGGAATTCTCTACAGATTGTGAGAGTTTCTGTGGACGCTGTTCTACAAACCTTGGGAGCACTTACTACTGTTATCTGATTGTCATCATCATCTGAAATTGAAATCACTTCGGAGGGTGTGTGTTTGATAGGGTCATTGCTTGATGAGGGTTGGATTGAGGGTCTGCTAGCCATTGGGTTCTAGCAAGAGAGGGGCAAAAGGAGCATAGAAGAAGCATTATATCGGTGGTGGGACAGATGAGTGATGAGCAAGACTGAAGATTGGTTTAGTATTGATAAATCTGAGGTAGGTGATCTTTAAGAATTGCAACAAGAGAAGGCTGAAGAAGTAGGTAAAGCCGAGATGGATGCAGTGATAAATCGTGACGTTCTTGGTCAGATTGGGCCAGTCATACTTGTCATCACTGAACAAGAAGTTGAGCGGAGTCACTTGCTGGCCGAGTGCTCAAAGGGTTTTAGGTGAGGGTGGATCAGGAGGGACACCCTCTGTTGTGCCATTTTCATGAATATTGCTCTCAACGTTCGCCGATTTGCCGTTGTACGACTCTTGGCCTTGGCGATCTATACCCACACCACCGACGAAACGACCGCGGTTACCAAATTGTTCATCTACGAGCCCGGTCTGATATCTCAACTCAGCGAGTTAATCAATCTTGAAATCGGCGGTGACGGTCTCGGTGGCAATATTCAAGCGGCCGCCTTCTACGCGTTGGAAGGTATTTCTCGATATCGTGGCAAGATAGCTGAAGTTGCCGGTGCCGTTGGTGTTTCTGTCAGCCATGGTACCTTGATGCAGGTAGTGCGCAAGATGGCGAAAGAGCTCGAGCGCGAGCGGACCGCTTGTAAGTACAAGTTCATCGACTCGCTGTTTTGCTTCCTGAGCTGCCTCCAGCTCAGTGTGTACGCCGGTTCTCTCCTCGTTGGGGCTGGTGTTGTACCTGTACTGGTTGATATCTACAAGAACTCCCATCCTAATCAGATCGGGACCGTCATCCGAGCTGTTACCAATCTGGATGGGCTTATCTATGGATTCACCTCGGCGTTTGCCCTCTTCAACCAAGTCGATGGCCTCAAGGTGTTCGTTAATCGAATCAAGGCAGTCGGCAATTCCTGGAGTAGATTGGATTGATCAAAGTGAGGCATACATGACAAATGGGTACGCGGAGCAAAGGTCAGGGTCGAACGAGCTCTTGAGTAGCAAAACATAAGGAAAGCCAGTGAGCCTATTCCGAGGGAAAGTACAAGCTGCGTTTCGAACTAGTTCCCGTGCTGGAGTCGATCTAGGGAGAGAGGTAGGCAGCAGGTTAGATTCTTATCTGTTTGGAAGACCTAATGATAGATTGATTGGATTGATTGAAGGAGACTGACTGTTTCTATCGACTGGGCTACCTGGTTTGATAAAAGAATCAAAAGGTTAGTAAACAGATTGGCGGGTCTGATAGTGGATGATATTAAAAAATAAGTCAGCAGATAAATTGTTTGAGTAGGAGGCTGACCAGGTGGGGCTGATTCATCTAGTTGATTGAAAAGATGGGCAGGGTGGAATTCTATTAGAGGGTTGTGCATCTGAATAATTACAAGCCAGATTGAATTTAGTGATTTGATCAAAATGAACCTTTTATATTTTTTCCAAACAATTGATTGTTTGGTGGTTAACTTTGACAGGCCCCCAACGAAATAACCTAGTTTTTTTGCCAGAATAATGGCGGATTTGAAATGGCAAATTTGGCTGAAACCCGCCATTTTTTTGGCGGGTTTCATTTTAACTTTGATACCCCCTATTATTAGATACTGGGTTATCTGAAGCCAATATTTCCACAGCTGAAGATATCCTCTTTTGATGTATTTTCTTTCTTGAGGTTCTAATTATGGCTCAGAATGATTTTTTTTATTTGTAGCAGATATTTCTTTTTCTTCAAACAAGAGAGTGACTTTTGCCCATCGTTTGATCCTTGTTAGGTGACATCGCGGTTGGATAAACCTTCCGGTTCTTGCGCCTGTGTAGTAGGTTTTATTATTATTTTTCTATCCAAATTCTGCTGTTCCTTTAGTCTAAACTGCTAATTTGAGGTTTAATGGTTTCACGCATGGGGGAAAGTGTTTATTCCGGCTTTCTATGGATGATGCCTTGGTGGAAGTGCCCAATCAAGCAAAACAGAATTCCTCTGGGCTACACATTGAGCGATTTGTTTAGTTGACTAGTTCGGTTCTGAGTGCTGAGAAGAAGCTGATGAGACGGAGGAATGACGTCGTGCCGGTATTTTGGCCGAGGCTTTCTGATTTGTCAACTACTTCGATGTTGAACCTGAAACTTGACCACATCAAAGCCAACAACAAACCAACTCCATCGAGCTCATGACCTGTTGTCCAACTCCATCTATCAACAAACCTCTGACTAGGTTCCAGAGGCCAATAAACTGAACAACATCCGATGGCTTCTGCCGGCAACTTTGCTTTACTGGCATCCGATTTCCAGGCTTTGGCCTCTGAAACTAAACGCAAGCATGCTGATATTAAGGAGGTTGGTTCTGCCCCTCACATCTTTCTCAGAATTCTCACCTGGATACTGATTGCGTCTCCCTGTGTACATATTCTGATTTATACAGGCTTCTGACAAGGCTCTTGCTTTAATCAGGACCTCGCCCGATCAGATTCTAACCACCCTTCGGAATACGCAAATCCCGATTCCAGGTCCAGCTGATGATATTTTCCGACCTATTTCGATGGCTTGTGCGACAAAGAATGCCAAGGTGGTTGCCATAGCGCTTGGAAGCCTTCAAAGGCTAATCGGAATGGATGCTGTGCCCCCAGTAAGCTATTGCTGGTTGCTACGATCTCCATGAATGTTTTGGCTGATATGTTCCTTTGACTTCACAGTCCAAGATACCACAGATCGTCAATTTGCTCTCAACCGTCTTACCCTTGGGTGTCGAAATTCAGCTTCGTATTCTGCAAACACTGCCGTCGCTTTTCACGAGATGCTCACAATATCTCCATGGCAGCTTACTGGCCGATGCCTTACTACTCTGCTTTCGTCTTCAAGATTCACGGATTGGTGTCGTTAGCTCTACTGCCGCGGCCACTTTGAGGCAGTTGGTAATGGTGGTATTTGAAGGGGTGGCCGCAGAAGATAAGGCAGTCAAGTGTCCTCCGGGATCTGATTCAAAGCCAGATCCCACCCGAACAGAAACTGATTTTGTAGTTGCAATCCCGCCCTTCGAGAGTATTCACCTTTCTGGTGAAACAGAAAGAAACCAAGCTCGTAAGGTAGCTCTTCGCCCGAGCGCAAAGGACGCTTATCTGGTTTTTGAAGACTTGTGTCTCCTCGTCAATGGCGATTCGCCCTCCTTCCTCAAACTGCAGAGTTTGCCGAAGACCTTCGGTCTCGAGTTGATCGAAAGTGTGATGACTGGGCACGGCAACCTATTCCAGCAGGTAAATATGGTTTCAACAGGAAGGCCGCAACTGTCACGGAGTGCTAATGACATTCTCGCAATAGCATCCTGAACTTATTTTCGTCCTTAGAGCTCAACTCTGCCCACTCCTCATTCGAGCCTTGAGCGAAAAACCAACATTCCCCCTCACGTTGCGGTTAATGCGGGTGGCTTTCTTGCTACTCAAACAGTTTTCAGACGATCTGTTGGTAGAGGCCGAAATATTTCTTTCCCTGATCATCAAGACCATCTCTGTCGATCATTCAGAAGGTCAGGCTGAACCTGTTCCGATCTGGTTACGAGTCTTGGCGTTAGAGATTTTCCGTGGTTTATGTGTCGATTTTGATTTACTTTTGAAGATTTACGAGCGTTACGATGTGCGCCGTACAGACCAAACCTCGGGCCTTTTCACCGGATTGATGGGCACCTTTCATCGCCTAGCCTCAGAAAAGCCAGTTCTGCTTGGAATAAATCAAGACATCGCAACCGGAACTTCATCCTATCATGTCGGCTCCAGCGCCAACCCGGGAGTTCAAGGAATGATTGACGGAGTAGTTGGGATCGCCACACAAGCAGCTGCCCCTTTAGTGGGAGTTCAGCAAGGAGGACTTTCTTTGGCCACCGCCGCAATGAAGCTGCAATGTATTGACCAGTTAGACAAAGCCGAAGCACCCGTCATCCCCGAGACTTACGTGTACCTCCTTGCTCTACAATGCATTTGTAATGTCGCCGAAGGCTTTGCTGGATTTACTTTGGCGCAACATGAAGAGTTTCGCCACTCGAAGCCCAGCAATTCATCAGATGACACGCCACCCCCATCATTTGTCCTTCCGATTGACGAACTGAAGGCTGAACCCAATAAAGAGCGCCTCAAGATGACCAGGAGTATGGCGGACGCCAGCTGGCCCGCCCTATTAGCCTCTTTGAATTTCTTTGTCTCGACAAACTTAGACGAAGGATTATTTACTGAGACTTTATCCGCAATGCAAAGCTTTACGTATGTTTGTGGCATTCTTGATTTAACCACTCCTCGAGACGCTTTTCTGCTCAGCTTTTGCAAGTTTGCTGTCCCGCCGGCTATCGTAGCGAATTTGTTCATGGAAGGCTCCAGTGGTACTCCTACCAAAGCATCGCAAAGTGTGCTCAGTGTCGACTCATTAGGGCTTGGAGCTACCCATTTACCCACTTACTTCAGCCCGCGGAGTCTTGCTTTTCTACGCACTCTACTATCAGTAGCACAATACCTATCTGGAGTACTTGGCAGCTCCTGGTACACTGTATTCGAAACTTTACAGAACGCAGATTACGTGATTGCTGCGAAACTCAAGAAAAGGACTATCCAACCCAGTTCCCAGACTTCGAACAACACCAGCAGTACATCAGATGAAAGCGTGATCCAGGCCAACATCCAAAAACTGTTTGACTGCTCTCGTAATCTCGATTCAAGTGCTTTTAGTAGCTTTGTGGCCGCACTTTGCCGCCTGAGTAGTGAAACGGTTGGTCTTCCTCCAGAACATGGTGGTTCTGCAGTGATCACCCCCAAGACATTCACCTTTGATACGCGCCGCAAAGCCAGCGGCGTCCCGAATCTTCGGAACTACGTGAGTTTATTGGGTTTTCACACTTTCAAAGGACGAAGCTGATCGATACACACGTCCACACAGCGCCAAAACGAGCGCTCATTTGCGGTGGCCAAGCTTGGCTCTGTGGCACTTCTCAACATCCGCCGGCTCGTATTATCTGAAAGCGAGATTGCCTGGACCCCGATCACATCACACCTACTTGCCGTCCAGCGCTATCCCGAGGCGCCTAGTAACATACGCCTTCAAGCAGCAGATGTCTTCGATCGCTTGATCCTATCAGTACCCAAATTACTAAACAACTTGGAGGAGCCCCAACAGCATCGCATCCAAACACAAGTCATTGAAGTTCTCGGGCGGCAAGCCGCGCCTGATCCCTCTACACAATCTTCCACTGACCTCGAGGTTCGCAAACTCGGTTTCGAGACATTGTTCAAAATATTAGAAAACAACGGACATTCATTTGTGGCAGGTTGGAAATTGATTCTGGATGTGCTCCGCACTGCGTGCGAGACGTCAGCCACCCCAGCTTCGGAGTCGGGGACGACGATAAAGCCGTTAAATCACAACTTGGGTCTGAAAAGCAAGGGAACATCCAGACCCAGCAATCTACCTAGCAAACTCTCCATTCTAGTCAGGAATAGCTTTCCTTCCTTACAACTGATCTGCACCGACTTCCTGACGGCTCTGAAGTTGGAGGAATTGCGACAATGTATCAGCGTTTTAGCAGAGTTTGCTCGCCAAACGGAAGATATAAACATAGCCCTCACCTCCGGTGGGTTACTTTGGCAAGTCTCTGATCACGTCCAAGGAAAGAACAGATCTTTAAAAACGGGCGGGGAGGATTACGTCCGACTATGGATGTACCTGTTGTCAAAGCTTTTGGAGTTAGTTCATGCATCGAGACAAGAGGTCAGGGACGGCGCAATTCAAACAATCTTCCGAACGATTGGCCTGTATGCAAGTTCGCTATCCTCCAGTATCTGGCATGAACTTTTATGGGACGTAATATTCCCTCTGTTGGACCTTCTCAGCGATCAAATCAGGAAGACTCCTACCCAACCATCTGAAACATCTGATGAAAGTGTGCCTATTGACGTTGCGCGGCAACCCAATGGTGCTCCCATTAGCCTCAATGCGAAACAGCTGGATGACTCGAAAATTTTGGCACTCGAATCAACCGGAAAGGTCGTTTCGGACCACTTTGCTTCTCACATTATTTCCGTCCCTCAGTTTTCGAAAACCTGGGCGAACCTTATCCAACATCTTTCGAGAAGTTTTACCTCTGATCGACCATCCGTCAGCACAGCTTCCATGAAAACGTTGGCTACAATTTTGAATGCCAATATTCCCGGTGACCAGCATGTTAAAGAAATCGCCGCTGCCTGGGAAGTAGTATGGAGTGCGTTTGTTCAAATGAGCGAGACAATTGCAGCGGTACCATCTGAATCGGAGCGTGATAGTATCTACTTCACTCAAGCTGCTTTAGAAGCTTACATTCAAGTTCTACGTCCTTTGCAAAACACATCTCGACTGACGATGAATCACGAAAGGATCAAAGTTTTACTCGAAATATGTAAAATAGTCGTTACATATTCGAAGAGCCCAGACTTCCGCCCGGATATCGATACATTGCCGCCTGTTCCTGCGGCAGTAATAGATGCAATTGACCGTATCGATCACAATGCCCCCGACGTATCTTCGGCTGTTATATCATCTACGGCTGAACTTGGCATCCTGGCATTTGTTTCACCGTTCGAAACTACAGACACATTCTCAAATCGGCCGTCAACCATCAGCGTCACTTATATTGCTTTGTTCAAAGCAATCCAACCCAGATTAGTCAGTTTGGTCGAGAAGTCTTGCAAGAAACCAGAAGTTTACAATAGTGGTGCTGTGACCAAAGTGTTATCTGTAAGTGACTTTTAGGCAGCGCAATGCAGTCCAGGAAATCTGATTTCGTGGGTTATCATTAAGTCTTTCAGCACGCCATTGAGATTGAAATACGGCTGTCCAGCGCCCTCGAAACATGGCAAGGCTCCACCTTTATGGAAGACAGCCAGCATCAATTTCCTGACGATTGTCAAGTCATGTTTACCATCATTGAAAGACCTCGGTCGTAGCGTTACACAAGATGCCTTCGAATGCTTTTGGAAACAGGTGGTAGAAAATTTTAATTGTGTACTTTCGGCTGATTGGTGAGACTTGTTGATGTGCAATGGTACACTCTTATTCATGATTGCATCTGCTTACCTACGCATATTTCTCCCCAGCAAGCCAGAATTGTCATTTGATTTAGACCAGCAACGGGCCGAAGAAAATTTCGACCTGGCATTTGTGGGTATGTTCAGTTTATTTTATTTTGACTGTGCATCAATCGCCGTGGCTCATTTTTACTATGTTTAGCATCTTTGGAGCTAGATGTCTTACCATGTCTAGGACATTGTCGAATTCCTGATGACATAATCCAAGGTCTGGGGATGACAGTCCAGAGAGCTTCCCGCTTGTATACCTTCGACCTGGAAGTTGAAAACAGCCGCCAACCTGCCATGACCAGTCAGCGCGTTCTTGGTCAGATATCTCAGGAGAACAGCCGTTTTATCGACGACTTTGCTAAACAAGCAAAAGACGAAATATGGGCTACGACCGCCGATGTATCAAGGAGACCCCGCGAGCGATTCATCTATTGGTGTTTTGATCTCCTCTTTCTTTTCTGTAGCCCAACCAGATCCAACAAATGTAAGTCACCCCTGTTGCTTCATTTCATTCTGTCTTGTAGTACATCTGGGCTCATTGTTGTTTAATTTTCTAGCTTTGGAAGGGGAACATACAAGAGTTGCCTCAATATGGCTCCCGATCTTACTTACCCGATGCATCGCATCTATAAGAGCCTACTTGGTTGATGCCCCGATTCGAGGAACTGTACCGTTTAATCGGTGAGTTACATTTCGGCTGACACAAGTAGTAGATGAAATTAGAATTGTTAATTGGTTCTGTTCGATTGGTCGTCGGGATCCAGATTGCGAGACGAGGAAATTGTGTACATTGTTCGGCAGCTATTCACTTACTCTTTGTCGGACGGATGTGTGGCCCCATCAGTTTCAGGGGAATACTCAAAAACCACGCCGAGTGAGCAGTCTCTTGTTTTCATCAAGTAATAATAAAGATATCAATGTAATTAATTCCAGCAAAATCTCCTCTCAGAGCTGGATCCTTCTAGGCCATCTGAGAAAATTCTCACTACCATACTAGCACAAAGTCCGAATGCACATTTGCTCTGCTTACAGCCTCTTTTAATCGACCTCTTGGCTTGTGAGAATTCGAGCCAATCTGGAGGGATGAAGCATGTGTATTCCTTTTATCAAAGCGGCGGTGCCTCTCTTACCACATACTTCACCTCCTATCGCGATCTTATGCAGATCTCAGACGAGGCGGATACGGAAGGGTGTTGGAAAGATTTGAAACTGGGCCGGATCGGAAGGTCAGTGCCGCTGGCTGATGATCACACGGGTGTCTTTGATAAGGATTTGAAACAGCTCGTGATCTTGTGTTTGCGCAAGATCTCGCAACAGACTACCCCAAAATTCAACTTTTAAAACAATATTTCTTTCTCTGTTAAATTTATAACTGGCGGTTGTCTTGCTGGACGCGATACTATTTTGGCAGCTATGCCATGCAATCGATTTGTTCAATGTGCTACTAGTACACACTAGAAATTCTCAACATCAATGACAACTGTAGATTAGTAGATGTCATTTTTTTTGCATGGCTGAACAGGTGGCTGCAAGGAGGAAGAAACACAAATGAAACATGGTTTTACATTTGAGACTGTTACTTGAGTTTATGTAAACATGTACTCTTTGCTATACTTACTGTGTTTTTATTAATGCTTGGACTTTGCAAAGATTGTTGGATAGCTAGGTTATGAGGGGCACATCGCCAGTTTAACCTTCAGGTTACTGCCACACACAGCACCAGGATTCAGCCATGATGATCATTAATGACCAGATCATGGATTTTGAAAAACATCAAAGATTTATTTTAATAATTCTTGACACAAATCAGTCCAATCATTTATAAAAACACAATAGGTTTAGGGGGTTGATAAATGTACCTGGTTTTTCAGCGTTTATACCTGGGTTTTCCATGTGTGTTTTTTCCCTTGACCTGCATCCATACCTGGTTTTTTTTCTGGTTATTCCAGTGGCCCACATGGCTCAATTTATTTTTAGAAAAAAACATTCTGTAATTTTAACAAATTCTTGGTAATTCAAATTAATAACCAAAATAAAATAAAATAATTTTTTCAGTTCCAGGATTTTTTTGGGTACCCAGTTTTCAATGATTTTATACCCAGTTTTTTACAATTTTTTTTTATTGGTAATTTCCAGTTTTGTTTGGCCTAAGGAAAACTGAGTCCCAATTTGGGGCCCCTGTGGCCCATTTTGATGGCATTTTGACACATTTCCACAGGGGGGTGGAAACATGTGATACACAGAGAATAAAATGTTTGTGCATAAATTACAAGCTCAAAAACTATGGGGAACAAAGAACTGTGCATAAAATGTGAACCCTGTAATTATAAGTAATACTGTGACATCAGATCATAAAATGTAAGTGTTGCATGGGGGACTTACTTGAGAAAAGATTGGAAGCTGTATGACTTGTTTTTTACAATCCCAAACAGTGAAAAAACTTCAGGAATCCTTCAATTTTACATAATACATGTGCCCTAAACTTTTTAGCAAAGGAGTGGTACAAGAACATGAGATTTTTGGTGTGTAGAAGGTTGATAGGTGTTCAATTTTGAATAAAATTCCTAAGAACCAAAAACCAGACTAGAAATGAAAACAAAAACATGAGATGCAGAGTGGACAAGGTAAGAGCAGGGGGAAAGGAAGGAGATGAGAAACATACCACTATTAGAGTTAATCACATTAGATGAGGCAAGGAATTTTTAGTAAGATACAAGCAAGGAGCAAGCAGAGAATCTAAAGAAAAAAAACACAAACAAAGCAAGAAAAGAGAATAAGTGATTTAGATGTCAAGCAACAAGGAGGTGAAATACATGAGGTAGAAGAGAAGAAAGGAAACAAACAGGAAGAGGTGAGCAGAGAGTGGTATAGAGAGAAATAAGAATTGAGCAGATAAAGCAAGCACTGACAACAACTTGATGCACAGAAAGGAAGAGGAAATGAGCTGGGAAGTCAGTCAAGGAGGCTAGAGTTGATGGGAACATTACACTGGATCTGAGACCAGTATTGGCAAACACAGCAGTGAGTTGTGTTGAGCGAGTATAATGTAGTGAACCAGATCTTGATGAATCTTGATGAGGTTGAGAGAAAATTACTGGTACACTGAGTGTTGATTGATCAAGGAGGTTCAAAGCCCTAAGTGGTTGGATTTCAACAAGAGGAAAAATCTGGCTAAGTGTTAACTTTTTGATTAAATGTCTCAGAAAGCTATAGATTTCTCAGAACCATTTCAGAAAGGAACAGTGGGCCCGCTATGCTAACATTTGCTTTAGTGTAGCCTAATGTGTCAGGGTGGGTCTCTTGAGTGACGCTGCCGTGAATACAATCACTAGGTTTATTACAGAAACCAGTGAGCTTGACTCCGCTAGTCTTAGCCAAAGGAGATAGCCACGCCTCTCTGGAGGGGATGATTGAGTTCTATCAATCAGGTTCTAAAGAACCTTAAGGTTGAGTACTTGAGAGGTGGAAGAGGTAGAGCACGGACTTCCTAATTATTAGTAATGCTGGGATAGGTTGGGTTGAAGATAGATGAGAATGATAAATAAGAAGAGAGAAAGTAATAATCTAAAGCCCCAATTGTAGCTATTGAGTAGAATCAAGAAGCTACAAAGTATTGGGCTTGGTAAGATTAGAACTGAGGAATTCTCCGTCACGGATAATTCCCTAGTTCTTATATTCAGAGGAAGTGTCAATCCGCAACATGTTTACTTATGTACCCATCACACTTCTGTCTTTTCTTGTTGCTGCACGTGGTTGTTACTTAGATCTTGGCTGTACTCTAAAGGCCTATGCTCCCTCTTGGGGCCTGTCAGTTGCTGCTCTTGCTATGCTAGCAGTCAGACAGCTGAAATAATGTTAGCTTTTTTAGCTGCACTAACACAAAGTGACTGTTAGCTGAAGATTTTTTCAGCTAACGCTAAAATATTTTCATCAAAAAAAAAATAGCTGGTAGCGTAGCTTTAGCCACATCAAGGAAAAAAATTTAACGCTCCAGAAATTGCCTTTTAGCTTATTTTTAGTGGTGTTAGCTGGAACAAAAGCTACACTAACTGTTAGTGTAGCGCTCTTTTCAGCTACGCTAACTGTTAGCACAGCGCTCTTTTCAGCTACGCTAACTGTTAGCGCAGAGCTCTTTTCAGCTATGCTAACTGTTAGCGTAGCACTGTTGTCAGCTACCCTAACTGTTATTGTAGCGCTCTTTTCAGCTACACTACCTTTTAGCATAGCGCTCATTCCAGCTATGCTAACTGTTAGCCTAGCGCCCTTTTGTGTTGCACTAACTGTTTGTTCAGCACTACAGTAACTGTTAGTCTAGTGCTATACTTGCAGGAGCATAGCATAATGGTCTTGTATTGAGGCTGTGATTCTTGTAAATTAATATTTTCATGAATCCTGTTGGATCATTTCTTTTCCCCCTTTACTTGCTTCCTTTGAGTTAAATAAGCATTTCTTCTCATTCTCTGATGGGCATTCTGATTACTGTTCTGGGCAATTTCCATATGATTAAAATGTGTTATTCAATTGAAATTTGTCCAGGAAGTAATCATGTTTCCCAAAGCAGTGAAATCAATGCATATCAAAACAATGGAAAGAGAAAAGATGGAACAGAAATAAACAATTTGTTTTTGAAAAAGAAAAAAAAAATCTGAGATACACTGTTTTGATTGCTGTAATTGCGCAATTACAGGAATTAAAACAGAATTTTTATTGCTTTAGTTGTGCAAGTAAAGATTCTTTATTGCCTTAGGGCCCAATCATAAACGTCTTTTGGAATTTTTTTGAAATTTTTTTAAATATCTTTTTGAATTTGAATTTTTTTTGAATTTTTTTTGAAAATCAAAATGGACTTTTTCAAATTTCAAAAAACACCCCAAAACAGTCAGTAAAAGACTTTTGAATATTGATGCAATTATAAACACAATCTGGGCCAGCTGTGCTGGCTTGGGGCCACTCCCGGGGGCTCCGGGCCCCCCACCCCCAATTGGGGAGTCAATGGCCTGAATCAACGGTGGGCCCGCTACGCTAACAATAGCTGTAGCGTAGCGTAATTTTAGCTTTTATCGCTACGCTAACCCAAAGTTACTGTTAGCGGTTTTTTTTTTCAGCTAACGCTACAAAATTTTTGTCAAAAAAAAAAATAGCTGTAGCGTAGCGTTAGCGACTTCAAAAAAAAAAAGTTAACGCTACAGGAATTACCTGTTAGCTGACTTGTAGCGGTGTTAGCTGGAACAAACGCTACGCTAACTGTTAGCGTAGCGCTCTTGTCAGCTACGCTAACTGTTAGCGTAGCGCTCTTTTCAGCTACGCTACATGTTAGCGTAGCGCCCTGCTCAGCTATACCACTCACCCATAGTGAACCAGAAGAGGCTCTCATAAATCAATATTAAGGAGTAAAAAAAAAAAAAAAAAAACTAGGGAATAAGGATAATAATAATATGAAGGCGGTCAGATAGCAATTATTGTGCAAACTATTTGTATATACGATTTTTTTTTTTTTTTTTTTTTTCTTTAATCCATGAAACAAGGAAGAAATATTGAGACCAATGAACAAGAGCAATAAGAATTTTATTTATTTATTTATTTTCATTATTTTTTTGGGAAAAATTTGTGTAGTTGTTAACAATGCCTTGAGCTTGTGCAAACTTTCCAGCCACCTGTATACCGTCTTTCAACCACATGTGACTACTAACACACCTCTCAATTGTCCGTGGGTTCAAGCTTCCTCGGCCACTTGAGCAAACATCGGCAGCAGAAGAAAATGTACGCTCTGCAGCACAAGATGATGCTGAGCTGGCCAAGTAGTCCCTGGCTAATGATGAAAGAACTGGATATGTTGATGAATGAACCTGAAAAGTTTAAGTAGCATTGTTAAAATCAATATGAGCTAACAAACACAAGTGGACAAAGCTGAGAACAAATAGAAGCTATACCTTCCACCACCTCAAAATACTATTGGGATCCTTTCCATCTGGACCGGTTAAGCGATCCATGTTCTTGACATATACTTCTAGCTCTTTGCTTTCATCCGATGTTTCAGGAGTGTTGAACAAATCAAATATATTATCCTTTTCAACATTTGAAGTATTTTCGTCCAAGATGTTAATGTTTGATTTTTTCTTCTTGTTCAACAAATCCCTTCGTTTAGAAAAAAGGCGGTCCAAAGTTGCTTCGGCTTCCTCTGCTTTTTCAGGCCAGCAATGAGAGAAGATTTTGATGCGAAACGTTGGGTGAAGAACGGTGGCCATTACAAGTGTTTCACATTCAAGCGCCTCTTCTTGGTAGACCTCAAGCTTTTGTATCATTTTCACATACATTGGATGTAATGGATGCCCTCGATTGCATCCTGCCTCTTTCTTCTTTAAATCAGAGATTGTTTGATAGTAATTTGGCAATACAAAAGCACCTGTAGGACCATTTCCCTCCATCTCCTTGGTCAAACGGTTAAACGGCTATCAAAAAAAATGAGCATTATGTATGAAATATATAAGTGGATCTGTGGAATGAATATATCTTACTTCTAACTCCTGATTCAATTCATTGATCATTATCCATTCCTTGCTGGTAAACTGAATTTCTTTGAAGTAGCCAAACTTCTTGCAATTTTCTTTGCGGCTGGACCGAACAATTTGATCTTGGAATTTACTGTAATCATCACGGAGCATTGCATCAATAACCTGAGTTTAACAATATGTCTATCAGTACCAACACATTATTTGGAGGTGAAGCTTAATGAAATACCTCTCTTGCCCTGTGGGCCCGCTCTCGGCTTTGATATTTGATGTTCCAGCAGATTCCATAACCAGCAATCAGACCATTCACTTTTGTTCCCCCTTTTTGCTTCTGGTAATCCTCCGCACGGCGGTCAAATTCAGCTCTCCATGCACTTGATGAGGTAATCTTTCGTACTAGAAAGTCCAGCTATATATCAAAAAAATAAGAAGGAAAGATTCAGTAATTGATTGCCAGTAAAATAAAAAAAATATAAAATATCCAGCTGACCGCTTTGGTTAACTCATTCAAATGATTAGAATAATTTCTATTTGCAGATGATTTCTGATTATTTTTATTCTTTAAGGTGATTTGCTCATAGTCTTCGTATCCAGATTCAGTCCCCTCATCATTGTCGTCATCGTCAGTTTCAAGATCTGGCTCATCCTCATCAACATCCGTCTCATCTTCCACCCTGTCTTCAACCGATAATTCTACGGATTGCTCTTCTTCGTCCTCTTCAATTATTGGGTCCATTGTGTTGGAAAAAGGGAAAGTTCCGAGGAATGACTTTTTGAGCTTTGGTGGAGGAGGAGCTTCAAGGCCCAATTCTTTCAATCCAGCATTGACAACGAGCGCCATTTTATGACAAAAGCACTTGATATGCATTGTCTTGTAGTTCCAATCCAAATCCGTGGTTTGGGGCAGGGCAACGAGTTTGGAGTGCATTGTTTTGGCCATTGTGTTGTTATTTGATCCTGAATCAGTTGTCTGGCAAAGCATGTATTTATAGGACAAAAAATAAATAAGTTTTTGGCAGATTACCAGTGATGAATCAAAGGGTGCTTATCTTATTATGTAAATCATGTTTCTTCAATACGTTCACAACAGGTTCAGCCAGCATGCTTCCCTTATGGTGCCAGGCAACTAGCTTGAGAGTCAGATGCAGCACTAGATAGTTCCAATCCTTATCAATAAAAGAGACAGAAGCTCCAATAAATCCAAAGCGATTTCCTTTTGTTGTCCAAACATCGTGTATCAAGTTAAACTTGCTCTCAGAATCCTGTTGAAATGTTGTTTAAAGGGAAATAAGTATATTTTTTTACATTTAATTGAACGCAATGGTATCACTCACCTTCAACTGGCATATCATAGCCTCTTGTAAATCCAAGTATACCACTTGTCCAGAAGTTGCAGCCCACTTTCGTTTAAACAAATTTGCTCCTGTTTGACAATAGGAGAAGGCAGCTCGGAGATAGGGGTCTTCAACACGGTTCCAAGGTAATGATTGCCGTAACAGCCATAGAGTTATTATTTGATTGAAAACCTGATTGTCAAACTTTTCAACAGGGGCAAAATGTTTGGTGAGCGATCCAGATTGGGTAGTCTGTTTGATTCTTTCCTCTTCAAGTGCTGTTGGTGGAAGCTTGGCGCCAGAAGAGATTGCTTGATGACGATTGGGGCATCCAACAGAAATCCTTCCTTTTTGACGGGAACCATCACGATGAGTTCGAAGATTTGAAAAGCTGCTTAAAGAAACCCTGACATCCTTCTTGCACCACAAGCAGGCATATGTTGATGGCACTTTATTTAAAGGCTTTTTTAAACAGTTATATTAGTATACATTCATTTCAAACACTTATCTATCAAGAATTACACACATCACCTGGACGTCTAGTTGGTTTGGAAAAAAAATCCTTTGCATCATCAAATTCAGGGTTTTTCTTTCTACGTTTGGGTTTTGCCTTTGTGTTTTCGTCATCGGAGTCTTGAGCAAGATCAATCACCTGTGAGCTTGGAACTTCGGAGGTCGATAAGGGCTGACTCAGATTATTGTTGTTCGGTTTCTTTCCAGGGAGTGGAGGGCTTCGTTCTTCAATTGAAGATTCTGATGTAGGGCCTTTTCGTTTGTTTGATTGGGAATTTGATACAGATTCTGATGCAGGGCCTTGTCGTTTGTTTGATTGGGAATTTGATACCAATGATGCTGATGAAATGTGACTTCTTTGTGATAAAAATGATGGCACAATTGACCGGCGTGAATCTGGCGAGGGATGAATCATTCCGGATCGCCTTATTGGTGTGGTTACTCGTGAAGATCTGCGGGTATGGCCACCTGATGAATCAGACATATTTCCATCTTGATCGGGCATTGTTGCTGGTTGACTAGATTGAGATACGTTTGGTTTAACAACAAGAAATTAATTGGAGAGTTGACTGAAGTTCGGATTTGAAAAAAGTCTCCTGTTGAAGTTGAGCTCCACGTCGGATGTTTATTGCAAATAGAAACAGTGTATCATCTTCAATTCCCCCTGTTGACAGAAAACTAATCTACACACTGCAATTATTTATTCAAGGCCCATTCCATTTGGTAATTGTTGGTTACCAGTTTTAATTCTTAAAATCAATTCCCAAGCTTATTAATTCCAGGACTCTTTTTCCCTGCTTGAATATTTATTCGAGGCACATTCCATTTGGTAATTTTTTATTACCTGTTTTAATTCTTAAAATCAATTCCCAAGCTTACTATTACTAATACCATGGCTCTGTTCCCCTTCTTGAATTGATTTTTATTATGATTAACTGGTTAGATATAAAAGAATAAACCACAAAATAACACATTCAATATTTAATGGTAAAAGCCTTGGAAATTAAGAGTTTAGAAGTCAGAAACAAAAAGAGGAAAAAATAGTAAATAAAAAAAAGATTGTAAGTGAACTAGCTGTTAATGTGCTTCTAGCCATACTACGAAACATATAATAAAAATGATCAGCAAAGTAATGAGCAGAATCTTGATAAAAACCCTTCAAATATTTACTACAAGTATTAGCAAGACTAAAATTGATTTGAATTGATAAACCAAGACGAGTGAAAGAAGGGCTTGTGGAATGAGGCATAGTACAATGAGTATACTTATTAGCTTGCCAAATCATTTTAACAATACCATGCTGATGATCAAAATCAATACCAATACGGTGATCAGGAAAAATAAATGGACCAGATGTGATATCATAGTCAGAAGAGTCTACCAGGGTATAATCAGAAGTGCGAGTGGGAAGAAATACAACAAAGGCAAATTGGGATATATCTTCAGTATCGGTGTGTGGGGGATTGAAGAAACCATTTGTTGTAAAAGTAATGTGAGGAGTGCAGGTGCTGTCTTCAGGAAGTTCACCATAAGAAAGATTGGGAAAGGAAGGGATATTATATTTCTTCATAAGATCTTGATTCTGTTGAAAGGGAGTATGAGCAAGATCTTTGAAGAGATTACCAATAATATTTCCAACTCGAGAAGATTTAATATCGTGATCATCGTATGCTTTCATCTCAGTTTCATCAAATGCCTTGATATACCGGCCAACTATTTGATGTTCATCATGAGACTTTCTCCAACCAATGGCCCACATGAGCCCACTCCAAATTCGAGCACAGGATGAGACAGAGTTCAGGAAACGTTGAGACTGGTGGAGGAAAGTGGAAATATAGTTGAGATCGTCCAATTGAGAAGGGGTGAGGTCTTTATAAGGAGTGAATTCTACAATAGCAATCACCTCAGTCTTGTCAAGAGGATCAACGATAATATTCATCCCAGACTTCATAAAGTGATAGGTGTTGATTTCATTGTATGCTAAGCTGATTTCTGATGGAGTTGGGTGGCGAGTTGGTTTGTTATTCTTCATAGGGATGGTTGGATAGAGATTGTGAGGAGTGTATTTGACGGTGTGCCATGATATGGATGCATCCTTGATTCCTAAACCCTCTCTACATAACAAATGCTTTTCCCTTTGACGCTTCATCTTGTTTTGATGCTTGGATGCCTTAGCACTCTTATTGTTATGACTTTGATGATTCAATGAGGTCCCCAGAACAATATTGTCCCAAGATCCATCATTTAACATTAAAACCAATCCAATAAGGGTAGTTAAGGCATTCAGGGATCAAAACAAAAAGAATTGGAAAAGGGAAAAGAAAACATTGATTAGTATTGATATCACAATTAATATAATGAAATACATACAGTTCTCTTTTCCCCATGGCAGATATGAGACGTGGTAGGGTAGGCTGGGCTGGGCAGGGGTAGGCTGGGCAGGGCTGGGCTGGGCAGGGCAGGCTGGGCAGGGCAGGGCAGGCAGGGCAGGCTGGGCAGGGCAGGGCTGGGTAGGCTGGGCTGGGCAGGGCAGGGTAGGCTGGGCTGGGCAGGGTAGGGTAGGCTGGGCTGGGCAGGGCAGGGTAGGCTGGGCTGGGCAGGGCAGGGTAGGCTGGGCTGGGCAGGGCAGGGTAGACTGGGCTGGGCAGGGTAGGGTAGGCTGGGCTGGGCAGGGCAGGGTAGGCTGGGCTGGGCAGGGTAGGCTGGGCTGGGCAGGGCAGGGTAGGCTGGGCAGGGTAGGCTAGGGTAGGCTAGGGTAGGCTGGGCAGGTAGCAAGCAGTCAGCTTGCTGTTTGATCGATCGTTTGATCGTTCAAACATTGAACGATCAACGTTGATCGTTCAACGTTTGAACGATCAAACGTTGATTGTTCAACGTTTGAACGATCAAACGTTGATCGCTCAACGTTGATCGTTCAAACGTTGAACGATCAACGTTTGATTGTTCACACGTTGAACAATCAACGTGAGGGGGGGGGGTAGAGAAAGAAGGGACTTACATGTGTGGGTGCCCCAGGGTAACGAAAAAGGGTAGCGAGCGTGGTAGAGTAGCTGGTATCTGGTGGCTGTAGGGTAGCAGAGGTGAGGGTAGTGGACAGGGTAGCAGGGTGGAGGGGACTTACAAGGCAGGTGGCCCCAGGGTAGCAGTGGTTGTGGGTAGCTGGGCAGATAGTGGCAGGGTAGGGTAGCAAGGTGGTAAGTAATGGTGGGTGGAGGAGAAGGGGAGGGGACTTACTGGTGATCCTGAGAGCTAGGTTGAGCCTGGTGGGAGGGATTTGGGAGGTTGAAGCTATTGGAGGAGCTGAGTGAGAGTGCCGGTTGAGAATCAAGAATCTATCTCAAAAAAAAAAAAATCTCGAAAAAATCTCAAAAAATAAATAAATATTGAGGATTGAGGAAGTTATCGGGGGGTGCACGCCCCCCCGGGCACGCCCACGCCGAACGCACGCCGATAAAAAAAAAGGCGTGCTGCCCGCACGCCTTTTTTTTATCGGCGTGGGGGCTGCACGCCCAGTGTGAGACTTCAGGCGTGCGGTCGCACGCCCTGTTCAGAAAAGGGCATGCGAACCGCACGCCCTTTTTATGTGTATAGGCAGGGGCGTGCCCCCTGATAAAAAGGGCGTGCGGGTATATAGGCAGGGGGCACGCCCCTGCCTATACACATGCTGATGTCATGCGTACACAACAATGTACGCATGACATCAGCTCCGGTCGAGGAGGCTGTACAACCTCCTCGACCGGAGGGATGCCCCCTCCGGTCGAGGAGCTCGGCCGGAGGGATTGAGGTCATACAACCTCCTCGACCGGAGGGGGCATCCCTCCGGCCAAGGAGGTTGGACCTCCTTGACCGGAGGGATCCCTTCGAGGAGGTCATACAACCTCCTCGACCGGAGGAATGCCCCCTCCGGTCGAGGAGGTTGTATAACCTCCTCGGCCGGAGGGATCCCTCCCGGTCGAGGAGGTCATACAACCTCCTGAGGGGGCATCCCTCCGGCCAAGGAGGTTGTATGACCTCCTCGACCGGAGGGATCCCTCCCGGTCGAGGAGGTTGGACCTCCTCGAGAGGGATCAAAGGTCATACAACCTCCTTGGCCGGAGGGATGCCCCCTCCGGTCGAGGAGGTTGTATGACCTCCTCGACCGGGAGGGAAAGGAGGTCATACAACCTCCTTGGCCGGAGGGAAAGGTTGTAACCTCCTCAAGGAGGTTGTATAACCTCCTCGACCGGGGGGATCCCTCCGGCCGAGGGGCTTGCAGTCCTCCCCGGCAGGGCGTGCGGCTGCACGCCCTCCTTGGGGGTGTCGCACGCCTGTAGATGGGCGTGCGAACTGCACGCCCATCTACAGGCGTGCCCACGCCCAAGGATGGGCGTGCCAATAAAAAAAAGGCGTGCGGGTTGCACGCCTTTTTTTTTAAGGGCGTGCGTGGGCGTGGGCGTGCCCGGGGGGGCGTGCATTTATCAACCCCCGAAGTTATCACCGAAGAAAAAAAAATTCAGGTGACAAATTTTCGAAGGAGACTGGAATTGATAATAAAATAAGAACTCATCCAGGATTTGAAAAAAAAAAAAAAAAATGGAACCTGAGCTGCATGGATGGGATGTACTCCCACCAATCCCTCCAACTCTCAGGGTAGCCGTGGTGTAGTGGTCAAGATTGACCACTACGCCATGGCTAACCTCCCTCTTCCTTTTGAGCACGGGATCAATTCTCACAAGAGATATAATTTGAATTACACAGCTAACAGTTGTCTTGTTAGCTGTCAAAAATCAGTGTTAGCATGTAATCCAAAAAGCTATGTAGCGGAAAAAATATCAGCTAACAGCTAACATTTAGCGTAGCGTAGCGATGATGCCGCTACGCTACTGAGAACTTCAAAATCTGTTAGCGCCAGAAAAGTTACACTACTTGTTAGCGTAGCGGTGAATTTTCCCCGCTAACGCTACAAAAAAATGGACGGAAAAATTTGTCGCTACGCTAACTGTTAGTGTAGCGGAGTGAAATTTCAGCTAACGCTACAAATTTTCTGGGGAGAAAAAAAACCGCTACGCTAACACGTAGCGGTCAAATAGCGTAGCGTAGCGTAGCGGCCCACCGTTGCCTGAATCAATCATGTGGTGGATTTGTTTTGCTATCCATCCAACCAACTTGACCCCAAGATTAGACAATAACACATCCGTGTGGAATGGCTTCCAGGTACAAATTTCCACCAAACTCTTACCAGGATATGCTCTGACTTACTATTCATTATTGCAGGTATTATTCTCCCCCCTCCAATGGACCCATTGCAGCTCCATATTTATTCCATGTGGCAATGGTACCACCAACAAGGCCACCAAGAAGCCGTCTACATCCGTGCACCACAAATTTCCTTCAAGAGAACTACTCAATGGGAGCCTTGGAATGATACCTGTATCCCTCCCATACAATTCATGGAGTACTTTTGCATGTTTTTGGACAACTTCTTGTGGCTTTGAGACAAGTTAAGATCTGACTTGCAGAAAGATGTCTTGCGCTGAGGTGACCCGCTGAGTGTAGAATCCCAAGTGGCTGTAGGCTTGTGTCGGCTTCAATATAGAATAGCAGAAAATTACACACAAGATGGAATTATGAACTGGGGTTACTTTTCCCTCCAAGGTTCCCCATACGTGCTAGCATTGCGGTCTTTTAGGCTTGAGGAGACTTCTCCAGTGGCTCCTGATTAGCCTTGTATTGGCGGGCCTCATCCAAACACAGTTCCATGGCCTCCTGCTGTTCTGCCTTGCAATCTTTGTCTCTTTGCCGCTCACAAGTTTCAGCTATGTCTTGGTCAAGTTGGAGCTTCTCCCATGCCACATCTCACTTGTGTTTGGCCTCTGCCAAGGCTTCCTGTTGAATATGCTCCTTATGGGCCGCCCGCACCTCCGCCTCCCTGCATTCATTGCTCCGGGCCTCCTCCATTTGCCGGCACTCCAGGAGAGCCTCACACCGCTCCTCAAGCCGTTCCATTTCCAATCAGACGCGTTTGTTGTGCATCCATTGAGATTTATTAGCTTGAGACTTCTCCATCATAGCCTTTATTTTCATGGAATCGGGGTCATCCTTCTTGGGAGGTTTTTCATTTTGGGAGGTTTTTCATTTTGGCCCCGGCGTCAAGGAATAGTAGTTGATTTTGCTGGGGGGTGCCCATTCCAAGATTTTGGTCCTGGGGTTGGCATGCTTGTCAGTGGTTTCGGTGTATCATGTGACTTTGGAGTTGAATTCAGAGGTAATACCTGAGGTTCATCATCAGATGATGATGAGTCCAAGGCCCTCTTCGCAGATTTCAAGCCATCATGAGGGAGGTTGCACCAATGGCTAGTTGGGCCGCCATTGTCTTGATCTGCATTTGGAAGTGGGTCATCTTTGCCAGGCCCCAACATATTCTCATCAGAGAGATTGTCAAGTTCAACATGGCCATGTGCATTGGCCACATGATTTCCTGCATGCATAGCCAAGAGGAATTCACACAGCTGGGATTGAAACACTTGAGATGAGTATTACCCAGCCTGTCAGATAAATCACAGGCAACATCTAGATTCACATACCAATAACAAAAGTTTTGCATTGTCCTAAACTGCCTGAATTCCAGAACCTCCAGAACAATTCAGATGTTCCTTGACTTTCTGTGTGGTGAGGAAAGTCAGACATAAAACATTTAGACCAAAGCTGAAAGACAATGCAATCCAAACTTACCCAATAATTACCCATGATTGCATTGTCTCAAGATGTCATCTGAGCCACCTCAAGGTTGAAAAGCTGAGGATACTCTTCAGCATTCACATTGTAAGAGGCTAGGAATTTGGAAAAAACCATGAACCCCTTGTTATTGGCTTCAACTTTGGTATGTTCCTCCTTGACCAACTTCCAAAAGCGCAGTAATTCAAGCAAGTTGGAGTCCCCCCATACCATTCAACTTTCCTTCTTGGATCCCTGGGCAGTGTGATACATAGCCTGAGCATGCTTGTATGCAGACTTTTCTCTAACACTAGAAGCCTTTGTGGCTGACTTCTTCAGCTTCTCGGCTTGGAGTATGGCCGCAGCGTCCTTGGCCTGCGCAATTTCCTTGCAAGTACGTTTGCGCTTTTGGAATGGGACAAGACGGTTGGGAATCAGAAATGGGTTTTGTGTGGCGCAAGGCTGGTTGCTGCCTTTCAGGGTGGAAGGAGGAATTTGCTCAGGAGTTTGGTTGCTGCCTTGCAAAGGAACAATTGGATGGGGAGGTTGGTTGCTGCCTTGCGGGGCGGAAGGAAGAATTGGATCAGCCAGATCTGGTTTAAGTTGTTCAGGAGCCACATCCACATATTGTGGCTTGCCGGACCAAGGATGAGGATCTGAAAGTGTCTGGTGAGATTTGATTGAAAGTTGGTCTCTGGCTCTTGCAGGGGGGAATCCATGTGCAGGATAATTTGGCTGTTAGTTTATGTGCTGTTTGGGAGTTGAGGGGAGGGGGACGCAATGCAGGCTGGGGTATACAGGCCATGATCCATTGTCTGTTGGCTGGTAAAAGTATGGAAAGTGGCCACTATTGTGGTTGTGGGGTCTGACATCGTTGTTATCCATGTTTGGGGCATTGATAAACGCATGCCAATGCCAACCCACACGGCAAATGTTTTTGGTGTGTAGGCCCCCTGCACGCCAAATATTTTTGGCGTGCGGGTCCCACACGCCAATTGTTTGGCATGTGGGAAAATATTGCATGGTGTATCAGGTAATCTAACCAGTGGACCGGTTTGATTACGCGAGAAAGTCATTGGCCAGGAGGATTTCCTCCTGGCTGTTGAGGTTATACAACCTCATCAGCCAGGAGTGTCAGCTTTCTGTACAGTAAGGACTAAAAGAATAATATTACACTTATAAAGTGTAATGAACCAATTACCAATAAGAATAATAACTTTAAGTGTTATAAAAACATTAAGTATCAAATAAAAACAGGTTATTACCCTGCTACCAAAACTTCTATTGAGGGAATAAATCCTTAGAAGGGCTAACCAGATTTAATACACGGTTCTTCCAATCCAATTACAGGTATTTAATTGATTAGGGGGATTTGTTTGAAGAATTGTAACTAATTAAGATAGTATATAAATAAAGGCCAGTCCTCCTTACTTACAGGAGAAGGTGAGCGCCTTTTTAGCTTATAATAAGTTATCTGGTGTGGGTTAAAATTGATGGGGGGAGGATGTCTTCAATTTGGTGAAGAAACCTCCTCCTTAAATAATAAATATTATGTATTATTCCCTCTGCAATTTATTTGACAGTGGGGATTGGGGCAAAGTTGACAGGTGAATCTGATCAGCCTATTCGTGGTAAGAATTTTAATATGGTGTCATTTTTAATTAACATGATGCCATATGTATTTCACATTAATTAAATTAATTTAATGTCTATTTCTCTTAATTAAACTAAATAATTTTTGATCACATGTACCTGTAACTTCCTTTGGGGTTAGTGCTTGGAAACGCGCTTGCTCTGGAGAGTTAAACATGTGGGAATTAATTTATAAGTCATTATTGCATAATTAATATACTTTACATAAAGATTTACCTTAATTTATGTGTAATTTTATACTATAAATTACTATGTGTTAATCTTGGATCTTCCAGGATTTTCAAGAAGAAAACTATGCCAATAAATGGTTCTTTATCCATTTATTGCATGTTTGAAAATTAATTTTCCAAAGATTTTCATTAATTAAATTATAACTTAATTTTGGTAAAAAAATATATGATTTAAATAAATGATTTTTTTTATTGAATGTAGTCATGAGTGTGGCTTGAACTCATGAGGTCCTTATGCTCATGACAATGATTACTGAGCCAGTCTCTAACTGTTAGACTATTCTGCAATTTGATAAAGTGACAAGGTCTAATTTTCTTTGGTTAGGACTATCTACTATAAAACTAAAATAATAGGCTCCTGGAGCAAACAAATCCTGTACCGAGTGTACAGGATGTATTGATGCAACCTAACGGGTCAGCGTCGACCCGTTAGGTTGCATGACATATGAACGGATGCAACCTAACGGGTCGACGTCGATCCGTGTCACTTCCCCTCCTCGCTGAGAACAGCCATTGACAATGGCTGCTCCCAGCGAAGAGGAGTTATTGACATCAATGGCTGTTGCCGCCATTGATTCTGGCTTTCCTCAGCGGAGAACAGCCAGCAGCTTCGCTGATTCCTGCTCTCAGGAAAGGACAGCCATCAGCGATGTCTGTCCTTTGTATCCGCTGTTCCTTCCAAAAAAAAAATAATAAAAAACAAATAAAAGCATGTTGTATGTGAATAAAAATTAATAAATAAAGTTAAAATAAAATTAACTAAAATTAAATACAAATAAATAAAATGAAATGAAATTAAATAAAAATAAATAAATCAAAATAAAATAAAATAAAATAAAATAAAATAAAATAAAATAAAATAAAATAAAATAAAATAAAATAAAATAAAATAAAATAAAATAAAATAAAATAAAATAAAATAAAATAAAATAAAATAAAATAAAATAAAATAAAATAAAATAAAATAAAATAAAATAAAATAAAATAAAATAAAATAAAATAAAATAAAATAAAATAAAATAAAATAAAATAAAATAAAATAAAATAAAATAAAATAAAATAAAATAAAATAAAATAAAATAAAATAAAATAAAATAAAAAATAAAATAAAATAAAATAAAATAAAATAAAATAAAATAAAATAAAAATAATCACTTTAGGTCAAAATAAATCAATTTAAATCAACATAAATAAATTTAAATCAACATAAATAAAATCAATTCAAATCAAATCAATTTGGATCAAAATGAATCAAATCAAATCAATTTAAATCAAAATAAATCAAATCAATTTAAATCAATTTGAATCAAAATTAATCCATTTAAATCAATTTAAATCAAAAACTATAAAGATATTTTTTTTCAACAAATAAATATTTTTTTCACACCCAAAAACTTTGAAATTCAATCCAAAAAACAAAGCAGCAAGATGCAACAAAAAACAACAACACAACAAACCAACAAACCAACAAAACAACAAAACAACAAAACAACAAAACAACAAAACAACAAAACAACAAAACAACAAAACAACAAAAACATTCATTATACCAAATCTTGATCATTAATTTCTTGACACCCAAAATCACAATCACAGTATGTGAAAAAATCTACATATAACTAAAGGAATGGCCTTTGCAAGCCAAACAACTCCTGACACCTTTGTTCAGTTTCTACCGCCGAGGGCAACATCCCCAGTTTAATTTCTAACGCCAAGGGTGACATTAGAAACTTAAATATGTAATTGATTTTTTTTTTTGCTTTTTTCACTTTTGTTTTTGTTTTTTTTCACTTTTGTTTTTGTTTTTGTTTTTTTTCACTTTTTTCACTTTTTTCACTTTTTTTCCACTTTTTTTCCACTTTTTTTCACTTTATTTTTCACTTTTTTTCACTTTTTTTTCGCTTGCTTTGTTTTGTTTGCTTTTTTGTTTTTGCTTTTTTGCTTTTTGTTTTTTGTTTTTGCTTTTTGTTTTTGCTTTTTGTTTTTGTTTTTGTTTTTGCTTTTTTTGATTTTTTTCTGCTTTTTGTTGTTGTTTGCTTTTTCCCCCCTTTTTTCTTTGCTCTTCTTTTTGGCTATTTTTTAATTCTCTTGCGTTTTTTTGCATGAGCTGTATTCTTTTTCTTTTGTTAATCTTTTTGTTTTGCTCTTTCTTTTTCTGTTTTTTGGAACCACACCTGTGGAACTATGAATCAGACCAATAGAATTATTCAAACTCCTAACAACCCCTCCAGGGTGTCCATTTTCAACTTGGTCCATTCCCAAATTTTTTCTCTCAAAAATCAGATTAATATCTACACCAACTATGATAACTCTTCAAACCTTCCTCCTGTAGAGCAACCACCACACTTGGGAGGATGGTATTCCAGAAACAAATTGGGAACAGGTTCTAAATCAGGTTCATCATCATTTTTCCCAGATTGGATTTGAAAATCCTGCTGGTGCTGTTTTGGATGACTGTCCTGTAACAAATGAAAATGAAATCAATGTGTCTGACAACATTCCCCAGATTAATTTTTGCAGGCCAATTGCATGGGGTTGGAGAGAGGATCCAAGTTTCAGACCACACACACTCAAAAGAGAGAGGCAATATCCATTATGCCAGGCCATACTATTTTGAGGCAAGACCAATGCCCTCTGCTGTTGCTCTGGGAGGATCAACATAAATCAACCACCCCCTCCTCCAGATTTACTCCAGTTTTTCAAAGATGCACCTCAAGACAACCTGCCTCAAGGAAATCAACTGATAAGTTCCATACGTTTGATAAATATCAATTTTGCCTTTACTTCAATTAGTATAAATTGTGCTACAAGAGCTGCTTTGAAAAACCAAGGACAAGGTATATATAGTTTCAAGGTGAAGGGGAAAATTCACCACAAAATTGGCATTTTTATCCTAATATCTCAAGAAGTCCCAAAATTCTTGCAGCTCTACATATACAATAATGGACATGAGTTTGAAAACTATCATATTCATGGTCAACATCTTCTCCCAGAGCTTATTGCAAGGATTCAACCAATACCCTAATTGGATTGAAATACAAAGAACCCTTCTTCCTGGACAGTCAGCACAGGACAGACCTGAAATTGTGACATGTGTATTCAACTCAAAGATGAAGAAAATATGTGATCAAATATAAAAAGATGGATTTCTTGGCAAAATAAAAGGTCAAACACATGTCATAGAATTTCAGAAGAGGATCTTACCTCATGCCCATATCTTAGTCATCCTAGAATCACACTATATACCCCACACTACTGAAGAAATCAATCAAATTGTGACTGCAGAAATTCCAGATCAGCTTTCCAATCCAGCTCTTTACCAAGCCGTATCAAGACATATGATCCATCCATCCTATGGACCTTATGGCCCAAGCGCATCATGCATGATCAATGGTGTTTGCTCAAAGAAGTACCCAAAAGAATTTTCTTCTGAATCATCAATAAATGAAAACTCCTACCCACAATATGGAAGACCTCAAAATGGAAATGAAAACCAATTGAACAATTGGTCTTTGCAATGGAACCAGATTGATTGTTGAAAAATTCAGTCCTTCAGTAATTTTTGCAAAAGTGGCTTCAGGAAACAGAATTGGTGAATTGGTTGCCATACCTCGCATCCCATTTATATCTGATCCTGAAGAGACTGGACTCCCCTTCAAGCTAATATGCACCCAGTTTCCTGTTAATCTTGCTTTTTGTCTCAAAATCAACAAGTCTCAGGGTCAGACCATTGGAAATGTTGGTATTGTGCTTCTTGAACCTGTTTTTAGTCATGGGCAACTGTATGTTGCACTTTCTTGAAGTAAGTCCAGTCGCACAACAAAGGTTGTAATCCCTGAGCCAGAATCTGGCCCTCCTTCATACCAAACCAAACATTGTTTACAAAGAGGTTCTCTCACGTGTTCAATAACAGTGATATATTTTTGTTTGTTGCTATTTGGCCTGTTTTTTTTTTTTTTCTTTTTACTTTTAATTTTCATTTTCATTTTCATTTTCATTTTCATTTTCATTTTCATTTTCATTTTCATTTTCATTTTCATTTTCATTTTCATTTTCATTTTCATTTTCATTTTCATTTTCATTTTCATTTTCATTTTCATTTCCATTTCCATTTTCATTTTCATTTTCATTTTCATTTATTCTTCTTTCATTTTTGTGTCATCTGATGGTTTTTCAATTGGAATTTATGTAATTACACCATGATTCTTCTTGCTAATTTCCCCCCTCCCAAAAGAAACACCCACTCTAAATAAAATCCACCTTGAATCCCCAAATTTGGGGGCTTTGCCCTTGTTAATGTAATAAAAGATAATAATAAAATAAAGAATAATTATAAGTATTCAAGTTTGCAGTTTCAAGTATTACATGTTACATATTACATGTAATATCTTGGTGGCTGACAAGGAGGAACTCCTCCTGGCCAACAAGTTTATACAGACTTTTCAGCCAGGAGGAGTTCCTCCTGGCTGACAAGGTTGTACAACCTCATTATCTGGGAGGAACTCCTCCTGGCCAAAAAGGTTATACAACCTTTTTGGCTGGGAGGAACTCCTCCTGGCCAAAAAGGCTGTATAACCTTGTCAGCCAGGAGGAAATCCTCCTGGCTGACGAGGTAGCCGATGAGGTTATACAACCATGTC